>JASCZW010000924.1:0-311744 GCA_034211315.2 Aedes japonicus
CAAAATACGACGGCCAAAGCGCGATCCCGGAGGCTGTACACGACGATGCTGACGAAGTTTGACTGCGTGGTAATGGACGACGAAACCTACGTCAAAGCCGACTACAAGCAGCTTCCGGGACAGGAGTTTTATACGGCAAAAGGAAGGGGAAAGGTAGCAGATATTTTCAAGCACACGAAACTGTCAAAGTTCGCAAAGAAATATCTGGTTTGGCAAGCCATCTGTACCTGTGGCTTGAAAAGCAGCATTTTCATAGCTTCCGGGACCGTCAACCAAGAAATTTACGTGAAAGAGTGTTTGAATAAACGTCTGCTGCCTTCCTGAAGAAACACGGTTGTTCCGTACTGTTTTGGCCGGATTTGGCATCTTGCCATTACGGTAAAAAGGCCATGGAGTGGTACGCCGCCAACAACGTGCAGGTGGTTCCCAAGGACAAGAACCCTCCCAAAACGCCAGAGCTCCGCCCAATTGAGAAATACTGGGCTATTGTCAAGCGGAACCTAAAGAAGACCAAAAAAACTGCTAAGGACGAGCAGCAGTTCAAGGCAAACTGGCTTTCTGCGGCGAAGAAGGTGGACAAGGTGGCTGTACAAAATCTGATGGCAGGGGTCAAGCGTAAGGCCCGGCAATTCGGATTTGGAAAAGCGGAAGCCTAACTGAATATTTTTCCTGAATTTTATACTAATTGAACTTGAAAAAGAAATTTAATTTGATTTTTTAAATAAACGATTTCACCGATTTACACGCGTTTTCCCTTGACCAAATTTTGACCGTATCACCCTTTAACGGAGCAGTGGAAAGAAGCAAAATGAAAAAGAGAAATAGAAGAAGACATAGAGAATGAGTGAAGCGCAAAGCATTCGAAGAAGAAGGAAAGCCAAGCGAACAAAATATACGCAAAGAAGTCAAAGAAGAGAAACGGAAGGGTAGAAGCACAAGAAATAAACGACGAAGAGAAGCGTAACGAAATAAGCGGAAGAAGAAAAGCGGATGGAGGGAAAAATGAAGAGCAGAAAAATTTGAAGGAGGCACAACGGAGAAGCAAAGCAGTGGAAAAAAGCAAAATAAAAAAGTGAAATAGAAGAAGAAAACTTGAATGAGAGAAACGTAAAGCAATCGAAAAGGAAAGAAGCTGAAGCATACAAAGTGGACGAAAAGAAGTCGGAAGAAAAGAACGGAAGACGGTGAGAAGGAAAAAAAAATCGAAGATGATTATCGGAACAAGATGAGCAGAAGGAGAAATATTAAAAACAAAGGAAAAATATCAGATACAAGAAAAGTACAACAATCGCAAGAAGTAAGAAACCAACGGAGGAATAGAAGGAGAAGTACAGAAAATGGAGAATAAGTGTGAGAAAGCCAAAATGTAGTGAAAATAATGTACATGAAATAGCTTAATAAAATCAAAATTTTTGTAAGACACGAATGCACCCTGGTGTAAAGTGTCATTAATAAATAAAAAAAATTCAAAAACACAACCAGTTTCGCCCATATCCTACTCCGATGGTTTCAACCCTTCATCGCCAGAGATCAACTGATGAAATCGGGGCCGGCTAAATCAAGCCCCCTCAACCTTACGATAGTAGACACCAAATTATACTCCCAGCGAGGCACAACTTATCCTACCACTAAATTGTTTTTTTATTTTTCATTCATTGTCTTATATACTAGTTTTACATTTTTAAGTGTTTCAGCCCAATGGGCTCTTCAGCTTTGATTTATGTGTTTGATGTGTTTTATGCGTTAAGTGTGTTTTGTGTTTTAATTAATTTTCACCAGTTCAGCTCCTTGGGGCATTGTTTGTTAAAATTTGATAACCTACCTAATCTACAACTAAAACTACAATTGGAAAATCCTAGGGGTGGGGAACCAGTTTCCGAATGAGCTGGTGATCCGATGGCAGGCAGCGTGCCCTGTACCGATTGATAGACTCACTAAACGATCTTCAAACATTTTTATCTCAGCCAGACGGTGGACCTCAGATGTTCTTGTCCTCAGAAGGGTATTCAAGATCATCCTGAGTAACTTATTTTGAACACGCCAGAGCTTCAGGTAATGTATTTTAGCACAACTCTCCCAGATTGGCATGCCGTACTCGATGACTGGAAGTATAATTTGCTTGTAGACAGCAAGCTTGTTTTTCAGGGATAATGTAGACCTTCTGTTGATCAATGGGTAGAGTAGCTTCAATAGAACGTTACACTTTGTGATAGTCTTGTCCAACTGCTCCCTGAAAATAAGCTGTCTATGGTAACGCCAAGATAGACAGCTGATTTGGACCACTCCACCGTTATGTTGTTTAGGTTAATTTTACAATCCTCAGGTGGAACAAGTCTGGGAGAATTTGAGTATGGGAAAAAGATGACCTGGGATAGCAGATAATTTTTAATAATCTTCACCAGGAAGATATGAAGATTGTATCTTTCAAGCTTACTTGAGACTTGTTCCGCCAAAACAACCAACTTAACCATTCCACCAAACTAACCAACTTAACCGAGTAATCAACGTCCAGATGTTGATGACGAATCTTCAGTCTTGAAGATTACTATAATGACAGCAGGCAAGATCTGACCAAAACGTCACTGGACCATCATGGGACTTAAGAGATGGTACAATCCGATGTTTCTGCCTTTTTTTTAAACGGTATGGAAAATCTGAACGCATACTCCTGAAGAACTCAAGATGCGAGGATGAGGATGCCACCCGTGCCTCAAGCGTTAGTCCCCTCAGTAGTTAGTTGATCCTACTAACCTAGAGCGTTGGGCTTTAGTAGTTAATTCTTCTGTCACTGGTCATTTCACCATTTGTCCTGGAGCTCTAAGACAATCTGAGAGGTCGCCGTGTTTACCACGTCTCAGATGTCCTGTTCTTGACACATTCTCTGAACAAGAGTATTCGGGGTCGTGTCCCGACCGCTCACGGCCATCATGCCGTACCTCGCGTTGTTGAAGCGAGGACACACAAGGATCACATGTTCTGCAGTTTCACCCCCTTCCGCGCATACGGGACACGCGGAGGACTAAGTGTGCCCGTACTTTTGCAAATACTGTCTGAAGCAGCCATGGCCTGACAGGATCTGTGTCAAGTGGAAGGTAACTTCCCCATGTCGCTGATCGACCCATCCATATTTCCGGAATTAGTCGGCGGGTCCACCGACCTTTTTAATTCCACTCCCTCTGCCACCTGACCATTGATGCAACTCTGGTGGTCTTGCAAATACCTCTTTTGCCCCTTTTCTCGAAGCACTCTATGTCCTCTTTTATGATGATGCCGATGGGCATCATCCCCACTAAAACACGCTAAAACGCGGTATTTACTCTAATCACTCTCAGGCACATTCGCCTGTGGGTACGTTAGAGATTGTCGAAGTAGCTCTTAGTACTCAGGGCGGTGGCCCATGTCGGCCCACCGTACCTCATTATAGACAGGGCGATGCTGGCCAGGAGCCTACGCTTGCTCCCCAGAACCGCAGAGCTATTCGACTTCATGCGGGATTACATGCAGGCGTAATCGACGTGGTTGGTAAATGACAGCTTATCGTCGATCATGACCCTCAAGTACCACAAAGACCTCTTCGCATGTTGCTCCGATTTGCGGTTGTTAACAACCGTCTTGTGGTGAGCTGGCTCCAGTTTCCTGGAACTAATCCATCTCTCCGCAATGCCAATGGAGTGTGAGGCCGTTAGCTCCACCTCTTCAAGGGTGATGTTGTCTGCAAACCCGACGATCTTCACTCCGTTCGGAAACTCAAACCTTAGTACCTCATCGTTCATCGTCTTCCATAGTACCGGACCCAGGATTGAACCCTGTGGAACGCCTCCGGTGATCTGAACAAGTTTATGGCCTACCTCTGTATTGTACACCAGCTCGCGATTCTGGAAATAACTTCCCAGAATCTTGTACAGGTATCCTGGAATATGAAGGCGTTGGAGCGAGTCGACAAAAGCCACCCAGCTGGTGCTATTTAACGCATTTTTCACGTCAAGGGTAACCACTGCACAGTAGTGGACTCCTCACCTCTTGCACTTGATCCGGACAATCCGATTGCTGAGGCAGTCTCTTTGGTACACTTCTGATTTCATTGTTTGATCCTTTTTTGCAAACTTATCCACGAAAATAAACTTGAATCTGCCATGAACCTTACTGCGAGCAAGAGGCTTGCAAAACTTGAGCCCCGGGATTTGTTTGGAATCTGCTTTAGTATATGTTCCATCATCGATCAAGAGACATCCAACGAGTTTCGTCAGCTCCCGAGTTGACGCTGATGGCTGTGCACAATTATTGTTATTTTATTTTCTTGCGTAATGAATATCTTGGAACCACTTTAGTTTTAAACTGTGAAAAAATTGGTGGGTTATATCAGCGATATAACCGCAAGGTTCACGAAGGAGCGCGTTGGTTTGTAGTAACAATGGTATCATCTAATTTATAGGTTGATTGAAATAGTGGTTGGTTAAAATAGTTCTATGATTTCTCTTTGGACCCTTCCCTTCTTATGATTTTTTCTCCATACTGCACTTTCGTGATCCTTATCGTTCTGCGCCGTGCTATTTAACGCTAGTATATAACACGTTAGACGGACCGAAATGATTTCATAAGGGACAAATGGCAAGTTTTCAGAGGGTTGGAATTGGGTATGGGTAATGGCATTGGGTAGTCTTGGAAAGCAAAAACTGTTCGATTAGCCGGTCTTGCAAGACTGTCTCCCATACCACAACCGGGCGGTATGGCGGGTGGACAAAACCCTGACCGAAGCACCAGCCGAAAGCTATTGTCGAAAACTGAAATCATTTCGGTTCATCTTGCGTGCTATAAACTAGCGTTGATAGCATAGCCTTGAATGAAGAAAGCCACGAAAATAAAGCATGAAGCAAAATTTTAAAAAGGTGACGGGCCTTAGTTATGAAATCAGACACTGGAAACAATGCAACATAATTTAGCAGCTGACGGGTGTGGCTATTTCTGTATTCATCATGGAATTAAACTAAATGATATAGAAAAAAAAATAACAATTAGAACCATTTGTTACCTGTTTTTGAAGACCCGGATAGGGAAAAACATATGTTCAACCAGTTCATGTGCAGATTTGTATGGGAGCAAAAGTAGGTCATTTTTAAGTAAAAAATTGAACTACTTATACTAATGGAACATCTTTCAAATTTCAATGCAAACATTTTGTAAGTTCTTCTGGTCAAATGGTAAATGAATGAAGTTGAAATGAAGTCAGTTTAACGAGAGTTATTAGCGTTCGCGTAACGCTCTCATTTTTCAAAACTTTGAATTTAAACCCGGTAATGGAAAGAGAAACGTAGTCCTACGTTAAAAAAAGACCGAGTAGAACTGTTTACAAACAACGAAACACTGTGAAAAACTTGCATATCCAACCACTTGGAGCGCCGATATGTCTGATATGTAGTGCAATGTTTTTAAATGATCTAGGCTTTATATGTGTATTTGACGCATTCTTTCTCTCTTATAAAATATCTGTCAGCTGATTTTTGTTATACTTAGGCCCAGTTGAATGTAGTTATTATCCTCGGTGCCAATCTCAGCATAACAGTGAAATTCCTTATTGAGAACAGCTAAAACCGTAAATCAAAAGCGTAACAACAAACAATGGTAAAACTTTTTTTTTTACATCATGAAACGCGAACCATTGCCAGAAACAATGTTGATTACTGCGGTTACAAGCATCAAACATAATAAAAATGCAACTGCAGCAAAATTTCATTCCCCGGCCGAATCGTTCCACCAAAACAACTGCACAAGCAGAATATCAATTTTCTACGCATTCAACACGAAACAGCCGAAAAAAAAAACGACACTTCACAGGTGGATTCGCAAAAGTTTTCGCTGCTCTACTGCAATGTATTCGCGAAACCAGCTGTGACGACACACGAATGGGAGCAAAATTATAGCTGTGTCTGCATTATGGCAAAGTTGCTCACTGGGCATGTTGTTAGCTCTGTCGAACGGAAACCTGGTGATCACAATAGATTATCATCCTGGAATGATAAGCAATCGAATGCTCCACTGTTTGATTTAAATGGAAAATGCTATCACCGGTAATGGTGTTTGACAAACAAGTTTCACCACTCATTTGCAGCCCACCGGAAAACAAAACAGATCCGTATGATATTTTCTTAATAGGAAACCCAATGCAAATATCCAGTTGTTGACCACCTCAGGCACCTCAGAGGACCACTTTCCATTATCTTATCGGGGCAACATCGAGAAAGCTTTTCCAGCCTAGGTCCGATGCAATAAATGAACATTCTCTCCACATTAACATCCCATAAGCTAAGGAATTTTCCTCCAGGGTGCAAATTAAGATTCTTCCACCAGCTGGTCTCAAGATCGGCCTGGACATGAACAAAAGGATCACAGTAATTGAAAATAATTACGCAAACAGAAACGATTCACTTCCCATCACCGAGAATGATTCTCATCGGATTCGGACCGGACCGAGCATTGCAATTCTGACGCATGTGAGTGGTCCGCCGGGGGTGAGAATGCCTATCATCATCACGTTTAGCAATCCGAGAAAGAGTGTTCCCTTTCGAAACATCTTAGACTCTTCCAGCCCGATGCTTCTTAGGTCATCGTTCAGGCAAAAGTGATGCCATAAGCCGTTCGACTTCAGCCTTTAAAAGGTGGGTTAGTGTATAATGGGGTTCGCATTTGTGCCGCCTAAAAGGAACACAACAACTCAAACTTGCACACAAAAGCCTTTTCCTCTTCCTGAAAGACTCTGTGGGATGTGGGATCCAAGGGACCAAATGAGAAATACCCATGAGCATGAAATGCTCGCAAATTGCAATGGCCCCGGCACGTTCGCCCGACCTGCAAGGTTCGTTTGCCTCATGGTCATCATTGTTTCTATTTGTAAGCAGATCGTTTCCATCAAGGGAGCATTATTCGGTTCATGCTTTGCCTTTATAATAAAATTTGTTGACGACTTGTTACCTGTGCTCGTAATGCTCCAAGCAGTGGAAAATAGGGTGGTTGGATAGAGCTTTTCTCTTCGTCTAGGTTTCGCCAACTTCAGGGGAGGTAATTATGCTAGCTGATATTTCATTTACCTTCAGTACTGGAATAACAACAGATACAAAATTCAAGGTTTTTATCAATGTTTTGATTTTTTTTATCGAGGGTATAATTATAAGGATGGTGAAATGCAGTACATGTACCCTAAGACAGCATAATATCGAAGAGGTGAGTGACACACATGTTGAGTTGTTCTTTGATGGAAAGGTCGCTAGAGACATTTTGAACGAACTATTAAGGATGTGGCACAGCTTTCTATCGTGATTCAAGAAATACAACAAGACGGATGAAGTGTTTTCTCTGGGTGGATTGAGCTGCTTTTCCATCCCTAAAACCTGTTTATGAACGAAGCAAATTAGACGGCACACGAGCATCATTGTGCAAAAATATATCTCAAATCAATATCACATTCACATTGTAAGTAGTAGTAGGCCTTCGGACCGAACGAACAATCAAAGCAATCATGTATGCAATGAAATTTTCACATCTGTTTCTACCCAAGTTATGGTTTACAAAAAGTGTAGATCGTGCCGAAAAAGATTCCAGTCTGTCTTGATGAAATTCGTGCTCGTTAAACTCAAAAGCGTGGATTTTCATGCAACATAACATTGAGTACCTATTAATTCCATGCGAAAATTAAATGATATATACAGAGGATAGGCAAAATGATTGAGATGGGCTGTTCATAAACCACGTAGACAATTAAGGGGGGGGGGGGGTTTCGAAAAAGTCTACGTTTGTCTACAATGGGGGAGGGGGGGATATACCAAAAATCTACGTAGACAATTTTTTTCTCTCTTCAAAACGGATATTCATACCATCAACGCAGAGAAAAATACCTTCATAACAAACATATTCCAGGTAAATCCAACCATAAAATTAGTTTATTTTGGCCGCAAACATAAACTTGCTTTTTTTCTAACATATTATATGTTTATAACCAATAAGTGACAACGATGTTTGAAATTAAAATCATATTGTGTTTATTTTCAACATATGTACAAATTTTGGATTTTACTGGTTGCGTTCTAAATTTTTTTTTTTTATTCTATGAGACTAGCCCAAGTAACAATCCAAATGCAAATTGGTTTTGTTGATATTTATGGTAGTTTTATCAAAGCATTATGGAGATCATCTGGTTTTATCAGGGCATTTTCCAAGTTAAGGTGGTTTTAATTGATTAACAGTTCTTAAGAGTGACTAAAGAACGTTTGAAGAAACCTCCATAAAACTACATCATTTATAAGTGTAATTCACCTTATAAGTAATTTTATAAGATACTTGAGTCCCCTCTCAAGACATCGATTTGCAACTTTCATAAAACCTGATAAAAGTTTTGAAAATGTTTTATAACAATCTTCTTTAAGATAAATGTATCTTGAAAATGCTGCCATAAAACGCTCTTAGAACGCTCTTAGATTTGGTTTCGAATAAGAGCACATACTCTTGAGAAAGAACATTATGTGAAAAATAAACAAACTGGACAATGGAGGCCCATAGGTGAAAGAAATTATAAAATAGTAGATCGTTCAAGCGGAAATTCAATAAAAACCTATACAATATATTGAATACTCCTTCATCTTAGCCACCAACGACAACTTTTTTTTTACCATCGCTAGATTCCACTGAATTCGCAGCCTACTGAGACTAACTTATCAGAAGGGTCTATGCGTTATGCGTCCTATTTTTTTGTAACGAATCAAATGAAATGGTGAAACGTGCCGCCGGTTGAAAACCGAGAATCATAATTCATGATTATTGATTTTATGCCAGTTGTACAAGTTGAACCTAACGTCCCAGGTAGTGCGTTATCGTATGTCAACCACCGTTAAATCTTAAGTCGGAAATGGTGCGCTGGAATTGCTCAATGATCTACTACACAGCGCACTTCATCCGACGTTAGGTTTAGCATATAGATCAAAAGGAAAAATCATTTTTCACTCAACTGATGTTTCCAGACTTCCAGGCAATATTTATTATTAGTTATTCGTCCCAAAACTATTGTTAGCATATTCAAGTTAAATTTTCTTTTTTTTTCTTGTTTTTTATCGACTTTCGCTGGTGATTAAAAATATTAAATTATAAGCTGTAATTATGACTAAGAACAACAATTATGCCTAGGCACTTTTGATTTGCACGGTTATCTTAGTCTTGGATTATCTTAGTCCTGGATTGAGCTTAAATGATAAAATGTTCCAGTTTCAAGAAGTTTGCTTAGAGATGCACTGCACACAGTTTCGAGCCCTGAACTTTATAAAAATTGAAGGAATACATCAAATCAGTGTAATATAGTAGCTAATTAAATAATGGAGCAAAACTCCCGTTCACACTACAGCCTATATTACGTGATATAGATTATCTTCATATAAGCATCTATACATCTAAAGACTGTCTACGTTAAATTTTGGACAAGAAAATAATAGTAGCAAATCAAAATTTACAACAAAAAAATAATAGTAGCAAATCAAAATTTACATATTATTTAAAAATACCGATTGTTTATTTTACTATAATAGATTTATATCTACATTATGATGTTCATCCTTTTTTTTTTGTTAAATTCTCGAACTTCCTGTGGTACACCCGCGATCAGGTTCCGTACACGCAAAAAAAAAACCGCAGTAGAAACTACCATTTCGATGGTTAAATTGAGCGCAAACACCAACAATTTTCACCTGACTATAAATGCGTTTGATTTTACCAAGCCTGCGATTAGATCAACTATGTTGCGGTTGATATCAATATGAGGTCTGTCAAATAAACCACAAACGTTGAAGGTTTTACCATAAACGTGGTAAATTTGACTGAAATTTCATGGTAGTTTTAAAGATACGCGTAGTCGGGTGAAATGTTAGTTTTTACTACAAGATTTTTTCCTGTGTACGGTATCATCGGAAACGCCCTCCGTGACGATTCTCTTGAAATCATCGGTGTCATTTGCTTACTTCTTAATTTCAAAGAGTTTTTGGTTCACTAGAGCCCAGTACTTCTCTATTGGGTGAAGTTCTGGACAGTTTAGTGGATTGGCTGTTTTTGGCACGTATTTGACCTCTGTATCTTATACCATTCCAGGACGGATTTATCATATTGTAAAAACAGACTGGAGATTCGTGGTGTCTGATTAACGATAGCAACCGCTTTTACAGACATTGTTTCTCGTACACATCCTTATTGATAGTGTCGGTAGAGACGAAACTTTTAGATTTTCAACCACAACTACATATGGCCTGCCAAATCCAATACTTTTTCGAGAATTTGGACACCTTCTTTGTCCGGAAATACTTGGCAACGGCATTCCTTTGCATTGCGGTATAAAAAGCCATACCCTGAAGCTATTTAAAGTCTTTGAGTACGTATGTTTCGTCGACCATTTTGAAACAAGAAAATGTTTGCAAGAAATTGGTGTCATGCTCCTTAGCACCTTAGCACCTTTTGTCATCACAGTGCCCCTGTTTCACTTTTTGTACATATAATTTTGACTTTCCCGCCACATTTCGCACAGAAAGATTGGGAATTTTCATAAAAATGGCTATCACCTTCTTGTCCATTTATCGGGAGCATACTTTTCGATTTGTTCCACTTCCAACCTTCCGATCTACATTCAAGTGCTGGCAAAATGATTTGCACAGAGATCGAAATTCTCACTCAGCTGGGTGAAACCCATGCTATCTCTCAAGCAGGTTGTCGATGAGTAGCGAACCGTTCACATTTTCATCTCTCGTTTTTCGCCGATAATTAATTATCCTCTCTCTTGCATATGCAAAAATATCTCTCTCCAAAATTCAACGAATATATTTTCTCATGTCACATTTTTCACTGAAAACATGCTAAGATCGTATACGAGGAGCAAAAACCGAAAATAAGGCCAAGTCGGTGCACACTGGTACCGCCATGGACCATAGTATTATAATGTCAGAATAAAACAAGCATGAAAACGGGTGCATTTTCAAATGTCAAAACGTAAGTGAAAAATAATTATCGGCATCTGGGATTCAACGAAAAAGAAACGATTTATCAGCTACTCATGCTCTCCGAAAATTATAAATCGCCGATGCATTTCTTGCGAAAACTGCTGTGAGCGTATAATAGTCTCTCGCTTCTCACATTCTCATTTGTTTCTCCAACCGGGTGAAAAAAGACGTTTATCTTCTCAAGTAGGCGATAATTTTGGTCTCTGCAAACACATAACACGATACTTTTGGGAATTTTAGTTTCTTGGCCGGATCGCGTACCGATAAATTCGTATTTCGCTGTCGTTTGTAAAAAAATGCGTGTCCACTTGATTCGACGCCATTTTACTGAATGTAACAAGAACGTAAACATGTTGTACCACGAAATAAAATGGAGAGTTTCAGCTGTCGTTTTTTAAAGCATCGATAGACGAATGCATGGTACCAACTCAACAGTAAGTTTATGATGGCAACCATCCAAGCATCCATCTAATTGGTTGCAGAAACCTGATTGTTACTTAACTGAGTAACATTGCAGTTACTTTGACTTATTTGCAACAAGTGTGCTACTAGGGCCTTGAGTATTTTTATTTATACGTGAATGAGATGATATTTGCTAGTTAACTTGCTCCCATTTAACAAACATTCAGTAGAGGGTTTTTGCGCTTGTGGGACAAACTAGAAAATTCATTAAGCGGTCTGGGAAAACGTCAACTTGCTTTGGAAAATATTCAAAGAAGATAAACTGAACTTGATATCTAAAGTGAAAACAAAAATAGCCGCATATGCTTTTATTGTGGACTGCGTTTTGTGACAAAAGTAAACGCAGATCAACGCAAAAGCATCCACAAGGCAGATATTTTGTCGAAGAAAATAAGGAAAAAGTCTACGAAAGTCTACGATGGGGGAGGGGGGGTTTGAAAGTGTCAAATTTTGGTCTACGTGGTTTATGAACAGCCCCTAAATGCATTTAGGCCAAGACCACTCTGTAGTAGGTTCCAGGTGCCCCGAGGGAATTGGCCAATTTAGAAAATGTCCGGAAACATATCAATATGGGTATCAAACTTCAAGATTTTTCGAGGTGATACTTCACAATGGCCATCATCAATGGTGCCATGTTCAATTTTCATTAGTGTCCCCTCCGCCTCCTAGCATATTGTCACAAATCCGCTAGACCCCCCCCCCCTCTCCCCTAAAATGCTACGTCATTGATGGACGACCTTTAATAAGCTCATAAATAACCTTATGAATTTTATCTAGGTGTGTATGTAATCAGTAATCATCTTAAAAAACCAATACATTGATGAAATTTCATTTTTGTATTTTATAGAATTCGCATGAGTGTGAGGCGCTTTCTATTCAGTGGTCACGGTCAGAACTATGGATTGTTTTGTCTGCTTCTTTTGTTCTCATGGGATGGTGTTAGGGGAACTGCAACTGTTAGGAGAACCACCCATCGTTCACACGGTGAAATTCTGGCGGTTGCGTTGTGTCGGGCATGTGGCCAGAATGTCGGACACTTCGCCTTCACCTTCTACTTGATCGATCCACCTTGCAATGTGTACGATGGGAGGTTCTTCCAGCAACTGATGCAACTCGTGGTTCATTCGCAGCACCTTCCGTTTGACGACTTCAAGGGCGCGTTGGCCCTCCACTAGCAATGTCCATGTTTCGTGGCCGTAGAGAACTACCGGTCTAATTTATGTTTTGTAGATGGTCAATTTTGTAGTTTGGCGTTCTTCGGAGTTGAAAGTAGGCACGATTGCCAGCCATAATGCGCATTTGTATCTCTCTGCTGATGTCGTTATCGTCGGTCACCAATGAGCCCAGATACACGAATTGGCCTCAATTTCATTACCGTCGATCTGAACTCGTGGCGGGCAGGCTAACATTGTCTTCTCGTGAGCCTCTTCCCTTCATGTATTTTGTTTTTGACGGATAAATCACAAGCCCAATCCTACCAGCTTCAGCCCTAAGCCCGATGTACGTGTCCGCCATCGTCTCAAAGTTACCTGCTACGATATCAACGTCGTCGGCGAAGCCAAAAAGTTGGACAGACTTCCTAAAGATCGTGCCACTCGTATTTATCGCTCCAATGCAATGTTAAACAACAAACACGACAATCCATCACCTTGCCGTAACCCTCTCCGAGTTTCGAAGGGACTCGAGAGTGTCCCTGATACTCGGACGACACTCATCACTCGATCCATCATTGCTTTGTCCAACCGCGTCAGTTTCTCCAAAAACCCATATTCGAGCATAGGGGCAAATTACTACCCAAGTAGCACACCGCGATCACAATTAGTTTTAGCAACTTGATAATTACTAACAAAGGCACATTTATGTTTTACTCAACTTAATGGCAACATGTGTGCTACTAGGGTATATTTGTCGAGTTTACCGTCACCGTCGAGATCGACGAAATTTTGTCAAGTTGCTCGACTCAATCGTTCGTTCGAAAGCTTGTGACTGATCTGTCACATTTTGTCGAGTAAGAGTTTGTTTTGATACGCGTTTTTCATAGGTTGGTGGTAATTGGCTGAAGACGTGAAGAATTACACTTAACCATTATGTTTTTCTTGCAGGTGAATTATCAGAAAAACAATTTACTTCTAGCAAAAATGGAGGAGGTGGAAATCTCCAGAGGTTATCGTGATAAAATTTTAAATACAGAACTTCTTTTTCTTTTTTGCTGTTTTAACGGGCTTTTAACCGCGGTGGTCATTTGTCCCGGATAATAAAGAGCAGGCGCATACAATTCAAATCCATTGGTTGCTTTGGCAACGCAGTGTAATCAAGCTTGTTAATTTGTATGATTGGTATCCAATGCCAGCATTAGTGCATGAAATTCTTATCCACGGCGCCAAAGTGATATCTTCATTTCTTGTTCCAATTGGTCAATTGTCGGAAGAGGCTCAGGAGTCCCGAAACAAAGACATCCACATATACCGAGAGGATCATACCAGGAAATTTTCAAGGATATAAACTAATACGGATCTTTTACACCGATTGTTAGAGACATCTGATCCATTGACTGAAACACCGTTGTCAAAGAATGCGAAAAATATTGATGATGAAAGCGATAGTAGTGATGATGACGATCAACAGTGAAATACTTTAATTATGTTTAAATGTTTTAAGAAAAATTATATATCACTAAATGAAGCAGACCTCTCAGAGTTTCTGAAAAATAACAAGGAAATCAAGACATAATCGATAATAAAAATTCTCCGAAGGTTAGGCAGAAACTTCTCGGAAGAATAAAGAGCTCAGAATATCAAGCAGTAATATTCCAAAAAACATTCCCGAAGTTCTAGTTCATGCTTCCCAGAAGTTCAGGAGAGAATTTCCCCAAAAATTAGGAGAGGACTTCTCACAGCATCAGGAAGAAGTTTAGTGAGCTTTTAGAAGCTTGGAACGGTGCAGAGGTATATTCCCAGAAATTCAAGATGGAACTACCCAGAAGTTAAGAAAAAACCTTCCCAGAATTTCAAGAAGAAACTGACTAGAAACAATAATTTTCAAAAATTCAGGAACAAACTTCCTCAAAGTTCATGACAATACATCCTAGAAGTTCAGGAGAGAACTTTTCTGAAGTTCAGAAAAGAACCTCCCAGAAGTTCTGGAAGAAAAATCCCAAAAGTGGAGCAATGGAGCTTCCCAGAAGTGCTAGAGTGTTTTCCAGATATTTAGAGGATAACATTTCAGAATTTCAGAATGAGAATTTCTGCAAATTCAGGAAGAAACCTCTTCAAACAATCTTCAAGTTTGAGACATAATTTATCAGAAGTTTGGGAACAAACATTCACGAAGTTTAGGAGAGAAATTTCCCAAATTTCAGAAGAGGACATCTCAGTAGCTTAAGTAAAAACTTCCAACAAATTTTAGGGGTATTTTCCAACAAATGCTGGAATTGATTTTCGCAAAGTTACAATACAATTTTCCTTAGATTTCAACTTGGACTTATCAGAAGTTTTGAATGAATAAGCTAGGGAAAAACTTCTCCAAATGTCAGGAAAAAACTTATCAAAGAGGACACTACCTATAAGTTAGAAATGAAATGTACAAAAAATTTCAGTAAAGAACATCACTGAAGTTAAGGAGAGGACTTCCGAGAAGATCTGGAAGAAACTTTCCAAATATTTAGTTGGCACTACGCAGAAGTTCTGAAGTGCTTTCCTGAAGTTCAGAATTCCAGGATTTCCAGAACATTCCAGGATTTCAGAACGACGCTTTCAGAACGAAGAATGTCTCAAAAAATCCATAAACAATCTCTCCCGAAGCTCAGAAGTGAATTTTTCTTAGGTTCAGAAGAGGACTTCTCAGAAGTTCCGGAAAAAACTTCCAACAAATTTTCCATGAAATTGTAGAGAGAACTTTTCCAATGTTTTTGAACAAAGTTTCTTCGCAGTTCAAGGTTGGGACTTATTAGAGGTTTAGAATGTAACTAAAGGGTGTATTCGATAAAAATGGCACACACATATATACTCATCAAAATTAAACTGATTATCGGATTTTCTTGAAATTTTCAGGGAATGAAGAACTACTAATGAGTTTTGATTTACAACATTTGTTTTATTCGATTTCGTCTACCATCCCGAATGCCCGCACCTTCATTTTCACTCCACCCAGCAAATTTTGTACAACCGATTTTCACAGTGTTTTTGTTGTTTTTACCCAAATTTTCTTCAATTCTAGCTCTGTTTTTATAGTTTTGGGATGTTTGCGAAGTTCCGTTTTCATAATTGCCCAGAATTTTTCAATAGGACGAAGTTCCGGTGAATTTGGTGGGTTCATATCCTTTGGCACAAAATTGACTCCGTTGGCTCGGTACCACTCCAATACGTTTCGAGCGTAGTGGCAGGATGCTAAATCAGGCCAAAACAGAGTTGATCCTTTGTGTTTCTTAATGAATGGCAAGAGACGCTTCTTAAGGCACTCTTCCGTGTAAATCGCACCGTTTATTGTTCCGGAGGTGATGAAGGGAGCACTTATTTCACCACATCAGCAAATCGCCTGCCAGATAAGAAACTTCTTTGCAAATTTCGATAGTTTCGTCTTTCGAACATCCTCCGGAACATCGAACTTCGACTTGGCAACGAAATATTCTTGCCCAGGAAGTTGACGGAAGTCGGCCTTGACGTATGTTTCGTCATCCATCACGATGCAACCGGATATGGTGAGCAGCTTCGTGAAAAGTTTCCGGGCGCGGGTTTTCGCAGTGATGTTTTGTTTTTCATTCCGGTTTGGGGCTTTTTGCACTTTGTAAACATGTAACCCAGCACGCTTCATGGTTTTCTGCACAAAACCGACTGACACCTTAGACTTTTTAGCGACATCTCGAATTGACATGTTTGGACGGTTCTTGAATTGTTGTACGACTTTCCTGGCCATTTTACTGTCCATTGGACCACTTTTACGACCACTCCCTTCCTTCCTTTGGACACTCAGACGCTCCTTGAAGGTTCTTATTACACAAAACACAGTTGTATTTGCAATTCCAAGCCTTTTAGCAATCCACCGGTGGGACGCCCCTGAATTTTGATTGTGAGTGCACACAATTTTTTCACGGACAATTTCTTATTTCGACGACATGACTGGAACTACTGAATGTATAACTATGAAACTTGGCAGATGTGAATAATACACTATGGATAAGATCTACTCAAATTTCTAGGTTTTTTACTCATACGATTCAAAAGTTACAGAAGATTTTCTGTGTGCCATTTTTATCGAATACACCCTTTAGATTCTGATAAAAAATTCCAAGCCGGGAGACCAGACCGTGAGTCGATCCCAGCCACCTCCAACATGGTGATACTCTGTAACTGTGCCTTTGCTGATTGAGCCGGTTGAGGAACTCTTAGCTTGGACATTTAAAAACCCGTGGAATAGTGGTTTTAGTTCGTCGTCAGTTGATTATGAATTCCATCGAGGAACAAGTTCATGAGAGAAATTGTTTGGTGAATCTTCCAAAATTACAAAAAATGTTCCTAAGCCTATCTCAAATGGTTTTACTTCAGGATCCGATAATGAGTTACTTTTTTTATTAGCTTTCCATTTGTTTGTTGACATACATATCCAGCTTCCATTCACTTTCTTTTCCTTGGAAACTGAAGCGAGGGGTAAGAGACACTGGAGAGACTTGATCCTTCTTAATTCTTCATGAAGCACCAATAATACCATGTGAGACCATAAAAGTGTTTGAACTACTACATGCATGTTGAATACTGAGATTTCAAAGGAGTTTTGCCTTTACTCGCGAAAAAGTCTTCTTTAAACATTTTTGTACGGGTGGCACAACACTAGCACTAAACAAAACTAAGCTGAAATAGGATACGGCACGGGTTTTAATCTGTTTATTCAGCACCTGGGGCATTTGATGAAGCTGTATGTGATATATAATGATAACTGTTAATATTTCGACCTTAAACCCTCTGCTTACTTCCGATCATTCGGAACACACCTTCAGAAACGATCATTGGACTCAGAAAATTTCAAAGCCATGGAATAAAGTTTTCAATTGCAGGGACTTATAAAAAGCATGCGGATTGATTTCTGATCATGAAAATGTTTTCTTCAGCAATATTTATATAAACAAGCAATATTGTGTCGGCGCGATTCTGCAATTGTGTGCGGAGGCGGAATGAAATGAGCCAGTTCACGATTTGCTGCAAACGTCAATTTCTTCAGCCCGCTCTTTAACCCATCCGCACTCTAAAACAATCAACCAAAACACGTCGATTGCTGCGATCACAAATTTGTCTACTAGTAGGTTATGAGACAGACATACACGACCAAACTTTTTGTTTGTCATTAGATTGGCAATGTGTATTTCTTATTTAATTGATTGAAATGTTAGACATAACGACTATGGCGACAAGTGAGATGCTTCGTTTAAAAACAAACAAATGCAAGAGACAGCAGGCTTCACGTTACAATACCGGTTTTTTATATTCAAGGTAAACAAATAACAGAGGAAACATGGGCGCTCTCAAAAGCAACAGTGATGCCATAGCTGCCGCTCAACAGCGAAGCATGATTTATCATTTATTACCGTCATTTTCCTGATGCCAACATCTCTATCATTCAATCATAAAAAGATTCATTGTTAGTAAACAACACTGGCGTTTGTACCCGTAGTAACAAATGTAAGACGGGCCTTATTAAAATAATGATATGTTGTGATATGTTGCATACTGTCAAACGCTAGTAAATTAGATAGGGTGGCCAGGCCCCTGTTTATTACTATTGACCGACAGCACCGAAACATGTTTTGTATTGCATATGATAGTGCCAGATGATGGACAATATAATCATAAGCATAGATCAACCTTAAGTTACTGGAAGAAACATAAAACAAATAGTGATTTCGGATCATCTAAATATGAAAAAAAATTAACTCAATGTTCAACATCACATTCTAAAGGGTGATACGGTCAAAATTTGGTCAAGGGTAAACGCGTGTAAATCGGTGAAATCGTTTATTTAAAAAATCAAATTAAATTTCTTTTTCAAGTTCAATTAGTATGAAATTCAGGAAAAATATTCAGTTAGGCTTCCGCTTTTCCAAATCCGAATTGCCGGGCCTTACGCTTGACCCCTGCCATCAGATTTTGTACAGCCACCTTGTCCACCTTCTTCGCCGCAGAAAGCCAGTTTGCCTTGAACTGCTGCTCGTCCTTAGCAGTTTTTTTGGTCTTCTTTAGGTTCCGCTTGACAATAGCCCAGTATTTCTCAATTGGGTGGAGCTCTGGCGTGTTGGGAGGGTTCTTGTCCTGGGAACCACCTGCACGTTGTTGGCGGCGTTCCACTCCATGGCCTTTTACCGTAATGGCAAGATGCCAAATCCGGCCAAAAACAGTACGGAACAACCGTGTTTCTTCAGGAAAGGCAGCAGACGTTTATTCAAACACTCTTTCACGTAAATTTATTGGTTGACAGTCCCGGAAGCTATGAAAATGCTGCTTTTCAAGCCACAGGTACAGATGGCTTGCCAAACCAGATATTTCTTTGCAAACTTTGACAGTTTCGTGTGCTTGAAAATATCTGCTACCTTTCCCCTTCCTTTTGCCGTATAAAACTCCTGTCCCGGAAGCTGCTTGTAGTCGGCTTTGACGTAGGTTTCGTCGTCCATTACCACGCAGTCAAACTTCGTCAGCATCGTCGTGTACAGCCTCCGGGATCGCGCTTTGGCCGTCGTATTTTGTTTATCATCGCGATTTGGAGTCACTACCTTCTTGTAAGTCGATAGTCCGGCTCGTTTTTTGGCTCGATGCACGGTTGTAGACGATACACCCAGCTTATTTGCGGCATCTCGGAGAGATAGGTTAGGGTTTCGCTTGAAACTACCGGCAACTCTCTTTGTCGTCTCAGCGGCTTCCGGTTTTCGATTTCCCCCAGATCCAGACTTCCTGGCTGTCGACAAACGTTCCCCAAACACTTTAATTACATTTGTAACGGTTGATTTGGCAACTTTTAGCGATTTTGCCAACTTTGCGTGCGAGTAGCTCGGATTTTCACGAAGCGCGAGCAAAATTTTGATACGCTGCTCTTCTTGCTTGGACGGCATTTTGACAACTGAGTGAATTCCAAAATCAAAATAGGAGCAACATTCTACAAACACACACCTTCAAAATGAGGGGTGTTCAGGTTTTTAAATGAAAAATTGAAAGAAATACGTCAAGTTGATATAGACCAAATTTTGACCGTATCGCCCTTTAGCAGCAAGCCTTGATGTGAGAAGGAGCTGATGAAGTCATTCTCTCCGGTCCACGCTAACAAATTCAAAAAACACAAAGGCAAAATTTGAGAGAACTTCTTCAGCAGGTAGGAAAAGCATGTAGAAAACCAAAACCGTTCTACCAATGATGTATTTTAAATCTTCAAATTCACAGTAATAAATTGGTAATCAATCATGATTTATGCATTGAATCATTTGTCAGACAGATAGAGCTCATGTTCGTTTCATTAAAAGTGAAATTATTTGGAAAATATAGGAAAATTTGTCCTATTTCCAAACAACTGATTGAAACAGTCACTCCTGATTAACTCGTTTCCTACCTTAACTCTTCCTCCAGATGCAGGGGCGGGACACTTAAAAAAGGCAGCATAATTAATCATCAATTAAAAGAGAGATTTGAGCAATAAAAAATGAAAAAAGTGCCATTAAATTATTAAGGCCTGTGCCAACAAATAATGTGTGATCAGCATTAAAAAATTAGGAATGAGCAATAAAAGATGAGAAAAGATCTTCGGATAATCTAATTGTGACCGGTAAATCTGTCAAATAAAGCAACAGCTATTAGTATATGTGCAATTAAATATGGCAGTATTTCCGCCAAATTATGTAATTTGAGCACTAAACTATTCGCATATGTCTTTTAATTTTGTTAGATTTTCCCATAAAAACAGTAAAATGAGCAATGGATATTTATTTATCCATTGCTCTTTTTACTGTTTTTATGGGAAAATCAACAAAATTAAAGAGACATATGCGAATAGTTTAGTGCTCAAATTACATAATTTGGCGAAATACTGCCATATTTAATTGCACATATACTAATAGCTGTTGCTTATTTGATAGATTTACCGGTCACATTAGATTATCCGAAGATCTTTCTCATCTTTATTGCTCATTCCTAATTTTTTAGTGCTGATCACACATTATTTGTTGGCACAGGCCTTAATAATTTAGTGGCACTTTTTCATTTTTGGTGCTTTCTGAATTACTAAGTGCAGGTAAATATTTTAGCCCTTAAAAACGGGGAAATACTACCAATCAACACACATTTTGAGAGAGGAAATCGATTACATTCACCGCAGCTTACACAAAGCATATGAAGGTTTGTTGATTTTACTTTTTGTTTAACTTGAATAACAAAACTTTGTTTGATTTATATTTTAACAAAAACGACTCGTAAAATAATGGCTTGCTGCGATCATTTTTCTTGAAAATGGCTTTGATGTAGCAGGATGAAGCAGGGGTAAGTGTCTCATCTTAAGCATTCTTTTTTCTAATTATGTTAGTCATGCTTGACGAAGCAATTTTACAAATTTATCTTCGAAAATAAATGACTCACTAGCTGCGATAACTCGACTTATTAGTACGACACACTGAAGAGGTCTGCACGTTGTAGATGAAATACGCGTATCTGTCAAGATAAGTAAAGGTAGTTGAAATTAAATGGAAAATATTAATTTTTCTTCCCATTTCTAGTTACAGGTATTCCACTTAACAGCTCACACTTTCTAGAATTAAATTTTTACACGTTTGACAGCTTTTCTCTCGAAAAGAATAGTAAGTGGTGAAGTTCCGCATTTCACCCAAGAACACATGAGAGCCAGATTGCTTCGCTCGTTTGCGAGTGCCTATATCTGACCGGCGGCGCCCAGCCCAAGGTGGTGAAGCTTGTACCGAAAGGAAGAGACCTCAATTCGTTGCGGTTCGTGGCCTTTAAGGTCGGTGTTCAAATTCAGAGAAAAGGCACTCTCCAGTGACTCATGGCCTGAGAACATTAGTTTTCGGGAGTTTGAAGATAATCGCTCAAAAACCGGTCCGAGGATAATCAGCCTGCTGCCAACTGTTCCTCAGGAACCAATTGTCATCGGAAATGGATGCAACGGAGTCTATTATGGACGTCTAGTCGTAACCAGTCCTTCAGCAAGTCGACCGGGACGCACGCACCGAAGCCCTTTGGAAGCCCTTCTGGCCCCGTTACAGTCGAGCCATCATTCGCCGCCTCTATCACCAGTTCAGTTTCCTGCCGTCGCAGTCGTCCCGGCCCTGTTAACGAAGGTTTGGAAGGAGTCTTCCGGCCTACATCTCTGAGCAAGTATGCGTGTTATATCAATCGATCTGTTCCTGATGCCCTTCAAAATTCCAGCTCCACCTCCGACTTCAGGACGGGTCCTGAAGCTCAACAAGCACCTTCTATAAGTCAGCCCCTCATTGTGTCTGGTTATGGTCTACGTCAACCGGCAGCATCGTCAAGTCAACCGGGACGCACGCACCGAAGCCCTTTGGAAGCCCCTTCTGGCCCCGTAACAGTCGAGCCATCAATTGCCGCTACCGTCACTGGTTCTGTTTCCTGCCGTCGCAGTCGTCCCGGCCCTGTTTACGAAGGTTTGGAAGGGGTCTTCCAGCCTGCACCTCCAGGCAAGTATGTGCGTTTTGACAATCGATCTTTTCCTGATGCGCCTCAAATTATATTAGCACCCCGACATTTGTCATGATGATCAACAAGCGTCATCGTCAAGCCAACCGGGACCTGTCCATGATGACTATAATATTTCCAGTCATCCCATTCCGGCTCTGGACCTGAACTCGGGGATTTGGAAGTGGGCTTCAGCCTGTAACCTCAAATCTACAGGTCTACTACCAGAATGCTTGCGGAATGAACACCTGTATTGACGAATACCTGCTCGCCTGCTCAGATGAATGCTATGACGTGATCATGTTATCCGAGACTTGGCTCGATGAACGGACCCTATCGAGCCAAATTTTCGGTACCTATTACGACGTTTTCCGAACTGACCGTAACCCTAGCAACAGTTCCAAGTTATCTGGAGGAGGAGTCCTTATTGCTGTTCATCGGCGTTTTAAGGCACAGCTAATTGAGGATACATCCTGGGCCAGTATCAATCAAGTCTGGGTGCAAATCAAGCTAGATGGATACTCGTTATTCCTTTGTGTGTTATATCTTCCACCGGACAAAACGCGTGATGTTGCGTTGATAAAAAAACATGCAGAATCTCTATATGCAATATCGTCACAAGCAGATGCTGTGGACGAGATTATAGTGATAGGCGATCTCAATTTCCCAGACCTGAAATGGTGCTCCTCGGGCAATGGATTTTGGTACCCGGACCCGAATGCATCTCGATTCCACGCAGGAAATCTCAGATTGCTCGATAGCTATAACTCAAATCTTCTGCGGCAAATTAATTACGTCACCATCGAAAATGGAAAGCTTCTCGATCTATGTTTTGTCAGCAACTTCGAACAGGCACCAAAGATATCCGTTGCTCCTTCCGTTTTAGTTAAAACGGTTTCCCTGCATCCTGCGTTGCATCTCACGCTCGAGGTTGCGCATCCGACAAATGCTCCCAATGTTGCGGATCCCGTCAGCTACGACTTCAAAAGAGCTGATTATGACAGCATTCTCGGCATTTTGTTGAGCATCGACTGGAATCTTACTCTCGATACCGACGATATCAACATTGCAGTTCAGACCTTCTCCAATATCGTGAGCTATGCTATCGATCGTCATGTTCCGAAGCGGGTTCCTCCAAAGACCAAAAATCCACCGTGGCAGTCTGCTGCACTACGAAAGCTCAAATCATCAAAAGAGCAGCATTCAGACGGTATTCTAAGCATGGGGAGTTTCACTGCGATTCCGATACTTGCGAATCAACAGCGAATACAAATGGATGTCTCGCCAGAATCGTGCCAACTATTTACGAAATGTGCAGGATAGGCTGAAATTAGCTCCTAAGTCTTTCTGGAAACATGTCAACGATCAAAGGAAAGAATCTGGACTACCGTCAACGTTAACATACGGAGAACGCACAGCATCGAATTCCGATGATATTTGCGAACTTTTAAAAGCAAAATTCGAGGGCGCGTTCTGCTCCGAGATATTGACACAGGGTCAAATTTCGCTAGCAGCGAGTAATGTGCCGCTATCTTGTGATCCGTCAAACACCATCAATATTGATGATTCAATGATCCGTTCTGCTATCTCTAAAATGAAATCATCAACATCGGTTGGTCCAGATGGTATCCCTGCAGTTATTTACAAAAAGTGCTGTGCTGGCATACTAGCACCTCTGCGTCACTTGTTCGAACTCTCTCTAGCAACTGGAACATTTCCCTCGCTCTGGAAATCGGCCTACATGTTTCCAGTTTTCAAAAAGGCGACAAGCACAACGCCGACAACTACAGAGGAATATCTGCATTGAATGCTGTAGCGAAGCTTTTGAGTTGGTAGTTCTAGACCCAGTCTTCAATCATTGCAAGCAATATATAGCCGATACACAGCACGGAATCATGCCTAAGCGATCTACGACAACAAACCTTTTGACGTTCACAACATATCGCAACAGATGTTATGTGTAAGGGCTTCAAACGGATACAATTTATACTGACTTATCTTCAGCTTTCGATAAGAACAACCATCGCATTGCATTAGCGAAACTTGAGCGACTGGGCTTTGGAGGCAGTGTTTTACGTTGGTTCCATTCGTACCTAACAGAACGACATATAAGCGTTGGGATTGATGACTGCACATCTGGTGAATTCCTTGCCACATCCGATATTCCACAAGGAAGTCATCTTGGGCTTCTTGTCTTCTTGTTTTACTTCAACGACGTGAATCTTTGCATGGAAGGCCCGAGGTTATCTTTTGCTGATGACATGAAAATTTATAATCAGGTAAAGTCCATCGAAGACGCATGGTTTCTTCAACGACAACTTGATAATTTCGCTTCGTGGTGCAACACAAACAGGATGGTGTTGAATCCAACCAAGTGCTCCGTTGTTTCTTTCACAAGGAAGAAGAAACCGATAATGTTCGACTACCACCTTGACGGCAGCATTATTAAACGTGAATCGTGCGTGAAGGATCTAGGAGTTTTCTCGATGCGGGACTTACGTACAAGGAGCATATTAGCTACATTGTTTCCAAAGCAAATCGCAGTTTGGTATTCATCATGAGAATGGCAAAGGACTTTACGAATGTATATTGCTTAAAGAGTCTCTACTGTTCGCTGGTGCGATCCACGGTGGAGTATTGTTCAGCAGTATGGAACCCGCACTATCTTAATGGCGTTGAAAGAATCGAGGCAGTGCAGCGAAGGTTTGTGCGATTTGCTCTCCGTCGCTTACCATGGAATAATCCACGCGAGCTGCCAAGATATATACACCGCATGCAACTCATTGGCCTTGACACACTAGCAGTGAGGAGAGATCTATCGCGCGTCATGTTGGTTGCCGATCTTTTCATGGCAAAAATTGACTGTCCGATGCTCCTTAATCAAATCAACATCCATGTGCGTTCTCGTGCACTTCGCAACAACATTTTTCTTCGAACACCATTTCGTCGAACAAACTATGGCGCCAACGGAGCTCTTGTCGGTTTACAACGTGCATTCAATCGAGTGTCAACTGGATTTGACTTTCACCTGCCTCGCCAAAGAATTAGAATTAAGTTTTTAGATATTCTTAGGAACTATCATTAGGACCACATTGTGTCTGTTGATAATAATAACAAATAAATAAAAAAAGTATACAAGTAAAATATTTACTCTGATTTTAATTTTATTTTGTGGTTAGTATAATTCTCAATTTTCTATTTTAACGAAAACGAAAAAAACCTTTCATACTGCTTCAGGATGTTTCATACATTAGATAAATCATTGGTTTCTGTCGAAATTTTCAGATGACCCCCCTCCCCCCCCCCCCAAACCGTACTCGACCACGGGAAGAATGATTTGCTTATGGACCGCAAGCTTGTTCTTGGCCGATAGAGTGGACTTTCGGTTTATCAGCGAATACAGAGATCTTAACAAGGTTCTACACTTATTCAATGTGTTGTCAACCTGCGATCTGAACAATAACTTGCCATAAAGGGTAAGACTAAGGTAGACTACATCACCGGACCAATCGATCGGAATGTTACAGAGGTGGACTTTGACATCTCGTGGCGGAATGAGTCGAGGTGATTTGGAATGCGGAAACAGAATCGTCTGGGGTTTAGCTGCATTGATACAAATCTTTTAGCTGTTGAAGTAATCGGACAGAACATTGAGGCCCTCCTGAAGTAACAGCTCTTATTTGACAATGGTGCTCTTTTATAACTGGCAAACCAGCAACTCCACCAATCATGGATTGCTATTCGCTTGCTTATCATCTGCTATATCTACGAAAAGGGGAGGCGTTGTGAAGGGTCTTTTCTTTCGTCGTAGTTTTTGTTCGTGGAAGTTTTTGTTTTTTTTTCTTTTCTTATTATTATTATTTGTCTCTTATACAATCCATGCCTTTATTTCTACAGTTTCAATAAATTATTATTACTTTCCACGCTTTTAAGATAAGACATAGCTCTGCATATGGTTATGGAAATCATGTCCATTATCAAATGAATCTGTATTATATAGCTTGATCTAATTATTAATAGTATTCTGTTAAATTCCTGGTTGCACACTTGCCTCTAGCTTCACTAAATCTCCTAAAATAACGTATTTGAACAAGTTCTGTTCCTGTACAAACACCGGAATACTTTAAAAATATTCCACTGAATATAAATTGAATTTGTTGAGCGCAAACCTTTAATTGATTCTGTCTAATGGATGTCATTAGATGAAAGAAAGTGCTATCAGCTAAACGTATCCTGCGATCTATCAACATCCAATCGCCTTCCTCCATGCACGTTACAATTACATTACCAGTATGTATCCAACAGCCCCTATTTCATCAAGCTTCCGTCTGTGATCCCATCTTAGGCAGCTCTCCAGTAAACTCTGCACTTGATTACATATCATTACGGCCATGAATTCTATTAAATAGCGAAGCTTAACGAGCGATCTCCTAATCCTCCGCACTTTCTCGGAAGCGCTATCGAAAGACGAATACGGAACATTTGCTGCTTCTGCTGCTGGTCCACCATATTCCGCTGACAACGGCCTGATAAATGAGCTCGTTGAATCCGTGTGACACCTCGCCTTTTCTCTTGTGCACCGCCATCCATCCATCCATCAATTCAAACCAAATGAGCCTATGAGGCAGCGACCAAAAATATGCTTCCTTTCAAATTATGTCGAGGGAAAAACGAACCTCATACTTCACTCAAACAAAAAGACGGATTACAGACAATTCATCAGCTAAAGGATTTTTTTTTTCGTTGCAAATTTCGTTCCTAACTTTGGCCGCCGAATGTTCGCTGAGCGCAGGCAGCAGCTCAGCTTGACAGGCAAATGAAAGTAAAATGATTTCTTGTAGCATGAGGAAAACTCAATCTGCTGGTTGCAAGCGAAAAGGATTTTCTCTCTATATAATATTGTCTGATTAATCTTTCTTCTCGTTCGCTTTTGCCTACACGTCACCGGCAGACGGCGTTGTTTCGTTTTCATTTATGTTGTTACTTTCCGAGGCGGGGCTGCCATGGGAAAGATTATGGTTTTTCTTTTTCTCGAACACGTATTGGACGGGAGAGAGGTGATCGAATATTATTGCATTTTTACCACGTCCAATGAAGGGATGGATGCTGCAGACTATGATTGGAATAGTTGCGAAAAAGGATTCTACAACGATATCCATTCAGGGTCAGTTTTTAGGACAAGCAGGACGGGTATTGAGCTGAATAGTTATTTCATGTGCTTACTGTCGGGAGTGCTTCAGCGCCAGGGATCTTCCAATATGGGAGAGCAGTGATTACCTTGAAACAACGACTTCAACTCATCTGCTTCATATGATAAACCATCGATGTAACAGCCCAATCAATTGAGTGAGCCTTCAAAAAATTGTTAAAAACAAAACATTCAGGAGAAAACATAAATACTTCAGTTAACAAATCCATTTAATAAACACAACTTTGATCGAGTTCGGCATATTTCTTAGGAAGCGGAGTAGGCGTGATATACTGCTGCGGAAAAATAAAAGAAAAATGCTTTTAAATCGCAGTTTTCAAAAATTTGTTGTAGTCAAAATGTTGTAGTCAAAACAAAAATAGTACCACTATGTTTTCCAACAATATTTTCGGAGTTTCCATATCGATTCCTTGCCTTACCAGCACTTTTCGACCAAACTTCACTTGAATCGACCTGCCTGTAAGGGTTTTTGAGTTCTCTTTGACTCGTCGTTCAAAAACTCGCGAACAAACTTCCAGACCCTTGTTGCTGCGCGCGTTGCTTCTGTTTTGCACTTTATTCGGCGATTTTCTGCTTCTTGTAGATTTTCAGGTAGTTCCGTTTCGTTAAATCATTCCGACCCTGGTTTATAAGCCAAGTCACGTAGTGACATTGATTTGTTCTTACACACTCAGATTTTTTTACAGATATCTGTAAAATATTACCGAATTCTCAACAGCTGAGCGGATTTAACCGAAAACCGGTAAATTTTTTATAGATATCTGTAAAATTTCACCGAACTCCGTTGAAACGCAATACCGAACGTTCAGCTGTTGAGAACTCGGTAATATTTTACAGATTTCTGTAAACAAATCTAAGTGTGTACGAATTAGAGCTACTGCTTTCTGATCCAGTTAAGGATTGGAAAATTCGGGTTTTCTGTCTCTTCCTGGCATTTCATCTAGAGAACAGTGTTCCCCAAACTTGGTTATGATGGATTTTTTTCTGTCTCATAGTTACACCCTTTCCGTGTAGCCATCTGTCCAAAACCTTAATTTTCACATCTTTGACGACATTTTGAAAACGAAGAATTTAAACCATCCAAACAAGTAAACAAATGAAAGATGACAGTCAAACGCACAGCATGCTATGATGAACACATTAAAACCATTACAAATACAGGCGTACAACGCAAATGTACGTTGATAGTTTATCTTCGATACATTCCTTAAAGCAGGTGGAACCAGAGATAGGCTGAAATCGAAGGAGGGTTAGGGCATCGAGGGCTTCCATGAAGCTAACTTCGGTGCGTCCCATATTGACCATGCTGAAATATCGGTGCAAAAAGAAACCAAGGCGAATTCATCTTATCAATACACTTGATTTGTTACGCGTGAAATATCCCAAATAACAAGTGTATCCCACGAAGAACTTGAAAATATGGCATACAGTATGAATTGGTTTGTGAAAACTTCGTAAACAGTACTATACAGTATTATTAGTAAAATTCGTTTCTATTTTTTTTTTTGCACCGATATTTCAGCTTTGTCGATATTTAGGTCAATATCGGGTAAAACATGTAAATGCATTGTTAATTATGAACACACCTTTGAAGTTTTGTATGAAAAAGACTTTGACTTATTTTGACAGCAGTTTAGTGTCAAGGTTTTGCTTGCCTTGTTAACAAACGAAAACCTTCATTAAAAGTTAAAGTTTTACTTAAAGCGAAACAATGTGAAGTCTTACAGAAGAAAAGCGAAAATCGGTTGTGATACTGAAAAGGTATTAGTCATAACACAAAAGGTATGTTATTCATAACACATTGAAGGACTTACCCGATCTTGGTAGAAAAACGGGTTCGTTAACCCCAAATTTGGGCAAACAAATTTGCACAGTTTTTGAAGAAAAAAAAGAGGTTGATAGATTGCGCAAAAATGTGTGGAACGACAGTTGTAATGGTTCAACGCGCAAAAGAAGACGTACCGGAAACAAAAATGCCCGAAAAGCAGTCAAATTCAGGCGTATTCCATGAAAACTCGGGCTCAGAAGCTGTGCGATGACGTTTTGAGCAAAAATGACATCTACATTATCATGGACGACGAAACGCACGTCAAATTGGACTACAGGGCACTTCAAGGGGTACAGTTTTACATCGTGAAGCGTGAAATTGCCCACTAATAAGGCTTATTGAAAAATTTTGGGCTATGATGAAAGGAAAACTGCGGAAGAAGGCTAGAGGAGCAGATGAAGCCAGGTGCGACAGCTGGCCAGATCTACGAAAAATTAATTGAATACTGATGTGATGGTATTTTATGATGTTCAATAAACAATGTAAATTAATTTGAGTTGCAAAATAAATAAAACATATTTAAACAAAGCAATTTCTAGGTGAACTGAAAATTAACGATACAGTCCTTACTCATGTTGGTGCGTCAATTTTGACGCCAGCTGTGGTTTAAACTACTCAATGAAAACAGTTCAAATTTTGTCCGCATTATTTCCTATACTTTTTTAGGGTTTGGTGAATTTTTAATATGCTACCTAAATATTTCATAGAATTACGGTTTTTATTAAATTGGTATGACCAAAAATGACTTTTTTCACATATGCTATGGAAATTTCAAATTTATAAACCTTAAAACATAAAGTTTTGGTCACATTAGGTTTCTTCATTGCTCAAAATGTTGTCAAATTTTCAGGCTAAAATATTGATAACTGACAAAGTTATAGAAGGTTGAACATGGCGTTTTTGGTATGAAAAAATTGCTCGGCTTTTTTGTTATTGATTGTTAAAGGCCGACACAAAAAAAATTAACACGGAAACTAAAGTGACCATTACTATGGTTATATCCAACCGATTAGAAATATTTTAGCAACTTTGGATTCGAGAACTCAACCACTTTCTCAACATTTTCTCATGGACCGATGGACACCATTCATCTCCGAAAAGAAAAAAGTGATTTCCGGAACTATGTTCCGAAACTAGTATACCTATAAAATATTTCATGAGCATGCATGGGCATGAGCATGAGCATGATTGACCACCCGAGGTTGCTACTCCGTTATTGCCAGATTAGCTGCTATTACACAAAGAATCAAAAGATGATGCTTGGGACTAGCATACATCCTCAATGTGTAAAAACTGGTGATCTAAACTAAGGCAATACCGGCGCCGACCTCGCCCGAATGCAGGTCAAGTAGGGAATGAGTAAGAATATGTTGCCATGATACTCGCTTTGTTAGAAGCCGAGAATACCTCTGCACTTCCACGAGAAATCGCTGGGATGTTAGATAAAATGGTTGGGTTTGCGACCGGATCCGTTTTGGTAAACGGTGTGCTGAATTCAACTGACGTCGGCAGCGAATAAGATATTTAGCAATGTTCCCGATTTATTCTCTGTACAGAGATTTTTTTTTTATTTATTAATGACACTTTACACCAGAAGGGTGCATTCGTGTCTTCTGTACAGAGATGCACATTAAAGCTATTCAAATTTTGACACCGATTTAAACCAACAGTAATGATGCTGTTGGTGCCACTTATAAGTGTGTGTGATTTATTTCAGTGGAATACAAAAGTATGCTAAAACACCGAGACCGATATAAACTAACAGTAGGGATGCTGTTGGGGCCACTCACAAGTGTGGGTGGTTTATTTCAATGGAATACAAGAATACGTTAAGGAGATCGAGTTTGAGGACCGATTTAAACCGACAGTAGGGATGGTGTTGGGGCCACTCACAAGTGTGAGGGGTTTATTTCAGCAGAATACAAAAGTATTTTAAAACTTCGAGTTTGAAGACCGATTTAAACCAACTGTTAGGGTGCTGTTGTGGCCACCTATAAGTGTGTGTGGTTTATATCAGTGCAATACAAAAATACGTAGAAACATCGAGTTCAAGGACCGATTTAAAACAACAGTTAGGGTGCTGTTGGGGCCACTCACAAGTGTGGGTGGTTTACTTCAACAGACACCGAAATACGTCAAAATTCCGAGTTTGAGGACCGATCTCCCATCCAGCATTAACCTTGTCTGACACAATGCAGACCTCCACCCCCCCCCTCTGGTATTGAACGTATGCATGCAGTTTATGTAACATAACATAACACATACAGCAACAAAACACATCTGACATCCACTGGTCTGTCACTGAGATACAAAATCATCGCTTAAAAAAGATATCCAGTTATGCAACCGATTGGGCTCTTATGCTACCTATTGCTTTGTTCTGGTTCTAGAGATTATGTGCCTGATTTGATACTACCGTTCAATGCCTTCCGCTCGTTTTCAAACTTGTTTCTTTCAATTCCAAAGCCTGCCGTTGCCCTATACGGAATTATCAATACACTTTCTCTTCACTTCTATTCGTTCTAGCAATAAAATTACTGTCCACTCCTTGAGCCTTGCATGGAGATGAGAAATTATCTGCTTCTGACAAATTTCACATTGTCTCGTTATGGATGATGAGTACGTTCGTAAAAGCAGACTTCCGGAAGCTTCCGGGACTCCAGTTTCCCACTGCTCATCATAAATTTAATGTCTTTTAGGATGTTAGAAGGCAAGATGTCAAAGTTTGCCAAAAAATATATGATTTGGCAAGCAATTTACCCGTGTGGAAAGCGAAGCACCCCATTCGTGACAATTTAAACGGTCAATGGGCAGGTGTACCTAAAGGAATGCCTCCAAAAGCGTCTACTTCCTCTTCTGAGGTCACACGATGGTCCTACAATTTTCTGGCTGGATTTCGCCTCATGCAATTACTTGAAAAAGGTTTTGGAGTGGTTTTGGAGGCTAAGGAGGTCAATTTCGTGCCGAAGTTTCTCAACCCCCCGAACGCACCGGAACTGCAGCCAATTGAAAAGTACTCATGAAGCAAGAACTTTGGAATACCATCATGAAGCAAGAACTTTGGAAGCATCCTAAGGAAATGAAATCGGAGGATTATATGAAGAAAATATGGATTGTCACGCAAAAAATTGTTGGTCCAAATGTTGTACAGGACCTTATGAAACTGAATATCAACAAACATTGGAAAATATTCACAACAGGTTTTATTTTACTTTCTGAAAGTTTGAAGATGATTGGTTGAACGGGCGAATTTTGTCGAATATTGTTGCTGTCGTAATTTGATTCAGTACACTCTTTATAACCGCAACCTCTTTGAGATACACAAATTCAAATTTAAAATTAAGGATACTACATCGTTAGCAATCGGATTTCGATGCGGTTTTTTTGCAATAGATCACAAAGTTATCCTTGTTTGTGTTTCCGAAATTTGGGATACCTAGGTGGGAGTACTGGGGTAAGTTCCTGTCCAGGGATTGTGGGCAAAATATTTTTAGATACGAAATATGGCATCCGGCATATCAAACTTCATGGTTTAGCAAATCTAGGTCATCAAAAGATATTTTGAAAATTTCTTACCATACACATCGTATCAAACTTTATGATTTTGCAAAAATAGGTTTGCGGATGACGTTCTGACGATTACTGACCATACTGGCCACTAAAAGCGCCCTGTGGGATTCGAGTTCCACTGGAATGGTGGCCATATTCAAATCTTTTCCAAGACCTGGGTTGAGACATATCAAACTTCATGATTCTGCAAAACTTTGTCTTTGAAAAACATTCTGAAAGTGTCTGACCACACTTTACACTTTCCCGAAGGAACTCTGATTCCGCAGGGCCTCTTTTAGTGGCCAGTATGGTCGGGAATCCTCAGAATGTCATCCGCAGACCTATTTTGGCAAAATCATAGGGCATGATATGATATGTATGGTCAAAAATTATCAAACTTCTGATGACCTAGTTTTACTAAATCAGGAAGTTTGATATGCCGCATGCCATGTTACGAATCTAAAAATATTTTGTCCACCATCCCTGGACAGGTACTTACCCCAGTACTTCCACCTTGGATTCCGTAACTCCATATTTCTTTGGAATAACCAGTACAGATCCACAAACGAGGGTAATTTTGTGATCTATCACAAAGAACCGCATCAAAATCCAATGACTAACGATAGAGTATTATTAATTTTAAATTTACGGTTTCCTTTCTCAGAGGGGTTGGGGACGTGCTTGTAAAAAGTGTTTTTTTGCGTGGTTTGGTTCTTCTTCTTGTTGTTTGTTGTTTTTACTTGACTTCAGCGCGGCAACACCAGCAAAAGAACGTGATTCAATTGTTATGAAAAATATAATGTGAGAAGAAAAATACGATTGTACTGTGAATCGAAAATTCACGGTATGTAAAAAGTTCGGTTCACTTGTGTTTAAATTTCTGCTCGAGATGATTTTAGTTTAGCAGAATGTCATGACATTTTCAATTGTATTAATTTTTTTATTCCTTGTGTTCACTTTTGTCATAATGAAAAATGTCAAATGTTGTATGATGTATGATGTATGATATGTACTACCACCCATTGTAGCACGGAAACTAAGTCCGACAGCAGTGAGCTCTCCTCGCTGTTAGACTTGATCAAGCTTTAATAACCACAGATTATCCTTATCATGCCATTGTATGAAGGGCCAAAAAGGGGTTGGGTGGATCGATAGGCAACATCACTTATACATTTCCACAGGGATTCAAAGAATCTCCTTCCAACAACAAGATTGTACAATTGGTCAAAATAGCAAGCTATCTAACATGAGGATGCCCCAATGGGCGGGGAGAAGAGCCCGCCCTCTATTCACAAACTGTTAGCAATGGGGAGTTGGCATTCCCACTCTCCCCATCCAGAGTGCTTCAATCGGGTGCCCTGATGGTCCCTCCCATTCCCATGAAATATTTATATAATAGTGTATACATTTATGTAAATGAAAAATACTGCAAGCATTCGTATCTATAATATATGATCAACATTCGTTTGATCCTGAAATGCAAGATATGTAGTAAATTGTTAAAATGTAGAATACAGTGGTTTGCGCTTAAGCACGTTTTCGTTCATTCTCAGCGATAGCAGCAATTCACCAAAAACGTGATTTGAGGTATCCTGAAATTACAACATTGCCCAGGCTACGCCAACCAGCGTCTCCATGTTTCAGCTGGCAGTCTTTTGTGATCATATGACTCGTGGAGGCGTGAGCTAGGAACTTGTGGGGACCAGAGGTCGTTCGCACTCTCCTTGGAAGTTGTCAACTCACCATTTGAAGCCCATAATGAAAAATGTCAAATGTTACCAAAAAATGTCAAAATCCAGTCCCCGTACCACTACTGATCTCAGAAAAGTAGTAGAAGTATCACCACAACTTTTTTTTTCATCCTAAACAATATAATAATACACAATATCAAAAATGCCACCCAAAATTTCCTTGATATAGATCGATCTGTAAAATAGTAACCTAATTTCTGCAGACGATGTTCCACATTACCGATTCATTTTATTTCGAACATAAACATGCCATATTCAGGGCGTTATTTTCGGAGTAAAGGAGATGATATTTGATGAAAAAAATTGTTCTACGCATATGGTGAAATCTCAAAGTTTACGGAGTAATTAAAATTTTAATGTTTTTGCTCTTGTTAGTCTTAAGTTCACTGTTAATAAAAAAAATGAGCCTTTTTGGCAAGGTTTTCCTTCTTATATTTAAAAGCTGAGAATATTTCCTACATAAAATTTTCATTTAAACTTTGTGTTATTATCACTTAGTGTATTTTTAGGAGAAAAAATGTTTTAAAAATCTTTTTTCAATGTTTGTTCATGTTTTTTTTTGCATAAAATATATAATAAATAGCACTTGTTGATTGATCAAAAACATGACTTTATAAGTGCTTTACATTTCTCTCTTTGCTTCACATTTTCCATCATGCTAAGTTTTATGCAATTTTGTTTTGAATGCAAGATGTCTAATCTCAAATTAAAAGATAATTGAATCACGAATTCAACCCACCGTGTTAAGGTCTGTGCACAGCAGCGTTGCCAGGTAAACCGATTTATCGGTATTTATACCGATTTTTATTATCAATACCGATATACCGACAAGGGCTCTGAAAATACCGATTTCCAACTTTTTATACCGATAAATACCGATTTTTTATAAAAGGTATTTCGAACATTATATTTGGTTTATTATTTATCAGCGTGTTTTTTAGATTTCAATCTCTAATTAATTATTTTTCTGACAATATTTTCTCAATTAAAACTGCACCAGATTTGAATAAATAAAAAAAAACAAAATAAAGGAATAAAAAAGTTTTAAACGAAAAAAAAGTAAGTAACGATAATATCCAGTTCATTCAGTCACACATAACATTTCATTAGTGTTAAGTTTCAACATTATCCTTTAGCCAATGGCATCTATTTTCGTATCATTTAATAAAACCACAGATAGCCACAATACATTTAACATTTCTTATACGTCAAACGCAAGGGAATTAAATGCCAACTATCAAACATCGCTTTGAGTTTCATACGGAGGTAATTGCATTGATCATTTTCTCTTAGTCGATTTTTGGCTAATATCTTAGTCAAAGCAAGTTTCAGTATTTAACCTGCAAGACGGAGTTATTCTTTATCGCAATGGATATGCCAACTCGTTTACCTGTAGTTATCAATTATTTTCGGATCAAAGAAGAGAAATCGCTATATGGAGTTCGCCCGTTCGAAACTCAACGCGAGATACATTTGAATTAGTTTTAAATGCACGAACGATGAACAAATTTGGAGTGTTATGGTTGTATGTCTGTGATAAAACTATCGAGTTTAATTATGATATTAAATGCGTTAACAAATGAAGACAGGTTGTAATTTTAAGCAAAATAAACTCATCAGTCCTATATTAACAAACAGCAATATTTTATACATTTATGCTTTTTAATATGGGATTTTCAAAAGAAATTATCAGTTTATTGATAGGGTAGAGCGCTACTTCGTCGTAGTTGCCTATTTTCGTTCTATCTAGCAAAAAAATCAAAAATATCAAATACACTATGTGCGCAAGAAGCAGTGTTGAATAATCGATCATATCTTAGCTTTTCGTGACTAACAAATCCAGTGCTATGTACGGAAAAGTGTATAAAATTGGAAGCGGTATACACTATAATTAATCCGTTTTTGTGTTAAATTCTATTTAAAACAAAATAAGGTATGTCCTTAGCGAGGTGCTTAGCACAACGGGAGTTGGCTCAAAAACCTTATCGCTATACATGATTTTTGTTATCTTAATAACATCTTAAGAAGTGTTTATTTGAAAAAATATGTATTGTAAAGTATTATTATTCAAAGTATACATATTCAACCTCGAGATGGTGAATATAAAAAAAAAGGACTAATGCATTTCTATTTTATTTTTTATGTTTACGTCAAACTTTGTTCATATAAAATTTGAAAGTAGAAGAAAAATGATTGCCAAAATATATTGTAATCTTATATCAAAGTTAAAATATAGTTCACTTGAAAAAAATCTGAATTTTACTTTATACCGATAAATACCGATATTTTTTAATAAGCAATACCGATATTGTATAAATCCACCTGGCAACGCTGGTGCACAGGACGCACAGCACACTTGATCACCGCGCTGCTTGATGGGGCTTCCAAGGAGAAGAATGTCATAACTGAAATGTTAACAAAACAGTAACTCACGGCTTTCGGAAAACAGCTATGATGGGAGTAACAAATACACGTGACATGAGGGATTTGAGCTGACTGGGTAAGGCATTCCCGGTTCGTCTTCAAAGATATCAACATGGTGCATTCGGTAACGTTGCAGAAGATGTACTGATGCACGGTGTTAACCAGCAAGTCCCGTTGTGACCACAACTTTTATCGAAAGATTTATAGTACCTGAAAACATGGCCAATTCATGAATATCGTTCCAGAATACGACAATTTTTACTGAAATGTTGTAAATCGGTATTTCGGAAAGATTTAAATGCCTAATGATAATCCCCGGTGTGCAGAACATTCATTGAAGCGTAGACGTGGCAATTCATGCAAATAGTTGTTTCTTCAAAATGGTTGAGATTCGAGGTTTTAAAATAAAATCAGTGTAGTGGAATAATGAGGATCGCAAATGGTCACTGGAATCTAGATCCTCCAGGAGATCAGAATCATCTGTAAAAGTGGTAATTTTGCATGCACTGATTTGAGCTGTCAATCATTGTTTCTTGCTGGGCAGCGTCTTGATCAAGTGTGCTGTGCGTCATTTTGCGCACAGACGCACACTGGGACCAATCTGAAAAAAAGACGGTCAAAAGTGTTTTCACACTGTTCCTGATATTTTAGCGCTTTGGTGTCTATGAAAAGGTTGCTAGAAATATTATTTTACATGTTTTGAAATATTTATCAAAAGTTTTACTTATGTGATACTTTACTTAAAAAATCTAACTTTGTGTGGGTACAAGATAAAAGGATAGAGTCTTCAGCAAAGTTTTAGAACTATATATTTAACGAAACTTTGCTGAACATAGTTAATACCTATATCGAAAGCATTCTGATATATAATTGGTTTAGTATATAGACTAACTTAAAACTTGTTTTTTACTTTTTCGATTAAAAATGTTCAACAAAGTTACCAATAGTATTGAAACACACAATTTTGCTGAAGACGTCAAATGTCTAATTGTTTTTTTTTTTTTTTGAGTTTTAAACCGGTTTTAAGTTTAAAAAAATACGTTTTTCAACAACAATAACTCAGACACCGGCAAATTTTTGCAACCAAATTTTGACTAATTTGGTTAACCATTACATGAAGTATACGTGTACAACAAATCTGGGCCGGGTATCATCGGGTACATAAAGTTTTCAGTTCGCCTTTTCAGGAGTACCTATCTTTTAAATTTCGATAAACTTTTTACAAATATACAAACATTTCGTAAAATCTGTGAAATTCTACTGGCATCCGTAAAAATTGATTAAAAAACGATCTGTTATCAATATTCCGGTAAAATATTTCTGAAATCTGTGAATTCATGTGTGCAGTAGATAGTGTGATAAATCTCGTACACACTCAGATTATTTTACAGAAATCTGTAAAGTTTTACCGAGTTCTCAACAGCTGAACGTTCGGTAATCCGATTTTACGTATTTCGGTAAAATTTTACCGAAATCCGTAATTTTTTTCACAGATATCTGTAGAATGTCACCGAAATCCGTAAAATCAGATTACCGAACGTTCAGCTATTGAGAATTCGGTAAAACTTTACAGATTTTGGTAAAAAAAATCTAAGTGTGTTGGTAATGGATTTTCAAGTTGTTATGAAAGTTATCAGATTTATTTAGCTGCTTTGAACGTATTTAAATTACAGAATATGTAATTAGTGGTATTGCAAGTGTAACTTATGACCTCGAACTATACAATTTTGCCAGTAATTTATGTACTTAAAAATAAGTACGATATTATTCAATTTCTCAAAGCTGTTATTAATGTCTTTGATTTTTCTCTGCATAGGAATCAAAACTTATTGTGAGCCCGTCGGTTCTTAGTTCTTTGTTTCGGACATTTTTTTTATAATTATGTTATTTTCATTTCTTTAATAAGTTTTGGTTACGTTAGATTGATTTATTGCTATAATAAAAGCATTAAATCTTGTTATTTTTTAATAAAAACTAACAATTTACCATCTTCCTCAGCTTCTGTGTCTGAATCAGTATCAGAAGCTTGATCTTGGGAATTTTGCAAAAGTTTCTTTGCAGCTGGTAAAAGTTGCATAGATTTTTTGACAGTTTGTAGTCTTAGACTCGCTATCAACGGGTCGGATGTCATTACCAATCGTGTGAAAAGATCATCATTGGTAGCAGTCCTGAAGAGAAATGAAAATATATCAGTAATAATGAAATATTTGTGATAACGTTCAATTACTGTTAGCTTACCTTGAACATTTTCGTGCCCGATTTTCCCTATAGCGTTTGAGATTTTTGTTGCGGCATTCTTGTGGCTCCTCTGAAAGACTTCCGATTGGTAGTAATGCTGCTTTTATAATGTCTGCACCGTGTATCAGTATTCGGTGAACAGACTGCGGCATGTAATACCATCCGTACAGCTCAACATAGCATTTGGCCGTCTCATAGCAAAATGCTTTAAGAGAGTCAGTGTTTATACGCCTGCCACATGGCAGTACGCTCAATATGAAAGAAAAGTTCTCAATGATTGTCTCTTCCAGTCCGGTAATTTTTGCCGTTTTTCGAGGATTTTCGAAAAACCGACGTGCTGTGTTTCCGTCGTTACTGGTACCTGAACCATGTTTGGGGACATCTAATATTAACCCAAGCCTACGCATAAAATCGTTCTGGAAGTTTTTTTTTTCTTTCAGTATATATTATTTTCTGCTCCGGTGTTCTCACTTGCCAGCATTTCAGATCTAGTCTGTAAGCGTTGTGCAATAGACACTCCATAAATATGTTTGAAGGACATTAAATGTAAAACAATAATACAATAATAAATCAATACAATTATACTACCGAATGCGAGCATGTAATGGCGACAAACCAAATTCGAAAGTGGCTTTATTGACTGATCTAGACTGCATCGCTCCAATGTTGTTAGATGACTTTGGGGATGCTTGGCAAACACAGCATTTTTGCGACGAGATACCGGTCAAAGCAGAGCAAACTTTTCCATCGATCATACTACACATCATCGTATGATAGATTCGGAAGTTTGAGATCAAGCTTGGCATTAATCTTTCAATTTGTGCGTCAAGGAATTTCTTTTCATGCACAGACAATGCAACAGTTTCTTTCTTGAATTGGATTCTGATCGGTCGGCATAACCTTGTAGATGAAAGCATACGATTCATCCACAAAATACGATCTGGCTCGTTACGGAGGTGAAGCATCAATGGTACTATAGCTGTAATAAAAATTGCGTCTTCATCTACCCCTCCATACCTTTGCTTGTAGTTTGAATGATCCGATGAGCCGTCAAAACTCGATTTCGATAAAAGCTCAAAATCTTCAAGAGCTACATCATTCATACCTTCTATCTCCAAATCCAGAGATAGTATTTGCTGAACTGTGTGATCCAGCAAACTCTGTAAGTCAACCTCAGCAGATACCTATGTAAAGAACGAATTACCAGCGGGTTAAAATCCCTCCTTCAAATACAACCATAACTAGATACCTCTGTGATGACGATTCTGTTACGGTCTGGCAGACATTTTTCACGGGCCTTCACAAGATTTTTGTAGCTAGGGTAAATTTGTGGTGCGTTGCATTGCTCAGACGTCTTTCGAAGCAGTATCCACTGATTTTTACTGTAATCGCCATCAATAAAAAAACGCAAGTCCTTCATCAGCTGTCAACATACGATGCTTTTGTAAATCAATATTGGATTTCACTGCTCGTCTCATTCGTTTGGTGGTACTGGTGGAAGATGCCTGTAATTCTTCTTGCAAAAGTTTCGCCAAATCTTCGCATCCCTCTCTTCAAGCATGCATTCCTGCTGCAAACGCCAATTCATTCGCGGTTCCCTGTTGCCTCAATGCTTCAACTCTCCGCCTTTTGTTTTGTTTATTCAGGTCAGAAAACGGTTTTCCGGGCGTTCCAACTTTCACGTTACCACAGGTAAATGCACTACAATTCAACCAACTCTTGTTGCTTACTTCGAAACTTTTCTGCGTTCTTCCGGCCTTTTTCCATCGATTGTTAAATTCAGTGCACAACCTAGACACGTATTTGTTTATACACTTGTTTTCGTCCTGAGACAAACTGTTTGATTTTTGTTCAGAACGAAATCACGGACATGTTGCTTTTTGATGGTACTTGAACTACCATATTTCTGCAGCCACACTTTGAACAAATGTTTCCGGAGCATTTTCAAATCACACAATCTGAATCAACTGGAAACTCAAACTCAACTGCAATTTGTAAACAAACGAAACAATTCTGGGCTACTTGACCTTTAAATGTGCTAGCCCTTGCGCAAAAGGATCCAAGGGTGCGGTTAATTATGTCAGGGATTTAAAATAATATTGATAGAAAAAGAAATTGGTTCGCCCGAAAAGACGAACTGAAAACTTTATGTACCCGATGATACCCGGCCCAGATTTTTTGCACACGTATACTTCATGTAATGGTTAACCAAATTAGTCAAAATTTGATTGCAAAAGTTTGCCGGTGTCTGAGTTATTGTTGTTGAAAAAACGTATTTTTTTAACTTAAACCCGTTTTAAAACCCAAATAAAGCCATTTAGACATTTGACGTCTTCAGCAAAATTGTGTGTTTTAATACTATTGGTAACTTTGTTGAACATTTTCAATCAATCTGATAAGGTTTGAGCCACAAAAAAGTAAAAAACAAGTTTTAAGTTAGTCTATATACTAAACCAATTATATATCAGAATGCTTACGATATAGGTACTTACTATGTGCAGCAAAGTTTCGTTAAATATATACTTATGCACTGGTTGTCATCATTGGGTTTTAAAAAAAACACTTATTTAACTTAATCGCTGTTTATTACTTTTGACTTAGTGCTACAGCTACACTTCACGAATCTCGAAAACTAACTGAGCTGAGCTCCCTGACTATTACCATCTAGAAACCTAGTTTCCTAACCTAGATTGCTGAGGTCAGCTGGGAACCATTTCTGTCGCCGCGATATCTGATCTCTTCATCACTTTCCAGGTGCTGGGTTACGATCGTCGTTGCAATTTCGTCTGCCGCTGCTGGGAACCACGATGAAGAATCGATGAGCTGGCTAGCTTTGCGTGTTTCGTAGTATAAACAGAAGTTGCTTGAAGATTGTAGTGTCGATACAATGTTGATGGGAAAGTTGTATGTTTACAATGTTGGAATGTTCTATGTTTCAGCTACGTTGCGTGTGTATTCTTAGTAGTTGATAATAGGATGATAACGCACATCACTATATAGTTCTAAAACTTTGCTGAAGACATTATCCTTCTATCTTGTACCCACATAAAGTTAGATTTTTTAAGTTAAGTATCACATAAATAAAACTTTTGAAAAATATTTCAAAACATGTAAAATAATATTTCTAGCAACCTTTTCATAGACACTAAAGCGCTAAAATATCAGGAACAGTGTGAAAACACTTTTGACCGTCTTTTTTCCAGATTGGTCCCACTGTGAGACGGTGTGGTGGAATTCATGATTTTATTATCTGTTATTTGAAGATATGTAGGTAGGAATAGGTTGCGTTCGAAACCAAGTTAAAATAAAGAAATAAACAAGATAGAAAGTTTGTGCCAAATAAACATTTGTAAGGAACAAATAAAGCCATGTTTTTTTCCCTTCAAAACGAGATGTATTAATCCAGTTTACCCCTAAAAAGACACTAACTGATAATTACACAAAACATTAATGAGACAGTTATGAAAGAAATTTTCTCAGTTTTTGAACAGAGGAAGAAAAAGTCATGCCAGATTGCATTATTTTTGAGTATTAGCTAACTTAAGACTACCCTGTACAAAAACGTTAAAATCTTAATAGCTCCGTAAACTTTGAAATTTGACCCCAAACAAATTAATCACGTTAAATGATCGAGTAAGTGGAAAAAATCGCTTTGCCCGACCAATGTTGTACCACAGAGAGTATACGATAAGCCAAGCCAAGCCAAAAAAGAATGAATCATTGAATGGTGCATTGCAGCCGTGTCATGAGAACAATAACAATTCAAACGGTAATGAGTTTTAAATTACTGCAAAGCTCAACTTGTTTCCGTATATCAGCGAATGATCGTTACATTGTCTCTTCAATTTGCAATTGGAATTCAGAACACCACATCAATTTTACAGTAACCTCAAAAACTACGCTTGTATTTAGTTCTGAATAATTAAGTTTTTCAGTATGCGGAAATGCATCAGTCTATCAATATCGTAAGATCTGCGTTTGTGTGTTTAAAATTAAAAAAACAAACTCAATATTCTTATTTCTTTAAAGGTTGCTGCTACTTTTTTCTCCATCGCAAGTAATCCCATGGAAGTGCTTTGTGAAACAGGACGGACTATGTTTCATAGCGAACATAAATTTCACAATGGATCAACAGTCGATTTTGGGGTCTGATGGCTCTACAGAAATCGTACTAAGCAGTGTGAACATTCCAGAACCGTCGCCTGAACTGTTTTCCCGCCTTCTTGATAGTGCCCAAGAATTCACCCTATCGCAGAGCACAACAGCTGAGGTTTACTTTCCTGCCAACCTGAGAAAATTAGCCATTTATGAACCGTTACAAGCCTTACATATCATAATCGATCCAAACATTTCCTACCGGCTACAAATAATTATGCTTGAAGGGCTAACTACGTTTCCAAACCGAATAGGAAGCCTCACTTCATTGGAAATCTTTGAATGTGAACGCATTCCAATTGCATCATTTGACTTTTCAATATTCGCCAAGATGGTAAACATAACAGAGATTGACGTCGCCAAAACTTCAACCAGTAATATCCAGATACCCGACACTTTAAATTTACCAACACTCCGTACTCTTCGAATCACAGGAAATCAAATAACTGACCTAAATGCTTCTGGTTTGCATTTCCCAGCACTTGAAATACTAGATTTAAGTTCGAACCAAATCACCTCGCTGCCACCACATATCCACACTTTTGAGAATTTATCTGATCTCATTTTGGAACAAAACTCCATTCAACGAATTGATTTGACTGCTTTATCCGGTATGAAGTTCATCCATAGCATAAACTTTAATCTCAATCATATAACCGAAATATCAAGCCATGAAATCGTCAAAATAGGAAACCTGAAGACCCTGCATCTAGATTACAACAATTTAATGGAACTAGACGTGTCCTCGTGGAACATGCCCTCGCTTGGGTTCATAAGCTTCAGTTACAACCAGCTCCAGGAAGTGATCGGCTTTCCACCGCCATATATGACTGACTTACGCATTATCAATATGTTCGGAAACCGTTGGAATTGCAGTTGGTTGAAACAGCTGGGAAGAGAAATTAAAGGAATGGTTGTCTTCGAATTCGGAGAAGGCTGTGAAGGGTATCTTGTAATAGGCAACTCTTTTGTATTTAAAAAGCATCCATTTGAATGACATGGCAGTTAAGGATCTATTATGTGATCTATGAGCCTTTGAATTATTTTATTTGAATAAAATGATGTGACGTGATTTCCCACAAACATCGTCGTCCGAAAGCCGCTCATTTTGAATTCCATCACTTCGCTCACCAATCGTCCTACATCGAAAATTAAATTGTGTTGATACCTACGAAATAGTTTGTCTGACTCACCAATCTATTCGTTGTTTCATACAACGAAATTAATTTACACTATTTATGAATTTTATTTTTATTTCGGAATAACTTTTTAATGTTTCTAGTTTGAGAGCTGTATTGAGCACCTATCCTATAAGAGCTGATTATGAATCCGGAGATGATTTCACAATACTTGAAAAGTAGCGTAATTAATGAAGATGAAGTCACAACTATTCACTCGAAGCAAATGACGCATATTCTTTTATTCTGAAGTGGAGGTGTAATGATGAGTCAGTGATCAGCTACCTCCCCCGTGAACAAATTAAATTAGAAGAGTAAGATAATCTATAAAATAAAATAACATGAATCAAGCGATTGAACATTTAGGATCGAGAATATCTGAAAGTTTTAACATCCAACCTATTATTCCTTCAAGTAATTAATTAATTAATAGTATATTTATGATGCAGAGCACGTTTACGGCTATGTGCATCTAGATCATCTAATAATAATACAATACATAAGTACATTTTATGGAAGGAAAACCTTAAACCTAAATCCTACTAAGTGAAATACACGTTCAAATTTCATTATATATGTTAGATTCCTTTAAAAACTTAAGTTAATCATTTATCTTGGTGGAATCATCTTTCAAACTCTGGCTGTTAATTCTATACTTAACACGGAAAATTGCATATTTGGGACAATAGTTAATTATATGATCTACAGTAAGTTGTATTTTACACTCTGTGCACTCTGGAGGATCCACTCTCTTAAATATATATTCATGGGTCATTTTTGTATGCCAAATTCTGAGTCTCGTTATGATGACAGAGTCTTTTCTCTGTAGGCAGTTGGAAGTATTCCACTGTGATATGGTTGTTTTAATTGACCGTAATTTATTGTTTTCAATGTTTTCCCAGAATTGTTGCCATTTACATCTAACGGCGTATTTAGACGCGGTTATTTGATCGTTATGTGTAGTTTTTGTTTCCGTTAAGGGCATGTTTGTAGCCTCCTTAGCCAGTTTATCGACGATTTCATTCCCAAGTATCCCCATGTGGCTTGGAATCCAAAGAAGTTTAATAATTTTATGTTTTTGTTTGATGTGCAGCAATTTATAATGAGCTTCTTGTACCAATGCATTTTCCGAGAAAGGATCTTGTATCGCTTTAAGTGCGCTCATAGAATCTGATATGATTAGGAATTTATAGTGTAGATCATCTTCGATAGCATATTCCATTGCATTTATGATAGCGATTAGTTCAGCTGAGAAAATTGATGTTTGGTTCGACAGTCGTGTCTGTTTTTGGTGCTGTGTACTAAATACAGCACATCCAACGTTATGGATCAGCTTCGAACCATCTGTATACATAAAATAAAAATCATCGTATTAAAAAGAGCGGATTAAGAATTCCTTTGATGCAGTATAGAGATGGCAGTAGTTTTGGAGGTTCTACTCATCGATGTATCAACTTCCACTTCTCCAAGACTCCACGGAGGCTTTTGATGGAATCCACGATTGTAGATATTTTTTGTTTCTATGCTGTATTTAGAACATAAAGTTTTGAATCGCAGTACCAATGATTTAGACCTTTTAGATGAAGCCAAACTATTAACAGCAGATAGCTTCTTATTCAAGGGGTGAGAGGATAGTGCAATACATTTGATTCCATATGTCAATGTTTGAGCGTCTCTTCTGAAGGTCAGAGGCATCATACCTGCATCACAGAGGATACTGGCAGTCGGACTTGTACGGTAAGCTCCAGTTGCTAACCTTACACCCAGGTGGTGAACTGGGTCCAATTGCTTCAAGCGTGTAGCTGATGTCGAATTATATACAACACTTCCGTATTCCACTCTGGACAAAACTAGTGTGTTATGTAGGGTGAGAAGGATATTCCCATTGGAGCCCCAGTTCGTGTTAGATAAGGTGCGAATAATGTTTATTGCTGCCATAGATTTTGCCTTAGCATGTTTCAAATGTCTATCCCAGTTTAATTTACTGTCAAATGTCATTCCTAAAAATTTGTGGGTGTTCACGACGTCTATTTTCTGTCCATAGAGAAATAAGTCCGGGTCGGTGGTGCAACTGCTCTTACGGCAAAAATGGATAATCTTTGTTTTGCTGACGGAAAACCGAAAACCTGTTGTTTCGCTCCACCTTTCAAGCTGTCGTAAAGCAATCTGTAGATGCTGTTGTACCTCTAGTAGGCTTTGTCCGGAAACATATGCTGCTACATCATCTGCAAACTTATAATTTTTAACATCCTTTGGAATAAAGTTCTTCAAGGAACTCATCGCTACTAGAAACAAAGTTACACTCAAAACTGAGCCCTGTGGGACTCCGTTTTCTTGTATAAACTTTGATGAGAAAGTATTTCCAATTGCTACCCGGAAGGTTCTATCTTGGAGAAAACTTTGAATGAAGCACAACATGTTGCCTCTAACTCCGTAAGAGGAAAGTATTTTGATTATATTAAACCTCCAAGTGGTGTCATAAGCTTTTTCTAGGTCGAAAAAGATACACACTAGGTGTTCTCTGTTTTGAAAAGCTTCTTGGATATCGTTTTCCAAAACAGCCAAATTATCTAACGTGCTCCGATATTTTCTAAAACCAGATTGAGTACTATCTAATAAGTTATTCGACTCAAGGTACCACATTAGCCTACGATTTATCATTTTTTCAAAAATTTTACAGATGCAACATGTTAAGGATATTGGTCGATAATTTGTAGGATTCAATGGGTTTTTGTTAGGTTTTTTAATTGCAATGATTATCGATTCTCTCCACTGAGCAGGAAACAAGCGCTGGTTCCAGATATTGTTGAACATTTGTAGAAGATAAAAGTGTGCGTCAATCGGTCAAAGTTTTTCAGCATATCGTAGTGTATATTGTCCGGACCAGTAGAGGACCCCTTGCAGCTCTTCAAAGCAATCTGCATTTCTTGCATAGAGAAGTTTTTGTTTAAATCACTTTGAACTATTTCATTGAACAGAATCACATCATTACTTTCTATTTGACTCTTATGGTGGGAAAATTCAGGAGAATATGACAAAGAACTTGTAGCTAATGAGAACGTTTTACCCAATTCTTCAGTAATTGCTTCAGGTGAGTGAACCAATTGAGAGTCAATCTTAAGGCTTGTAATTCCTTGAAAATTAGTTTTTCCTGAAACTTTTTGTACTTTAGACCAAACTTCTTTTAGTGGTGTTGAATTACGAATTGTTGAAACATAATTCTGCCATGAGGTTCGCTGATGGTGTCGTATAGTCCGCCGTGCTACAGCTTTTGCGATTTAATATAGTTTTTCAGATTCCTGATCCATTTTTTGGTTAAATACTCTAAGAGCTTTGTTTCGCGTCTTAATACATTCATACACTTCGTTACACCACCAGGGAGGTTTACATTTTTTTACTATACTCGACGTCTGAGGAATTGATTGTTTTGCTGCGTTTATTACGCTCGATGTAAAATGATCAACTTGAATTAAGGGGTTTGTTGCGTATTTATCATCCAAATTACGAGTTACGATATTTTGAAATTGATTCCAATCAGCTGATGATGTTATCCAACGAGGACGTCTAGTGGTATTTAATATTCTTGAAAGCGGAGACATTATAATTGGGAAATGGTCACTCGAGCATAATTCAGTGTGAACGTTCCAGCTAAACTGGTTCGACAAGCATGGGGAGCCGAATGAGATATCAATGGCTGAGTAGCTTTTGTTTCCTACGCTGAAATGGGTACATGAACCATCATTGAAGATGTTCAAATTCCAATCATAAATAACTGATTCGAGCAATTTTCCGCGTGAATCATTTTGCCTTCTGCCCCACAGTATATTGTGGGCATTGCAGTCAGTGGCTACCAGAAATGGGGTAGGTAATTGTCGAATGAGATAGTCCAAGTCGGCTCTTTGGACCTGTTGATCCGGAGGTAAATACAATGAGACGAGTGTAAATTCAAGCGGAAAACGCATTTTGACTGCTACAACTTGAAGGTCAGTGTTGAGATCTAACTCTTCAGCATGGAATCCGTTTTTCACGCATATAGCTACTCCTCCTGATGCTCGCATGTGAGATTGGTCAAGTTTAAAGAAAATTGAATAATTTTTAAGCTTGGGTCTCCTAGAGTGATTGAAATGACTCTCTTGGATGCAAATAGCAAACGGATTGACGTCATTTATAATCAACTTTAGCTCATTGAAATTATTATAAAATCCATTAATATTCCACTGTAATATGCAATTATCCATAGTTCGTATTTAGAGTATGCCAAGAGATGTAATTATTTATATCTGTATGTTATCAACATCAATTTCTTCAATCAAAATCGATCTAGAAATTGCTTGTGATAAGGAGTTTAGGTTTTCAATTTCTGCAATTGTGTTAGTGATGTTAGAATCAACTGTATTCATTTCTATTCTATAACTGTTGTTAGTAGTCGTATTAGTGGTACCTTCGTTTATCAAACTGGATTGTGTCTTTGTGATGTTCATTTTGGATATCTGTATACTGTTCGTGAATATCTTGTTTTCCTGATGAGTTTCCTGTTGCATTAATGTTGGTGTAGGTCATCGTCGTGTTCATCTGAGTGTTACTGTCTGTTGTTTTACTTATTTGGCATGGTTGGTTATGTTGATGGTCTCGAGGGTTATCTTCGTTGTTCCTGGTGCTATTGTTACTAACGGGGTTCCATTGTTGCTCTTCGTTATCATTATGGTTTTGGATTTTGAGTTGACTAGAGAACAATTGTCTCAGTCAGGGAGGGTTTGGGTCTGGTGCTTGTAATCTTCTCTTCTGTCTCGCTTCACGATAGGTGATCTTTTCGGTTACCTTCATACGTTGAATCTCGAACTCGTCGATGAAAACTGGACAATCCTTTGATAGGGCATGGTGGTCTCCACGGCAAACAACACATTTGGCTCCCTGCTGGCAATCGGTTTTATCGTGGTACAGGTTGGCACAGTTGGCACAAATCTGGTTACCTCTGCAAGCATCCTCTTATGACCGAATTTCAGACAATTCATGCATCGCAGTGGGGCTGGGATGTATTGTCGAACCTTGCAGATATGAATACCGGCATCGATGGAACTTGGGAGAATCCCCAGATTGAACGTTAAAATGAACGCCCCGGAGTCCTCAAAATCCTGGCCCCTTCGACGCCTGATTCGTTTCACATTAACGACGTGTGAATCTTTCAGCTCCTCAGTTATTTCCTCATCGGTATGCATTTTGAGATCTGGACAAAATATGGTTCCACGTGTTGTGTTCAGTGTCGGGTGTTCAACTATTTCGATGTTAATTGTTTCACCTAGCACTTTTTGTTTTAGTAACTTGAGTGCCTGCTGTTTGTCTACGGTTTTCAATAACAATCCTCCATCTTTTGTCCTGGTTATTGTAACATTTGGAGTGATGCAGTCCATTGCTTTTCTGATGAAGAACGGTGAGACAGTGGTCATTGTCATTCTCTCGTCTGTGCGTTTCAAAATGAGATATCGGGGTCCATTGTGGGCAGGTGTTGACTCTACCCTCAAATGTTTTGTAAACTGGTGCTCTCGATGTGTTTCACGAACTGCTGTCCTTTTACTTCCTTTTGTACCTCGGTTCTTTCCTCTCGTTTGTCTTTGTGTCCAATCCAATTCCGGTTGGTCTAAGTTCAAGCCATTGAATCTAGACCCAAAGGCCCAAGATAACTCCCCACCACCTGAATCCTCCGTCATCTCCCAATCTCCTCTCACCAGTTATATATTGTACTTTTCCAACTACGCGTAAAATTTGGATACCGTAACGCAAAAAAAAGGCCTACAGCTTAGGGAGCTACAACTGAAACGATGCTTCTTACTCGGAAGTTAAACCCGAACTGATTCCTTCAAGTAATGCCAAATACATCATCTTGGTCAGTAATCTGGAAACCTTGTCGAGCAAAATTTTTAAGAATGAAATAAAAAAAAAAATTGTCATAAAAAAAGCTGAGAGGATGACGTCAAAAATCATTTGCGTGTTAGACTTTTCTCATATTTCTTTCGAGTCTGCTTTTAGCATCAGCTTTGAACGGTTTTACCGATACGTTGCTGTGAACAATGTTGTTACCGGCCTTGCGCGCTTTCTATTGTTTCGGTATACTATTGTTCGGTATACTATTGTGATCGAGTGAACATGAAAAAAAGAACAATAAAACTACAGCTAGGTAATTAATTATATTCCAAGTCGATCATTAGTTCACCGCCAATGGCTTTGTTACCGGGAATCACTCATTTTTTTTAAATTCTAGTTTTCTATTGTTCGCAGCGTGAGTGATCAAGTGAGCACAGAAAAAAACAATAAAACTGCTCTCTGAGGAGGTGTTGTGGGCTGGTGGTTGAGATTATAATTAATTGTGATACATGTTGTTCATTAGCAATACGGTGTATATTTTCTGCAGCGTGAAATTAATAGTCTATATATGTTTTTCTATATAGACTTTTCATAATTGTGTTTTGTATGTGCTGTAAAGGTTCATAGCCCTTTATTCCAGCACCTTGCGGTTTGGACGGAGTTTGCTAGGCATGCGAGCATGCCAACAATAGACAACTTAATGAGTATCCTTTTCGGTTCCCACTAGCGTGAACCTTCATCTACACGACCAGCCATTCTAACACAGTTTTGATTAGTTTTTGACCCCCCTTTGTCGTTAGTGGAGTCACTCAAATTTGAGTAAATGTTACTGGCATTGATGAGTCAACAAATCAAAAAACATCGACTCAAATCAGATGGTTGTTTTTTCATTTGTGACGAAAGTGAGTCAAAAACGACTCAAAACTGAGTTGAAACGGCTGGCGGTGTGGACTCTTTTGAAACATGCCGTCTCTATTTGAAAAAAAAGCATGCGTCTCTTGCTCTCGCAACCTCAAGTCTTTCAAAAATCTTAATCCATACCATTATTGATCTCTGTTACGGATCTTGTCCACAGCTTTTCGCGCTAACGGAAAATAACACTGAAAAATGTTTAGAGTGATTTTATGTTATTTAAATAATATAAAACATACATTTTTTAAATTTTTTTTTATTTATTTAACTTCAAAATTATATCACTATGAATAACTATCCTTCTAATTCTCTTTTTCTTTTTTTTGTAATTTTTATCATTATTTCTAATAATATTATTGTACAAATTCTACTTTATATATAGATAATATTTTTTTCTGTCAAACTATACTTTAATTTCTTCTCCATTCACCTCTTATTAAGATGTATATAGTGTCTTAAATACATGAGGCTTTGACGGAATCTGTGGCAAATATTCGTACTTTCAACTGAAAGTTCGATTTCCTTATTGGATAGCAATCGCAGCAATCGCTGAACTGGCCGGCTTCCCGAGTAAAGTCTAACATCATAAAGATAGCAATTCGAAAACTTATTTCGATATCAACATCAAAATGAAATCAAAATTTGATTTCACTTCATAATTGTCAATGTTTGATAACAAATATAGTTTTCATCTTGCTGTATCTTTGCGTACACTTTTCTTTGAGAAAAGTAATTTTGTTTTCAAAGTCTTGGCGGCACATCAAGTGGAAAACTAATTTTCCTATCAACGGTAACAAAATGTACAGCTAATCGACCTCTTAACTTGCTCTCACTGATAGCAGGATCAGAAATTTGATGTCACAGGAATTAATGTTTGCTATCAATTTTGATCTTTCAACCGTTAAAACGACCAAAGCGACAGCAACCTAAGTAATAATTATCGGCAACATCCCTAGCAAAGGAAAATAACAAGCTGATATCATATAAGATACAAGTTCTGTTATCCCAGTTATCGTTTTGATTTCCGCTGTTATCGCATAACAAATTTAGTTTTAACCATTGGCAAATTTTGTTATTATATGTTGTCATTTTGAACACACTATTTTTTATGAACATTATAAGTTTAATTGTAAAACTATAAATGTTTCCAGCATATTTGAATGGGAAATTTTGCTTTTACTGAAAATATTTTGTTCAGTTATAAGCATGCAAATTTGATTTCAAATTGATTACATAATTTGAAACTATTTCAATACGTTTGCTTACAATACAGGATTTGTTATCAAGTTGTTCGCAGTGATAACAAAATTAGTTATTATTATGATATTTAACGAGTATTTTTTTTGCTAATCATTCTGTTATTTTGGCTGTTTATTCAGCCTAAATAATAACATATTCAGTGATCTAAAAATGATAACCTGGTATTAGAACTTGTTATAAATTCGGTATAATCCTTTGCTCGGGATCCCAACATCATATGTAGTTTTCTAATTAATCTCGGACTGTACTCGGGTTGACGGGCTGAAAGGAAACAAAGCAGCAGATTGAAATTTTAGTTATACTATTATTATACGGTATATGTTTTCAGATCTTCCATGGAATTCCCAGGTATTGTATAGTAATTCTAAATTAATTTTTTTTTCTCGTAGCTATAATACATTGTTAAGGCGTTCATAATGGATGCGCAATTATATCTTCATTTGCAGGACAACAATCTGCAGACATGTAATAAAAAATAGAATGGTCAATATCATTTTACGGTATAAGATCCCTTCTTTTTATTTTATGGGATACTTTATATGAAATTTCCAGCTTCACATTTATGCATATTAGTAAGTTTTAGCCCACCTGTATGTTGTTGCTGATTTTCACTGAGTTCACTTTTTTTATAACAATTTTTACATTTTGGCCTTTCATACAGAGATATTGGGCACTGCATCCAAGCCAACCGCTTGAAGAGATGGTGGCTACCATATGTACTTACCCACAGGTGGAGGTGTAATGATGGAGTTTTGCAAGAGATGAAAAGCAATAATAATATATCTTACACTGTATAAAACATGTGTTTTCCTGTTACGAAAACTATGTCTATGAAATATGCATCATCGGCGCTCTCAAAACACACCAGCAAATAGTCGACTTAGTGATTTTTCACTCTGCTTCTTAAAGGTCTGTTTTTTATAGATTGTGCCGACACTGGCGAATATTTTGACCCAAAGGTTGCAACTGTAGTGTCGGGTATTTAGATATATGATGTTCATCTCCAATTACTTTGCTTAGACAGCTTGAAAATCCATTTTGAAAGAGCGCCATCTACGGCGTTTAACCTCACTTTTGCGTTACCTGTATTCCTCGATCAGTGCACAGGGCTTAGATCGATGGCCAAACAAAAACTAGAAGGGCCTACAGTCTGTTACCAGCATAAATTTGGTAACCAATAAGTAAAGTTAAAAATGTTCCACCCCCAAACAAATCCGTGGGCCCCTCGTTTGGTTTGGAAATACTCCCGTTCCAAGTCAGATAACGATTTACTTGCATATGCTATAATTCGTCTTTCTCCATCAGTTGCTTCCTGAAACAAGGCAGCTTCTAAATGAACTGGCATCGGTGACAAGAATACTTATGTTCCGTGGATAAAAAAAACCCAATATTTTGGATGTCAGTACTGCTTGTTATTTTGATGTCCATTTAAATTTCAAGTCCCCAGTAAAGTTCGCAATGAGTCTGTTTCTTTGAGCCAAGTTAGGAATAAATCGTCCAACATAGGTCACTTGTCCTAAAAAACTTCTCAGCTCGGCTACGTTTCTAGGTTCCCAGATTTTTTCACTGCTGTCACCTGTTGGTTTTATGTCTCCGTAGATATATGATGACCGAGAAATTCCAAACTTTCAATTTTCTAAATTGCAATTCTGCTTGTTCTAAAAAACGCAGTATTCAAACCACCTGTCATGCGATTCTGTAGATCTTCCGAAAATCACAACGCCGTTTAAATAAACAACAATCCCTTCGAGATCTGCAACGATCGTGTCCATAACTTCTTGGTAGATTTCAGGTGCGCAACAAATTCCGAACATGAAACGTTTATATCTATGATCTATGAAGTTTATTTATTTGAACTCAGAATGTAAACAACAAATCAAGTTCGGACAACAGAACATTTATCTGAACAATCCGTATTGCATGATGTATAATGTTATCACCCTTGACTCTTCCGAAAACTCCAGCTGATGATAAGTCTCTTTCACGTCTACTTTGGAAAATTTGACTGCTCCGTTAACTCTTCCTAAAAATTCTTCAACCAGTGGAAATGGATGGTTCCCACGCAGAACAGCTTTGTTCGCTTGTCTCATGTCCACGCAAAGTGTAATCTCTCCTGACTTCTTCAACACAGATACAAGAGGTGATACCCATGGAGACGGCCCCTCTACCTTTTCGATTATGTCTTTTTCCAAAAAATACTACAACTTCTCGAAGAAACGCTCCTTCAATGAAATCGCAGCTCGACGATATGTTTGTTGTACTGGCTGGACAGTCTTGTCGATCGGAATTTCTACTATCAACCTTTTTACAAGGTTGCGGCTTATCATTTTTGACTTATCCATATTCATTTGCCGATAGCTCTTCTCAGAAGCTCAATTTCAAAATATAATGTATGATGATGGTGCTTATGGTGCTTGAGTAGACCTACAACTTGGTCTAACAATACATAGCTCTATCTCTTATATCTGAGGAATAAGAGCGTATATTCGCAGTGATCTTCGCGATGAAATTCGCGGTGAAGATCACGCGATTATCATCGTGAAGATCACTGTGAATATACGCTCTCATGTCGAAGATATAGGAGTTAGAGCAATGTACTGTTAGACAAAGTTGTAGGTCTACTCATGCACTACAAGTTCATCATACATCATATTATCAAATCGACCCTCTGAAAGGAGATATTGGCAAATGAATATGCCTGAGTCAAAAATGATAAGCCGCAACCCTGCCTTTTTATTTTCAGATACGCATCCTCTTCCTTGGCTTAAGTCCCTTCCTGTGGCACATCCAATATGTCGGGTCCAATGTCGGGTATTCGAATATGTGTCGTTCTGTAGTCTAGCATCAACTGACTGTGTATTCTATCTTTCTTATCTACAAGTTTAAACAATGGTGCTAGGGTATGTGTGTATGTACGGTCAACTGAAGTATCTCAACTACGCTTGAGAATAACCCAGCTCTACAGCGACGTTCATCAAGTGAACAATTCCCACGCCGAAACGTTGAACGTTGATGCTAGCCGTCTCCAAGGTAGCCTTCTAGGTCCTATCCTATTCAACATCTTCACGTCAGATGTTCCTCCCCTTCCGGGAGGTGGTATTTTTTCGATATTTGCGGACGATATTTCCATCATCTACAAGGGTCGAGTGATACGTGCTCTAACTGGAAAACTTCAGGGGGACCTCAATGTTCTGTCCAATTACTTCAACAGCTGGAGGATTTGTATAAATGCAGCTTAAGTCCAGACGATTCTGTTTCCGCATTCCAAGTCACCTCGACTCACTCCGCCACGAGATGTCCACCTCTGTAACGCTCCGATCGATTGGTCCGGTGAAGTAGTCTACCATGGTCTTACCCTTGATGGCAAGTTGTTGTTCTGATAGCAGGTTGACAAAACATCGAATAAATGTAGAACCTTGTTAAGATCTAACTACCCGCTGATCAACAGAAAGTCCATTCTTTCGACCAAGAACAAGCTTCCGGTCCATAAACAAATAATTCTTCCCGTGTTCGAGTACGGTTTGCCAATCTGGGAGAGTTACGCCAATTGCCACCATCAGAAAATCCAGGTAGTTCTGAACACCATCTTTTGGATGATTCTGGACGGTCCTCCATGAACCAGAATCTTTGAGATCCATCGCCTGGTCGGTCTACAGACTCTTGGTGAGAGAAAAATGATAGTCCTGGAAACATTCAAAGAATCCTGCCTGAGGTCACCACATTCAATCATCAATTCAAAAATTGAGTAAAATGAGGTGGGAGTGTGGATCTTGTTGAGCATTGGAGTTTATTTAGTGGATAGGAGGTCAGCGAGATTGGAATTACTTCACTGACTTATAGCTGTGTGCTTTATTTAAGAGAAGCGTCGGTGAAAAACGTAGCAGCCGGATGAGGGTAAGAATCTAGCCATGAATTATTGAATTTTGTCGAATTTAGGGTTGCCTTGCTGGTTCTGCCAAATTGCCTTGTTTTACTGTCAATAAGAGAGTGACGCTGGATAAACCTACTATAAGAAAATATATTGCTTCGGATAAGGTCAATTAAGGGAAGACTGAATGTAAGTTGGAATATCCTTTGTTTGGAAATAATTAATTGAGAAATATATTCATTCTAGCAGCTCGAAAATTAAAAATAAAAGTAGCTGCTACAAAAAAACTTCTGCCTATCCAAACGAAACCAAAGGAAATAAAAACACTTTTTAGTAGTAATAGCAAAATGTTTCATTCGTTCGGCAGTTTTGGAGCTGTTCGGAGTGGCAATGAGCCAGTATTAAATTGCCATCGGACGGTGACAAGAACCCTCTAGGATACTCTGCTGCCGAGCAATCATTAGACAGGTAGCTGATGGCTCTATCACTTTTGGCTAGGCAACCGTTGCTAGGCGCCCGTTGGTTATGCATTCGGTTAATTTGTTACCAGCCGATTGGCGCAATCATGAGAGAAATAAGTGTGATCTAGTAGGCAGCCATCATTCGGTAAGGCGGATAAATGGTACACAGAAACAAAAGCGTTCTCGAAAATGAAAACGGACCGTGAACTTGTTCATGAATTCAGGATTATTACCTAAAAACGTGATCTAGTTCTCGATTACGAGATTCAGTTCACGGTGTATTTTTGCTTATTCTCAAATTCGTGACTGAAGTTCACGGATCTGAGCGAGGATTTTTTTCCGTGTATGAACGCCTTAAACATCCATCATGTTGAAAATGCATAACCTAGCAGTATAAGCATGGCCAGTTTTTAGTAATTGTAAGATAATTGATTTCAATTATCTACTTACAACTGTTGCAAGTTTAACGTTAGTATTGCTGGCTGATGAATTGTCACATTGTATTAGTAAAGATGGATTGGGTTATACGATAGGTCCAAAGAAGACCGATCAAATTAAATTACATTTTTCCCTTCTAAGACGACCAATTTGATTTGCTAAAGGGTTTGATTGGAAATATATTCCATAACCAATTTCATGTCAATAGATAGCTAGCGGTAGCTTAAAATGTTTCAACTTTTCCTTCGCCGCAATCTATTGTAAATTTTTATATTAAAACATCTCTCGAAAAATCCTTAATTGTCTTTAGAAAATGCGCTGCGGCCCGCCATATTATTCCTGAAATGCCTCGTGGCCCTCGAAGCTGCTCATGCTGAGGGTATAGAGGATTAAATCCAATTTTGGTGTTTGTGTGTGTTTTGTTGGGTTCTTTCTAAGCTCAATCGGTAAAGGCGCAGCTACTAAGCAATACCACGCTGGACGTTCACATTTTCATTTCTCCTTTTTCGCCGATAATTCATTCTCCTCTCTTTTGCATATGCGAAAATATATCTCTCCAAAATTCAATGGAAATATTTTCCCATGTCAAGCAAAATTGGCTTTTTATCGAATTATAATGTCAGAATAAAACAATGATGAAGACTGAAAAATAAGTATCGGCATCTAGCATTCACTGGAAAAGACACGATTTATCAGCTACTCATGCACTCCGACAATTAAAAATCGCTTCTCTCTCTCGCTCTCTCGCGAAAACTACTATGAGCATATAATAGTCTCTCGCTTCTCACATTCTCATCTGTTTCTCCAAGCGCGTGAAAAAGGACGTTTCTCTTCTCGAGTAGGCGAAAATTCGGTCTCTGGTCAACACACAACCAGGGTTGCCACATTATTTTTCGCTCGCATCTTTAATTTTTGCCGAAAAAAACATTTTTATCTGTGTTTAGCTGCAAAAATCTTGGTAAAAATCTTTACTTCAAACAGAACAGTATTTTTTGTAAATTTGTAAAAATCCATCTGACTAATTGGGGTCTTAATGAATAACATTAACTAAAACAACTTAAAACTTAAACTCTACGTAACACGTTTCTTTGGCGATACAGAAATACGCTGGCAGGCTCGTTGAAGTCGAATTGTTCAGCAACCTCGTTAAATCGTGACGACATAAACATTACCGGATCGTGTTGCCCATAACAACTATTTCTCGACTCAAGATGAAGAAAGTTACGCCTTCGGAGATGCCTTACTGGTGCATACAGGCTGAGATCAGAGAGAATGGCAGAAGAATCAATTTTATTAATTCAGCACAATGGTCACAAAATATATTTGAGCATAAAAACGCCTTTTATCCAAGGTTTCGATTCCCAGCAACATGCAACGGTGTTCATATGGTGGCAAATTTACCGCGTCACGCCAGGGAAGACGCCCCAAGGCCCGACGAACGAATCTTTTCTGAACTGCCTCGATGCGGTCTATCCAAATACTGCTATACGGGCACCAGACAACAACAGCGAATTCCAGGATCGAACGTACTAGTGCGCAGTACAGAGATTTCATGCACATCGGGTCTTGAAATCCGTCGGCGATTTCGAAGATGAACCCCAGGTGCTTGTTCGCCCTAGAAAATACATCCTCGTAATGCATCCGAAACGTAAGTCCGCTATCCAGTATTACGCCCAAATCTTTGACTTTGCAGACGCATTCAAGGGTTTGACCAGACAAACTGTAGCGAAAGTTAATTGGCTGAAATTTTCTACAAAATTGATCATTGCACTTAAACCCTTCTAACAGGCCAGTAATGACATGATAATGAATCAAAGGTGTTTTTTTACTAAAAGTTCCAGGATAGGTGAGCAAAATTGAAACGGAATTAACAATCAATCATTGTTATGATGCTTGTACATTAATTTGTTGAATTTAGAATTTAGTTGTAATGTTAATATTAGCTGATAAACTCCTCTATTCCTCCTTTGACATCCATGATATCCGTATTCAGGCGGTTCTGGATTTTGGACCTGTTCAGATTGTATTGCGAGAAAACTCGCTTCTCTTTTGCAAAAAAAAAAATGCGGAATAAGTAAAAAGTTTGCAACGATTTTTTTTAGAAAGTGAAAAGATAGCTCCCGATCTGCTAGTTTGAAATACAGACGTTTTCTTCAACAAGTTGCGAAGTCTTCTGATTTTTCCACCTCGTTGCCCTTGCTGAGGGCCTCTACCATCATAAGCTCACGAAAATCATTTTCAATGGCCTGTTCCTCACCAATTTCAAAGAAGTTCGGATATTTTTCAGTAATCGAACTGAACTCCTTCAAATGGCGCAGCTTCTTGGGGTCAACGCACGATGCAGTAGTCAGAGTTGGATCGTTCAGATAAAAGTGCTCAACGATCTATTTAATCAAATTGGTATCAAAAGCACAGCAGATCGAAAAACACGCCTCCTTTTTGTTATCATAGAGAGTTTCGGACCTAAACATTTCTTCTGCAGCTACCCCCACATACATTTCCGACTTCTTACGAAGATGTTTCTCGAAATCAGAAACTTTGAAATCCGTCAGGGGTTTTAGGTAATCATCCTCACAAAAAATGACAAGGAGCACCATCAGCGAGACTTCAGCTAATAACACATGTTCAGGGAATCCGTAGCTTTTGACTGGAAGATACGAATCGCTTTGTTAATAAGTGGCAAAACGTAGCTTAAGGAGAAGTGGCAGCGTCATCGGGTCATTAAGATGGCAACAATCAAACTGTTGTCTCAGTTCGATTCCATATTCCATTTAACAACTGACTCCAATGATAGCCATCTGTTGGCAAACGAATACAGAACTGTGTCATCTGGAATTTCTTGGATCGTTTGAGGCTGCAGGACAAGTTACTGCAGATAAATTACATCATTTGTTCCTTGTACAATGGCAGTTTTTCGCATACGTAGCGTGCACAAGGAGCTAGGACATTTGATAACTATCATATTAGGACAGTCACGTCTCAGCGGTTTTTTGACGGATCGGTCAAAACCCACTATAATCGATGCTCCATCTGATCCAAAGCCCATAAGCCTTTTTTTGTAATAGTTGCTATCGATCTGGCACTGATTAACAATTGCGCAAAATATACATAGGTTTTTGCAATTGTAATATTACAATAAAAATAACAAAAAATCTTGACAAAATTCCTCTGCATAAATGCATAAAAATAATTCAAAATTTAACAGTATTTTTGTAGAAATCACTGCGAGAAATTCTGCTGAAATTTGTGCAGTAATCTCTTGGGAAACTTTGAAACAAATACTTCTCCAGCGGAATACCTGAAAAAAAAGCTATCTGGAGAACTATATGTAAGAATCTTTGCAGGCATCCTAGACAAACTAAAGAATTAAATATATGAGATCATGGAATTCATGCAAAAGAAATCTTCGAAAATCTCCAACATATCAGGATTTTCTCTAAGAATTACTTCAGGAAGAACCATATAGTTTCTGTGTAGTTCTTTTAGGTATCCTCCAGGGATTCCTTCAAAATCACAAAACGTCACAAGATCAGGGAGACCTCCAAACATTTCATCACAAGAAAGTTTTGAAAAATTGCCGATGCAATTCTAGAAAAAAAACTCCTGAAAAAATTCCTGGAGGAATGCCTACAAACTTCCAAAGAATATCCCGCATAATCACAAACCATTCCTGGACCATTTTCCATATTGTTGACGACCGCTTCCGTTATCGTTCCGACATTTACCGTTATAGTTGAAAACTATAAACTAACAATCTCCTATATAGTTTTAACAATATGTCAGATGGTAAAAGGCCAAATAACAATATGCTGAATAGGCGGTTAAGTTAGGTTACCATAAAAAAATGGCAATTTTCACGAACAAAATTTTTGCTGTACTCTATCTCAAACAGTTGGTATATAATCCAGACTGAGTGAAGACAATAATAAACCTTTCAATGACAATATGGCAAACATTAACAATATGTGTTAATGTAGAGGTTGTATGGTGAAAATGAGATTAAACTGATCGATAACAATAACATAAAATGTGATAATACATCTTAAATCTGAAATATAGTTTCGACTATATAGCAAATTGTTTTTCGTTATACGGGTACCTATAGAAACGCCAGAAGGAATATCTAAAGAAATGTCTGAGAATCTTCAATAAAATTTTCTTAGAAATTCTATGAAATTTTCCACATAAATTATCTTAAAAAAGTTATGGAGACATCATTTGGGGGCACATTTACAAACTAACTGTCAAACTGTCATCTGTCACTGTAGTGTCAGTGTCAATTGCTTTATTTTGCTTCTTAGGCCTTAAACAGCAAACTGAAAGTAGAATTGATAAAAATTTGAATCCTAAACTGTACTCATATTTAGAACTTGAAAAAATTTAAACAATTGCCAAAAATCTTAAAAATCTTGATTTTTCTCAAAAATCTGTAATTTTTACATACAGATATCTGTATGAAAAAAATGAGAAAAATCTGTGCCAATCTAGATAAATCTGTGCATGTGGCAACCCTGCACACAACTGAGCAAAACAAACTGTGTCTTCATCATGACAAACATTTACGTTCGCTCCAAGCGCGAACAGATATAGTGCGCGTAGAAGGTCAATGCTTGTAGTGTGGATGATTCTGGTGTCCAATAATAGAATCTCTCAATTAAAAACTGCGGAAGTGCATTCAAACACTCGGATTATACTCACTAATAGGCTATGCGATATGCTTGCCAAGCCAAAAAAAGATTGAATAATTGAATAATGCATTGCTGCCACGTCGTGCAATAATACCAGTTCAAATGGTAATGAGTTTAAAATTACTGCAAAAACTTATCTTGTTCATGTATATCAGCGAACGATCCTAACATAGTCTCGTCAATTTGCAATTTGGATGCAGAACACCACATCAATTCTACAGTAATCTCAAAAGCTACGCTTGCATTAAGTTTTGGCTAAATACGATTTCGAAAATGCGCGAATGCATCAGTCTGTCAATTTTGTAAGAATTGTGTTTGTACTTTAAAATCCAAAAACAAACTCATTACTGTTATATCTTTCAAGGTTGCTGCTATTTTTTTCTCCTTCTCAAGTGATCCCATGGAACTGCACTTTGAAACTGGACGGCATGTGTTTCATGTCGAAAATAACTTTGACAATGGATCAACAATCGATTCGGGGATCTAACGGCTCTACAGATATTGCATTGTACAATGTGGACATTCCAGAACCATCGCTAGAACTATTTGAACACCTCCTCGATAATATTCAAGGATTTACCCTATCAAATAGCACTACAGCTGAGCTTTTCGTTCCTGCCAACCTAAGAAAATTAACCATTTATGAATCGTCACAAGCCTTACATATCATAATCGATCCAAAAATTTCCTACAGGCTACAGATAATTATTCTTCATGGGCTAACTATGTTCCCAAACCAAATTGGAAACCTCAGGTCGCTAGAAATCATCAAATGTGAACGCATTCCAATTGCAACATTTGACTTTTCAATATTCGCCAAGATGGTAAACATAACAGAGATTGACGTCGCCAGAACGAACACCAGCAACATTCGGATACCCGTCACTTTAAGCTTACCAACACTCCGGACTCTTCGGATCAGAGGAAATCAAATTACTAACCTAAATGCATCTGGTTTGCATTTTCCAGCACTTGAAGTTCTCGATTTAAGCTCAAACAAAATCACCTCGCTGCCACCACATATCCACAAATTTAAGAATTTAACTGATCTCATTTTGATTCAAAACTCCATTCAACGAATCGATATGAGTGCCTTCTCCGGAATGAATCTCCTCCAAAGGTTGGACTTAAGTCTAAATCATATAACGGAAATATCAAGCCATAACATCATCAAAATAGGAAACCTGAAGACCCTGAGTTTAGATTTCAACAATCTAACGGAACTTGACTTATCCTCATGGAACATGCCCAAGGTAGAGTTCATAAGCTTCGGTTACAACCAACTCCAGCAGCTGACAGGTTTTCCATCTGCGTTTATGGCTGACCTACGCAGCATTAGTATGTTTGGAAACCACTGGAATTGCAGTTGGTTGAAACAGCTGGGAAGCGAAATCAAAGGAATGGTTGTCTATGAATCCGGACACGACTGTGAAGGTTATCTCGTACCAGCAGGAAACTTCGTTGTACCTAATTGGCAAGCTTATGGATAAATAATTCTGCGAGTCTTTGAAATGCTTTATTCGACTAAAATGATGTTACGTATTTTCCCACAATCACCGTCATCCGAAGTGCGATCGGAATTATTTTGAACCCAACCACCTTCTCTTACAGTGTCTTATTTTGGAAATAAAGTCTTTTTCATGTCAAGTGTGAGCTTTTAGTGGAATACCTGTAACTAGAAAATGAGAAGAAAGATTAGTAATTTCCATTTTATGCCAACTGCCTTTATTGCTTATCTTTGACAGATACCCGTATTTCGTCTACAATGTGCGGACTTCTTCTGTGTCATGTCTTTTTAATAATTGTAAACAGATATATTTTTCCGACGATTTGGCGTATTGCAATTAGACTTCTCCTAGGGATCATAGATTTCTGTTTGTGTCTAGTAATTCTATTGAACATCACCTATTTTAACCCTGTTACGCTATTCCGGCATGTCTAGCTAACTCTCCAGTCTAGTTTAGTTAGCTAGACATACCAAAACAATGTATCAGTAGTGTAGAAATAGAAATATCATTCTCAAAAACTAATACACTGCACACCCTCACACACACTTTGAATTTTTCAAAACGAATTGATGTGTTGGTTTTTTGCTGGGAAAGAAATGCAGTCTATAGACTTCTCTGCCGCCGTTAGATTAGTAAGCAGTTCCACTAATACAATCGTTTTGCTGGTTGAAAATAAAAAACAAACCGTTGTCAACCTGAACACTTTGACAGTTGATCTCGTGGTTGAAAACAATAAACAAATTATTTGTAAGATCGCTCAGCGCGAACCTAATTACGAAAAATGAAAAGTAGGCTCTGACTTGAACTGGACGTGTTAGGAAATAAGCTCAAGCTGCTCCCGGTGCCCTTGTGAATGGTTCTTTTGGTTTTTTACACTCATCGCATGTTCTGGAAAACGCTGACTAGTTTGAAATAAGGAAGCTATTGTGCCTGTTGAGGATTTTACGACTAACTTGGTAGCAAATTCCGATCTTAATAAGTAGTATTTCGATTGCTTGGAAATGAAAAGTAATGAAATCATCAAAGTTAATTATCGGTTTATTAACCGGATTGGTCATCATTAGCACTAGCAAAAATCTCATACTGATAAATTTGAGAGAAGCTTTTTATGTAGACATTTTCGACTGGTTCACTGGGGGTCAGGATGTTCAGGCTTATCTTCTGGGGGATACAAGCTTTCTGTGGGAAACCGATGATACCGTGAAGATAGATTCTACTCGTATTTCTCGAAGGAATAGTTTAATTTTTTCCTGGAATCGGTTTAAATAATACATTTCTCAATTGCATATTCTACAGCTCTCAGACAATCCTCGTTACAGTTACGTGAATTGAAATGAACTTATATAAGCTTCTAGAAACTGAACGATCTCTGTAAACTGTCGTTACTTTCGAGATTTGGCTCGATGTTCTAATGCCGCTTGCTCGCCATTTTATTTTATTTAAGGAAATAAAAACGTCCGTACGCCGCTAAGTTTGTCAGGAAAATGAATACCAGGAAATGAATGAACCAGAATATTTTGTGTAACCTAGTTACATAGGGTAGGAAACGGCTTAAGCACCCCAAGACCCTATTCCAAGCACGGAGTAAACGTTAACCTACAACGCTCATTTTGTGAAGTATGGTGCTTCACTACATGGAGAACCATACAACAAAAAATGAGCGTTGTAGGTTAACAAAAGATCGTAAACAATTTGGTCAGCAACTGTCAGATAAGAAAACTCAGTTTTGGTTTTATTGTAAAAACCAATGAAATAAAACTAATTACAGGTAAGTAGCTTTAAGTAGCTTTAAATATGAATTATATATTTTTTTATTTCAAATTGCAAGGCTGCTCTACCATATAAACATTATTTTCTGAAGTACTATGAACTTCGGAATATCTATGAAGAGTGGGTGGAAACATAATGAATTTGACAAAAGCTGATTAAGCTTCTTGGAAGTTGAATAAACTTATTAAAAGTTTCAAGATTCAAGATCATGAAGTTTACCATATTTTAATATGGTGTCATCATCACTCATGATCATCAATATCATTATGGTCATTATGCTTCTTCGGATTGTACGTCATTTCCCGGAATTTCGTTTCCCGGAAGTTCATTTCCCGGAATGACATTTCCCGGAAAACCGTTTCCCGGAAAGTTCAAATCCCGGAAAACTTAATATTTTGCTAAAAAAAAGTTTTTTCTATAAATTTATAAAAAACCTAATTTCGTTTTATATATATAACCTCATGGTAATAACTATACGCTATATTATAAACATAATAATCATGATATTTGTTTGATCTATTTATTTCCTATGTATTCTGCAAAAGTAAGCAACAGGCCGGGATATTCAGCTTTTCCTTTTTTTCAAAATATTTGAAAGAACAGCTCATGTTTAAAGGAAGGGTAAATCTCCTATGAAAGGTATTTTTTTTTTTCATATAAGTAATTAAGTACAAAAACATATTTGAAAGAACCATTCATAGGAGATTCACCCTTCTTTTAAACATGAACTGTTCTTTCAAACACTGGTTACTGGTCTATCCACCTCAGGTAAATATTTGCTCATTAAGCCTATCTCAAAGTTACTTTTCACTATTTGACCATGTCCAAGCATTTGCATTAATTTTACAGAATAAATCAAGTTTTGTCTTTTACCTTGTTACCAATAAATTTCAATACATAAATATATAGATGGTTTTTAAAGCTTCATTTTTTTCAGTTTAATATTTGAGAAAAAAAAGAAAATTATTTTTTCCGGGAAATGGTGCTTTCCGGGAATTGTTATATTCCGGGAAACGTCATTCCGGGGAATGAACTTCCTGGAAATGACGTACAATCACTTCATCGGTTAGTCAGTGATTATCTCTTAAATTTCAGGGAAACTCTCTCCTGATCTTCGGCAAGGCTCTTTGCTTTATTTTGGGAAGTTTCCTCCTAAACTTCAGACAAAATTCTTCATGAACTTCTTGGCAGTCACTCCTTGTTTTCTTCGAAATTCACATTTTAGAACCCCCCCCCCCCCTCCCTTACCTTCCAGAAACATTTGGTATTTTTTTTTCCTGAACATAGTTACTTTCTAAACTTCTGATAAGTCCCATCCTGAACTACGAGGAATGTTTCTGCAAAACTTTGAGAAAGTACTCTTCAGAATTTCTTGGAAAATCTTCTTAAGTTGCTAGAAGTTTCTGAACTGCCGAAATAATCTCTTCTGAACCTCAGAGAGTATTGTCATTGGTATTGTCCTGAACTTTGGGGAAGTTTGTTTCTGAATTTTTGAGAATTTCCTGCTTGAGCTACTAGAAAGATCCCCCTATACTTCTGGAAAGTTTCTTCCTGATTTTATCAAATGAATCTACCATAACAAATTTAGATTTCGAGCAGTTCTTATTCTGAAATGCTGGAATGTTTGATTCGGAACTTTGTGGAAGCTCTCTAGCACTTCTGGGTAGTTCCAACTGAACTTTTGGTCTCTTCGCAACTTCTGAGAAGTACTCTTGTGAACTTTTGAGGAGTTCTTTACTGATTTTTTTGAAAAATTCCTTCTTGACCCTAGAGGTAGGTTTCTTCCTGAAATTCGGGAAAGTTTTTTCCTGAGCTTGTTCTGATTTGAAAAAAGCTACCAAATACTTCTAGGAAGATCCAACTAACATTTCGAGAAGTTTCTTCTGAATCTTCTGGGAAGTTATTTCCTGAACTTAAGAGAAGTTCTTTCTTCAACTTCTATGACGCATCGTCCTGAGGATTTTTTTTCCAGATTTTTTGAGAAATGATAGGTAGTGCCCTTCTTGGTAAGCTCCCGTCTGAGTTTTTGGGAAGTTTTTTTTTCTGAACTTCTGGAAGTTCAATCTTGAATTTCTGGGAAGAACTTCAAAACCTCTGAAGAATTCCAAACTTCAGAGAATTCCTCTCTCCTCCACTTCTTCCTGAAGCTCTGATAAATCCTCTCCTGATTCTTGGAGAAGTTCTGTCTTGAAATTCTGGTAAGTATGATCTTGAACTTCGATACTGAATTTTTGAAGGTTCTTTTTTTTATTTATTTGTCGTCAATCGAGTTTGTAGACCGTTTTGTTACATAGTTTATCTTATACGCTAAATTGTTTTAACTCTAAATTTGTTTTAATACAATGTAGTGTGCATTGGTGTTTACCAATAGTATATATAAAGACTTCCTAGTTATTACTGCGCGCGGAAATATTGTTTTAATTTTGTTTTGGACATTGTAAAATCAATACTATGGCAATGTTTATGAGCCGTGATAAGATTTTGGCATGAACCACAGCACGGAAGCACGTATGACGTAGTATCAATCAGCTTTTTATCCTTCTTCCTGAGCGAGTTACGCTGGACAAGTACTCCCACGCATCCAGCATGAAATTGTCGGGTGCACCCAACACACTGCCATAGAACGGAATCGGCGGAAGAGTCCAACGAGCAAACTGCACAACTCATTTTACTAACCAGGCACAGGTAAACGGCGCACAAAAACGAGAATGAAAACGTGTGCAAAAAAAACAAAATAAAGGCGCGCACGGCTAGGAGCGATTAAAAAACGCGCAACTCGATTGACGATCGATTAAGTTCTTCTTGCATCAGCTGCTCACTCCCAATACTCTGAGAAGTTTCTACCTGACCATAGGAGAATTTTTTTTCGAGGAAGTCTCTAAGTCTCTCAAACATGATTTGTATTGTTGTGAACCTTGATTTTCGTTGTTGACTTAATAGCAAAGGACCAATATTTCCAACGCTTTGACAGTAACTTTTCGCATGGGTTTGAACACGCGTCGGATTGAACACTACCATAAGTAGGGACTCCATGTTACTCTCGGAAAGGGCCTCGTACAATACTTATCTCTGGGCCCATTGTGTTCCAAGTGGCCCACCGCTTACGTTTCTTCAAGGATTTCTACTTTAAATGATACCTACGAGTTTTTAAAACATTTTGAACAAAGCTTCTTACGGTAATCTACTATAATGCGTTTAAATACTATACTCATGGAATACCTTTATTTGAGAATTTCAAAAATATTTCAAATTTCTGTAAAAGTCTGCAACATTAATAAAATGTCTGCTAAATGCATCGTTAAAAAATTCTGCTATAAAAATGAATAGTCTGCAAATTTACAGACATGTCTGTAAATATGGCATCCCTGGATAGACACTACTTTTTGTTAATAACCAAAACTTTGAGAAGCTAGTTTAGCTTCCCAGAAGTTATTTGGACTTCCAGTTGATACATATTTTATGATAAGAAACATATTATATGATTATATCACAAATATTCTAATAATTTACGAAAAAATTGAAAATCACCTAGGAGGTTGGTCAATTTGTAAATGTTTTAACAGGTTGGTGGAATTTCTGTATAATAAATAGCATTTTCAGGATGTTGTTAAACCTAACAAAAACTTTCTAGAATCTCCAATAAATGAAAATTTCATGAAATTGAAACTAAACCAATAAATGAAAATTCATGAAACATAAAAAAAAAGTAGTGGATTTTTTTATTCTCGGTTTGGCTCGGTACAAAAAATTATCGACTAGTAAGAAGTTTAAGTTCTTCTTAAAACTTAGCCCTGAGCTTCGGGGTTGTTCCCTGAACTATTGAAAAGTTTCTTGAGCTTCTGCGAAGATTCCTGAGCTTCTAGGAAGCTCTCTAAACTGATGGGAAAATCCTGAAATGTTTCCTAAGCTTTTGAGAATGGATCAAAAATCCTAAGAAGTTACCTGAATTGCTGGGGCGTTTTCTGAATTCCTGCATTTCTGCGTCTTCAAGAACGTAATTCTCTCCGTTTCGACTCTTGTTTTGCGCTGCTAAAATACAAAGCAGTATTTTCTAACATCGTTTAAATGAAATGCATGCATTCACACACTTAACCTTCAGCCAAATGAAAAAAAAACAAGTGTTCTTTGGTACGAATATTCAACAGTCAAAGAACACTAGCTTGTTATTTGGTCAAACCTAGTCAATGGCAAAAAGTTGAGATGTCTGGCGTGCAGGGTCCGCAGGTCGTCCTTCATACATTGATCAATCCACTTTGCTCGTTGCGCGCCTCTTCTTCTTGTACCTGTCGGTTCGTGTTCGAGAACCATCTTCACAAGGCTGTCGTCCGACATTCTTATGATATGCCCAGCCCATCGTAGTCGACCGGTTTTTAGTGATGTGTACTGATGGGAGGTTTTCCCAGCAACTGGTGCATTCTGTGGTTCATTCGCCTCCTCAAAAATATGCGATCTCTGAAAACAAACTTGATCTCTGATTTTACATGATTGACTGAATGACAGGTGTTCGTGGGTTAAACAACAGTCAATACTTCAACCGGTGCTGAAACGACGGGCTGGTCTTATTTTAGCTGGTTCTATTCAAGTTTTAGTGATGCAAATCAAGTAGTGAAGTTGTTCCAAACATAATTCACCGCTGAAGATGCCTTAGGACTAAGATGCCTCTACAGCTGTTAATTGTCTCTACAGCTGTTAATTGTCTCATCATCTCATTCTATTAAAGGATGCGAACTTTAAATTTGTGAAAACTCCGTCAACTCTGATCTAGTTGATTCAGCTGTCGCCATAAAAAAGATATTCCTCATCATCGAATTGATCTCACCTCCCAGCCAGAGCTTTTGAAATAGAATCCCCTTTTATAGTCACTGTGATCTCCATAAACACACATCTCACCAATTCAATCGAGACCAAGTCAGGATACAAATAGATCCCACCAAAACACAATTATCCACGAAATTTCATCTCCAGTTATTATAAGGCCTGTACTCGAAAAATATGGACCAGACAAAAGTGTTCGCCAAAAGTTAATTTTAAGTCGGATTTTCTTGAAATGTTCAGAAAATGAACTAATAAATATGGATTATGTTTCAGCATAATTATTTCATTCAATTTGCTTTTCATCGCTGAAAGCTCGCACCTTTCCCTCAAGACCCTCATTATATTTTGTGCAATGGTGGAGCCGACCTTTTGGTCACTTTCATCCATTCTTTCTTCAACTTCAGCTCGTTCTTAAACACCTTCGACGATTTTCGAACTTTGGCCTTCATTATGGCCCAAGATCCTTCAACTGGACGATCTCTGGAAAATTTTGGGGTTTGGTGGTTTTTGGTACAAAAACAACGTTATTGTCTCTGTGCCAAACCAACGTCGATCCCTCGTAATGGCATGATGCCAGGTCCGACCAAATGGTGTCTCGTGTCGGGCTGATCAGCCGGTTCTGCCTGCGACTTGATGCACGTAGCCAGCTCGTGTCATGGTTTCGAGCGAACAAGACGGAACATTTTTCCCGTCAGAGTTAAAATTTCGTGAAAATTGAAAGATTACATCGTGTTCTGTGCCAAAGACACCTTCCGGGCCTTCACAGGGTCAGCTGTCTTCGACTTTCTTCCACTTCCAGCCCACCGCTCGGTCGTCTGGGACTCCTTAAACGTTTTTACCATCCGAAACACAGTTGTATGGGTGATTCCCAGTTGTCTTCCGATCCATCTCATGGTCGCAGTCGGATTTTCCATGACGGTGCGCAAAATTCTCCGGCGATTTTCTTCTTGTTTCGATGACATCTCAATAACCACTGAACCGATTGTTCTGAAATTTTGCATTGTAAACAATTCACTCCAAAATAGTTATATTCATCTATTTCTACCCACGGACAAAAAAGTTACACACGGATAAAAATGATGCATTTTTTTCGAGTACAGGCCTTAAATGGGTGACTTTGATGGGGAGTAAATCCAGAACTCACAGAGTCACAAAGTTAGAACAGTGCATTGTGAATGCGGTTTTAAATGAGAATGGATAATATCGCACACATCACGATTCGATAAAGATTGTTTCATTAGGGCCTAACTGACAAACGTAAAGGTGGACAAACCGGAAAGGTGAACTCTTCCACTTCGAAATTACCGTGGTAGATTGACTAGGCGGGTTTTCAATGACTAGAAATTTGCAGAAAAGGCCATTATTTACTTTTGCCAGTTAGGCCCTAATGAAAAATCTTTGTGGTCTTGTCAAACTGACAACGTTTCCCAGGCTACGTCAACCAGCGCCGACCTGTATCAGCTGGCAGTCTTTCGTGATAATATGATTCGTGGATGCGTGAGGTAACTAGTGAGGGCCGTAGATCGTCCGAAGCTTCGTTTCAGGTTATCAACTCACCATTTATGGTGAGTTAAGGCCAAGTACGGTTATTCTACCGAAAATTAATTTCAATCATCATTATTGAATCAACCTTTTGGCAACTGAGCTGTTCTCACAAAATATGCTGCCAGGGTTGTGATGAAGATATGGCTGTGTGTTGAAATTTACACCAAGAATGGGAAGGGCAAGTCAATGCTGGTTGTATGAATATTCAACCCCCTTTTTGCATCCGGTTTAGGCGCTGTCCTCCTCCTGCCGGACAAGTTTCATTGTGGAAGCAACGGTAGGTAGACGGCGATAATTCCTATGATGATGAAATCTCGCGACGTTTCCTCGTCCGTGTTCACTTCGTCTGATTGGGCGGGATTTAATTGCAAAATTTAATCCTTAATAACAACATTTTCTATTAAAGTACATCCTTGCAGCCTGCTTGATTGGAATCGAACGCCATATGATGTGTTCACGCGGAGACGTGCGTTGCTGTGCCGTCGAGATAAGGTGAAGATGACGACTCTGGATTGCCGGCGGCGGCGGGGTGATTTTCATTCGATTTCGATCAACCTTCAAGCGAATCGCTATTTTTCCTCACTTTGACTAATCTCGTGACATCAAACAACCGTTGAACGTTCCATCGTTCCCAGCAGCAAATTGTCATTTTGATAAAAGGAAAACAAATTTTAATTAATTTTCAAACGAAATTTTCGCCATTCCTGCCAATACGTTAAACTCCCGGTTCAAGACGCGCGCGGAGGGATTTACGTCGGACCTGCTGCTGAGATTTATTGGCCGTTAAGATAGTCACGTTCGGCAGATTTATGCTCTCCTCCCAGCTGGCCGCCCTCGATAATCGTACCCCTGTCTCACCGGAATCCCACCGTTTTATCATTAATTTCCATTTGGGGAATGCCACCACTGTTCAATAAGTGTTTTTTCGATTACTCAGAACTTTCTCCAAAGCAATTAAACGGAATATAATTGGCGGAATTGTTTGGATCGTTTATGTCCCACGAAGAAGAAGAAGAAGAAGAAGAAGGAGTCAGGTCGGAAAAGAGAAACCAGCCAGTCCCATCTCGAGGGACGGCGACAACGTTGGAATTAATATAGCATGAAAGTGAAAGTGATTTTCGATTTACACAGTGGCAGACGACAGCGATGACGGCCAGAGGAGGTAGAGGCAATTCTTCCGCACATTTGCATTCAATTTTCGCGATGCTCTTTTCCCTGGAAGTGACGATCAAATTTTACGCTTCTGGTTACTTTTTACGAGCGAAGGACATTTGCCTTTCCAAGCAAAATGGGGAGATCATGAATGGTGGGGTCAATTTTTGTCGGATTTAGTTTTCTGCAGCTGAAACGTTCTTGGTTTTCCGCTCACGTTACAGAGTGTTAAGGCGAAATTGGAGAGATTTTTCATGTTTCTCTTTCTCGAATTTTTGAAAAACAATGGAACAGTTTTTCTGAAAACTGTTTTCACTTGAAGCTAGTCAACTAAATTTTCAATCCTGTAGTGTCCAAAATTGTTGCGAAAATTATCGAGTTTGACAACTTTGCTCACCAATAATTTAATTATTTAGTATGAATGTGATATTTTTTTATTCAATACGTCTATTCCCTAAACAATTGCATAGTAAAGCTAGAAACCATTTTTTTAGCACAACCCACAATCTTTGAAATTACTTCGATTAGTCATACACGCTCCGGTGTATGTGTTCCGAGTCGTTCTCACGCAGAAGAACAGTGAGATGTAGAACATCCGCACAGAGCGTGAAGTCAAAAAATATCCAGTTCGGTAGAACGTGGTGTCAGAATGAAAACACAAAATAAACCATCAGCAGCGAGATCATGATCAAGCTTTCAAATGACTTGTTTGATTTACTGCAATTGATAAGTTTCGTGAGATATACTATCTCTATTTGCAGTGGAAAATGTTACATAATCATCATCAGCAATTGCATACGAATGCAATGACTTGAATTATAACACTGAATAAAACAACACATTTTGAATCAATTGAACGATAGAAATAATTCATATATAAAAACGACATTTAGGTAATTATGAATGTGCCTACACTTTTTCAAATTACGATATTTTGATGAGTCAAAACTAAAATAGCCTTAGCATTTATTGTTTCAGAAGCAACTCAGTGAGTTTAGACACTAAAATGTTTTTCAGAAAGCAAAAAAAGAGCGATGTTTGAGTGGTGGAAAAAGAAGCGAAGTTTGGGAACAAAGCAGATGGAAGCTCGTTGGCAGAACAGGAAACCATATCTGGAGTTGGTAGTTATGGAAGTTAGTCTTCAGACCGAATCTCTGTTAACGGGTTATTCCTTCAGACAGAAACTAACGAAGTTAGTATGTACCAGTTTTATTTTACATGTGACTTGTTCTATGAGTCGAATATGCCCTTCTCATCTCAATTCAGACAACTTATTCTAAAATTTTTACGATAATTGGGTGGGGACGTTAGTCTTTTTGGATGACCGCACAATTGAGGCAACTTCTAGAAATGATGGCATGCATACGCAAATATTTAGAAACAACTTTAAGCAATTCATGAGACACTTGAAGTGTTCTGAATATCTTTCGCGGTGGTCCTTACATGTTGGTATTGTGTATGAAAAAAGTTGGCTGAATCCACAATTTGTTTTTGCAAAAGAATCTAATTCTTCTAATGGTATCAACGGTGACGATAAACAGTATAAAAACTACGGTGAAAATAATAATGAGATACTTAACAATAGTCATGTTGTCATCATAATATTCAATAAAGCAAAATTATCTTGGCAATCACCAATAATCATAATCTAAACCATTTTGAACAAAATTAATAAATGAAAACAAATCACTAACAACTCAATTAAAATACAATAGTTATCAATCAATCATAATACAATCACATAAAAGCATATTGATACTTATAAATAAACTAACAATTATCCATAATGACATAATTTTCATTGCAACAATTTAATCATAATAAGCAATATACCCATCATTATAAAAAAAAACTAAACGTAAAAAATATATAAAATAATTTCGATGATCATAAATGATCATGTTTATTGCTGATTATACTATAATTCAAATATTCATAAAAATATCAATGATCACTATAGTTTTGATCATCATATTTATCATAATGTAAGCAATCATAAGAATCTAGGAACATAGTACTCAATGCTGTTATAATTATCGTAAGAATTATAATATCGAACTAAACTACTATAAAAATCAAAGTTATCATAATAATCATAATTATTATGATACAGATCTTTTTTTGTTGGAGTGTAGAATCACTTCGTCCACTGAGTTGAACTTTTGTGGTATAAAATACAGATCTTAATAACCAAAGTAACTGTATTAAACATTATATTCAATGTAATTTAAATAATTTTAATTATTATGATAAAAATAGTGATTTGATCCATTATAATAATAATTATAATCGCAATCTTTGTTTTTATAATAATGAAAAAAAATTATCATTTTATTGAATTTTATCATCATTATGATCAGATTTATCAATCATCATGAACAGATTTCTTAATCATTACCATTATCATTTTCATAAAAATTATCATGAAATAAATGAAATTTAGATCAAAATCAATAAATGACCTTTAAAATAATCGTAATGATAAATGAAATAATAATTACAATAAGCGCAATAATTATTGTGATAATACTAATCATAACATGAATTAAAATAATTTTCATAATTTTCATAAAAGTTTTTGAGCAACATAATCAAAATTTATCATATTTTTTTTAAATATTTGTGACAAACATTCTGAAAGTAAAAACGTTGACGAATATGGAGTTAAAACAGTCTCAGCGTTATCAATTTTCCAGGAAAATCAAGTATTTCAGAAATTCTAACATATGAACCGACGAAACATTGTCAAAATAAAATTCAGACATATTTTGTAACAAGATACAAAATCCAGAACTCTTTGAAAACTTGTCAATTGCATTTGACTCTACTACCGTGTTGACTTACTGTTTGTTTTACTTCGACAGGTATGCTTATTTTGTATTCAATGTGCAGATCTGAATTATTTTCCTAGTTAAACATTTGTCCAATAACTTATATGAATTGAAGTTTGTCATATGACAGTATGATTTCAATGATGCATTTCAAGAGCAGGAACTTTATTTTTCCGTTATCTGAACAACCGCAATCGACAATAAATTTGGGAGATTTAATAAATCTTAAATTAATATATTTTTAAGAATACGTGTTTAAATTTCCATTTCTATAATCTCGGGAGAAACTAAATGAACTAGAATTGAAATATCCATGTTAATAATTGTGGAAGTACATTTAGAGCACTAACACGACATCAGGCTATATGCTAAAAGTAGTAATAAAAAATATCAATATTCAATTAACGAGAAAAAATACATTTAAATAATTATCATCACTATGAAATAAGCGATAATAAACAACTTTTTCACAATGGCTTCCATTAAAATCGGATTTTTTTTCATAATCATAATTAGTTAAATAAAATAAGCCCAATAATATTGAACAAAATTGATGTTTTCATTATAATCAGAAAAAAATCAAAACATTTTAACTAACCAAATTTTTTAATTGGGAAGAATTGATTTCATTCATAATTGTCATAGTTGATACAATTCTTATAAAATTGAATCGAAAATATTCAAAGTAATCATGATAGTAATAATGGAAATTTGTTTATTATAATGATTATTAATAATTGTATTCATTATGATCATCGCTCTAATTGTCATGATAATGTTCACTTTAATGCATTTAAATTAATTTAATAAAAGTAACATCACATATTTATCGTAAGATAATTCATGATGAAAATGTTCATGGGAGTACATAAAATTATCAAAATCATCATAAATACAAGAGAGAGAGTTATTATATATATTGATGATTATCATGATAAGAATCATCATAATATTCATTATTATTGCAGTGATTCACAGTAATAGTAATAATAACTCTTGAAAAGATCTTCAATGATTTTTTTTTCATGAAAATATCAATAGAAAAAAAAATTCAATAATAATAATCATAGTCATTAATATATTGTTGATTTTTATTGTTATACTACTAACAACTTTTATTATTATTATTATAACCATGAAAAACGAAGCAGAAACAATAAAATAAATAATTTAAATACTGCTATTACAGTTATCGTAGTAAAAATTTAAATTTTAATATTTAAATAATAATTATAAAAAAAATATTAGTATATATGATAATACTACTAATTAAAACCATTCTACTCATCTTGTTCAAAATATAAATAAAATTCATAGTTATGAAAGCAATTTTAATAATATTTAAAATGATTATAATAATTGTTATGATAATTCTATTATTATTCAATTACTTTATATGTATTTGTATACATATATATTTTATAATGATTTGGAAAGTCATTAATACTATCACAGTATCTCTAAAATAATCATTTTCATAAATATTATAGTCTTAGGTAATATAGCTGGGATATCAATCACAATTATAATAAGAACAAGAACTATTACAAAAGTTTGAATAATAATAGTATTAATGGAATAATAATAGAAAATAATAGTTTTATAATAAGATTATCTTAAATTTATAATCATCAAATAAAAAAAATCATAAGAAACATAAAAATCAAATATATCACATAAATATTAATAATCATAGAAACTGTATTAACGTGACAAAGTAACTGTATTACTATTCAATGTCATCATAATTATCATTATCATAATACAAATAAGCTTAATGATCTTGAAAATTCTAATAATGCTTCAACAAAATGATCATTATTGTCATAAAAATCTTTTTTATGAAAATAAACAGAACTTTAGTGACAATCATAGCAATCATATAATCATTATCATAATAACTATAACAAAATTAACAAAATTTACATCAAAATCATAAAACCATCATAAATAGATGAATGAAATAATGAGTTTAGTAGTATTACCAAAAATAATTACAGTTATTAATATTATTATAATTATAATAATAATTATAATAATAATAAAAATTTCAAAATATTTATAAGAAAAATAACAATAACAAATATAATGCGATTCAAAATTGTAATTAAAATAAAATTCATCACTATCATAGTAATAAAACTCATCGTTGTTATAAACATATTCATTACCATTATTATGATATCAACCAAAATAATCCTTAAAATAAAACATTTCAAATAATCACCCAATGATATGATATGATTATTCATGACAATAAAATCATAGTCATAATAATTATCACATTACTAAAATATTATTATTCATCATAAATGATTCAATATGTTATTGTTATCTGTTATTTTATAATCAAAATTATTTGAAATATGACAATTGTGTTCAAATTAATCATAGAAACCATCATAAGCATAATATTTATTAGAATAAATGTTATTATCTGATAGTTTTGAATATCCAAAACATATAAATATAAATATATATTCTAATATAGTCGAAATAATTTTGATAAACACTAAAATCTTGTTAAGAAAAAAATTATTACGATCATAGTCGTTATGATAATCGAAATTCTTGATCATACTAATCAAATTTATCATACCATAACATTAAAATTGAAATTATGATTGATTATGATAATAATCATCCCAATAATTATCATGAAAATATTTCTTATTACCCATAAAAACAACATTCATTTATCATAAGAGAGATAATAATAATATGTAATACCAATTATTAATTATAAAATTTTTTATTATTATTTGAATAAAAACAATAATAATATTAATAACAATAATAATATCAGTAATCGTATCATTGATAATTATTAAAAAAAATTTTTTAAATATTATAGTAAAAATGCTGAAAATAATCATCATAATGAAAATTATAATTATTATATAATATATTCATTTGTTTTTATTGTTTTTACAATCCATGCTAACATAATAATAATTATGCTATTACAAATATAAATATCATAATAACAAAAATAAAATGGATTGAAGACCTACGTTTTACCATTGCTAATAATTTTTATTATCAGAATTATTTGATTATACTACTTTATTTTTTATTATTTCAATCAGCGTTTATAATTTTATCTGAATAATAGTTAAAATGTTGTTAATAATAAGCTGATAAGAATAATCATTTTGCTTGTCGCATGATTTCAATACTTCTAGTTTTTGCTACTTTGCATCATTTACGGATAAGACCAATACCACGATGTAACTTGAATTCAGGTGTGGCTCGAATGGGTGTGAAGTCAGAGCAAATCAATTAACTTTCACCTTCGAGAAAGACAGCCTTTCTTGAGCTTCATGAAAGTAGTCTCGAGGGAAAAATGGAGGTGAAATGGTTTGCTTGTTGTTCCTTCTCTCTGAATATGACTCAACTTTCAGTCGTTTTCGACTCACATCGACTTAAATCATATGATTCCGATTTGTCAACTCATCAATTCCAGTAAAATTTGCTTGAATATGAGGCTGTGTCCCAATTCGCGAATTAATTATAATTTTCACTTTAACTTGACAGATGCAAAATAATCGATTAAGGCTGCTACTCGAACTGACTTATTTCTGACAGACGGGAACTCAATTTTGACAAACATCTTATCGACAGTTTGTTGATCAATCATAAAGGGATTTTAATGGATTATTCGATTATTCTGTCAAGTTCAAGTAAATTAAAACCAATTTGCGAATTGCTACACAGCCTGAGTGACTCCGCTTTTAGGGGTGATTCAAAAATGACGTCCACTCTTTAGGGGAGGGGATATCAAATTTGTGACAATATGTGACAGGGGGGAGAGGGGTTTTAAAAATGTGACATCCAACAATTTTGCATTTGGTAATCTAAATTTGTCAGCGTTAATACGAAAACAAAGGCGTCGAAAAGTTTGAGTGTACGGTAAATGAAAAAAAAACATTTTACTTAGTTGTGTGAGTGCATAAAATTTATTTACTGCTGTCATAATGTTCTTATCGTCAATGAGCACGAACCGCACGAGCTGTGCTTCATTCTGAAACTTCGTCGAAGCTTGATTTTGTTGAAAATCCTATTGTGTTGTATTTTGTTGTGCATACCCACTGTGTAATTAACAAGCCAACCGTGGTGTGTGAATACTGGCGAGATATAAAAAACGAATCCTATTGTGAAAAACTTTTCAAATAAAAAATCAGCACCTTGAAAACGGAACCTTTGAAACCGAAAGATATACTAAAGGTTTTTAAGCCTGCAGACCTTCTGTTGCGTATGTTTTTCGTCTAATGTAACTGTATATTTGTTTATTTGTTTATTTGTTTATTTGTTTCAATTTTTCATCTGACTAGCAGTCTTAATGAAGTTTTGATGGGGAAAAGCCTGCATGATTCGGCCGCATGCAGATACCGTGTCATGGAGGCGAAAAAACCCCATATCTTTTCTAAATTATTTACTACAACTAAAAACCTAAACAGAATACATAGTTTGAACATAGATTAAAATTAAACATTTATAATTTCTTCTTTTTTTTCTCAATGCCTTTCCGAAAGCTTACGCTTGAATGTAGCAGCAGAAGCGTTGAAATCAAAAAGCATGTACGATTGGTTGAAGCTAGCTGACATGAATCGTATTGGATCATGCTGACCATACATAGCATGACGGGACTCCAGATGCAGAAAATCTCGTTGTCGAAGGATTCTCTCTGGTGCGTAGATGTTTAGCTGTGCCAGGATTTCCGACGAATCTGTATCTCCCAAAAGGACTTTAGCTACAAATACTGCTTGCGCGGAATTTCTACGTTTCTCCAAAGTCTCTATGCCCAGTAGCCTACATCGATCTTCGTATGGTGGTAGATTGAGAGGGTATTCCCATGGCAGAGAACGGAGGGCGTATCTTATAAATTTACGTTGAATTGTTTCGATCCTATCAATCCAACATGACTGGTACGGGCACCAAACCACGGCATTGGATTCTAAGATAGACCGCACCAGAGCGCAGTAAAGAGACCGAAGGCAGAGAGGGTCGCGGAATTCGTTTGCTATTTTAAAAATAAATCCAAGCTGTCGGTTAGCTCTGCAGATTATGTCGTTGTAATGCAATCGGTAGGTCAGTGCTGGGTCAAGGATAACTCCTAAATCACGTACTTTCTGGACACGCTCAAGAGGTTGATCAGTAATATTATAGTCATGTATTATCGGTCTTAATTTTCTGTGGAATGAAATGATGTGGCATTTATGGATACTCAAAGTAAGCATATTTCTGGTACACCACTCAGAAAAACGATCAATTAGCACTTGTAATTCGAGGCAGTCTTCGATACAATTCACCTCCATGTAGATTTTGACATCATCAGCATAAAATAAACGGCGTCCTGGGGGCAGTGTCTCCGATAGCTCATTGATGAATATGGAAAACAGCAGAGGCCCTAAGTTGCTTCCTTGTGGTACGCCTGATAGGCTGGTGAATGGTTCGGAAGATTCACGTCCAATATTTACCATAAGCTTCCGGTCCGTAAGATACGATCTGAACCAGCAGGTTAAGTTCCTAGAAACACCGAGTCTTTCAAGACGTTCCAGCAAGATCCCATGATCAACACGATCAAATGCAGCTTTCAGGTCGGTATATACAGCGTCAACTTGTGCGCCGAGATCTAACGTCCGCAAGCAGAAAGAAGTAAACTGCACAAGGTTCGTTGAAGTACATCTTTTGGGGTAAAATCCGTGTTGATCCGAAGATATGTAATGTTTAAAAGAATCAAACAACATTTCGTTAATAATGATCTCAAAAATCTTCGAACAGGCACACAATGAAGTTATTCCTCGATAATTCTCGACGTTTCGCTTATCGCCTTTTTTATGCACCGGGAACATAATGGAAATTTTCCAAGCAGAAGGAAACTTGCACTCTCGCAATGACATGTTGAAAAGAAGCGTCAAAGGGTGTAAAAGAACGTCACAACATCTTTTAAATATACACGAAGGAATACCATCATGACTTGGCGATGTAGAATATTTTAGTTTGTCGATGGCAGATTTGGTGTGTTGGAGAGTAGCTTGTATATTTCTCAGATGGCAGACATCACGCGGGGTGTTTCTACAAGCCTTTTCTATTTGAGATGATGATGTCGAAAATTTGTTGAAAGCACTTTTAAAATGATCTGCAAAAAGATTGCATTTATCCAATGCAGAACTGGCAAAAACATTCCCCAAGAAAATCTCCACTGGTAATCCGTGATCCTTTCGTTTGGTGTTGACGAACTTCCAAAAGTTCTTTGGGTTTCTCCTTAAAACAATCTTGCATACGTAGAGTGTAGCGTTTGTACAACAGGCGATTGTATAATCGGTATCTCTGACTAGCTCGATTGAAAATTTGCTTCGCAAAAGGACAGTGGGATTTACTGTAGTTACGGAGTGCTCTAGCTCTTTGTTGCTTCAAACGTCGCAGGTGTGAATTGCCCCAAGGTGGTTTGGGACTTTGTCTACGTAGGGGAACATGCTTAGCAATTACACTTTGCATTATGCTAGTAAAGCATTCAACTGCATAGTCAACATCACCGGTGGAGCTCATTTGCGCCCAATCTATGCGATTAAGTGTCTCTAGCATTTTCATGAAATCTGCTTTATGAAAATCGTAGCTCGCTACATCGAAATTAACGAACTCTATTCCCTTGGAAACATCAATTTCGACTGCAAAGGGAGGGTGGTCGTCATCGATTATAGATAAAGGCTCTACAGCACCTGATATCGTGCATCTTTCAAGCGTCGTATCATTCACCAAAGCCAGATCCAAAATGCGACCGTTACGGTTCTTTGGGTTGTTAATTTGATTAAGACCATGCAGAGTGAATCCATCAAGTAATGCTGCACATGGCGCGGAGATATGTGATTGCAAAACATTTATTGCGGGATGGTCATTGCCCTCGGTTGTCCAAACTAAGCCGGACTGATTATAGTCTCCAAGTAAAGAACGTGATCGCTGATCCCGAAATGTGAAGATACAGCTTCAACAGAGTCGATGTTTTTGGTTATGCAATTCATGTCGGTCTTGCGATCAGGTGGAAGATACAGAACCCCTATGCTCACTGAATAGTAGGGTAATTTTATCTTGACCCAGAGCTGCTCTAGTGATACATCGACCGGCGTAGGATCCAAAGAACAATTCAGGCTAGTAGATACAGCTATCAACACTCCACCACCTCGAGATTTTTTGCTGTTCAGAGAACTGCGGTCATTCCTAAAGACAGTGTATGACTGGCCGAACAGTTGCGGAGAAAAAATTTGTTCATTTAACCACGTTTCTGTGAAAATAATGACATCGTTATGCGACTCATTTACAGCAAGAAAAACTTCATCGATTTTTGTTCGTAAACCCCTAATGTTCTGGTAATAAACCCGCAATCGGTCTCTTCTGGCAGCCGAAATGTTGTGATTTCTCAGAGTTTCAACAGCATCAGGGAGTAGACTGTTCTGATCGGAAGATCTATCGAGCGCAGGCTGGATGGGCTCGACTGTGATGGGGAGCTCAGGAGTTTCCAATGTGCCGGAAGAGGTGCCTTTCGGGTGCGGTAAAAAGCTTATAGATGAGCTGTGCGGTGTGCAAAACTGCGTCCGTGACGTCGTACGGCTGAGAGTTGAAATGTTTTCAAAGGATGCAATGTTCTTCATCGAGTTGTACTTGCCTGAAAGGGCAAGCTGGAAGACTCCTTTGCCCGGCCCGAACACAGGGGCAGGACGACTGAAGAACGCTGGCTGCATTATCTCGACTGTGTCGGGGGGCTCAGGAGCTTCCAAAAAGCCATATGATGTGCGTCCTGGGATCGTCGATATTGATTGGTGCGTAGCGCTTGACATGCTTGAGCTGCAAGGCGAGAGAACATCAGAGCAGAGAATGCGCTTATTAAATGGGTACTTGCCTAGAAGGGCAATTTGGAAGTCCCCATCTCCAGTACTGAACACAGGGCCAGGACGACTTGCTGCATTTCTAGGGGGCTCGGGAATCAGCGCGACTGTGTCAGGTGGATAGGGGGCTTCCGAAATGCTATAAACGATGCGTCCTGGGATGAGTAGCTGAGTTGATTGAAATAATATTCTTTAATATTTGTGCTAAACTGTAGATATCAACTTTAAGTTAACATTATTTTAAATAAATTCAACTTTTACTTACAATTTTAATGTGTTTTGATTAATAATAGAATTAAAGCTATCTGATCTAAATTTTAACGTGTTCGTAGTGTTACTTCGTGGTCGCTTTTATTCGTTAGAGGTATTGTGTAGACAGACAATCGAAACAACTTTTAAAGTTATGTGGTAGCGTTAGTGCTCAAGGCGGTTGATTTCAAATCGACCCAGTTGGCTTTGGGATGGTACTGAACGACCTGACCTCTGTCGCTGACAATGACCCATTAGCTTCTGCACAGTGGTACTTCCCACCATTTTGACCACTTTTGGCCAATCTTTTGAAAAATTTTGGATGTCGTCCGCTGGTTTTATGAATTTTCGAAGCTTTGCTTTGGTTAAAGCCCAAAAAGTCTCGATTGGACGTCGTTAGTTGCTGAAGACGTTGGTTGATCTTGGTCAGCATGGAGCGTCAGCTGTGCAGAGAGGTGAGGCTATGAATTTGGAGTAACATGTAAATTTTTTATAGCAACAACAGCATTGTTAAAAATAAATACGTACGCGAACAATCTTTTCAGTTAGCATATTCTATTTTGAAAGTAACAAAAATATCATAAATCTTGAAATCTTGATTTTATAGAATATGGGACAGTGCTTAAGGATGGGGTAGATTAAGTGTTGCACACAATTTCAACGTTGAGAGAAACGGTCGGGAACTTTGAATAAAACACCATCCTTTGCGAAAAAAAAATCAATCAATTTATTATCAACAAGAAATTATGATTTCAGTCCTATATGGAAATTTCAAATTAGGGTAAAATTATGAAATTCGATAACTGATCGTCTTTGGAAAACATTCTTGTGGTGGAAAGTGCTTTAAATTATCTCAGCAAGCTGAAAAAATTATGCAATGGCAAATTATTTACACAAAAGTTTCTAGGGCTCAGGAAAATCGGAAAATAACTTCGTCTATACCAAAATTGCCCAAAAATTGAAATATCGATTTTTTGAAACCCATGTCAAGGTGCGATCATTTCTTAATCTCCCAGTATGAAATATCAGTGGAATTTCCTAGACTGTTCTATGAAAATCACGAAAATCCTCGATATATTTCAAAAACAAAAAAACTCACCGCTTTCAAATTGTATTGTTCTAAAAATCAAATTTTGCAATCAAAAACAATTATTTTTGTTGGAATATTTATGGTTTCATTTCTTTTTCACTTTCTGATCATATTCTTTTTCGGACTTTTGAGTAATTTCAAGATTTTTCAGTACTTTTTTCTACGAGTCATGATGTTTTGCGCATCTTTTCTACAAGAAAAATTATGTATGTTTCCATATAATTTTCCATATCTCGAGAACAACATCCAATATCGAAATATCAAAATTTGCAATCGCATAAAAGTTGGTTTGATTTTTTTCGCCATACAAACGGTGTTTTTCTGGTTGTTCCGAATAATTTTCCTGAACCGTGATATAATGTTGTGTAAAATATCTTTCCAGAATATTGATTAGAAAATTTCAAGCATTTTTTACAACTCAATTGATGTTTTACAAAGTTTGCACTGCAAACTTAAATTATTCACCAGAGCTGAACTGAGATCAGACAATGGTGTTTAAGCCAGATTTTGCCCGATTATGGGGTAACTTTTGCTAAAAAATCTGTTACTTATACACAAAAGTGAGGAAAAAACACCGGTTTCCACATTAGGGGTTATCTCATAGATGTGTAAGTGCATTTTAGAGTGTAGTTCATGAGTTATGAATTTTTAAAGTAAGTATTATTGGAAAAACTAAAAATGATATAAATTCAACTAAAACTCCCCATTTCTTAAATTTTATCCATTGTAATCTAGTTAGTTCGATGGTTGTAAATATGTTAATGCAGCCACTCATACCGATGTGGTCTAGAGAAAAAGCTACGAATCACCATATTTTAATAAAGCTATCGCAACTTTAATATTTATCAAGAGTAATAAAAATATTCAATGAAATTATTAATTGAATAGGTATTTCTGAATCATAATCAGTCAAGTTTTTCTTTTACTTTTCAACTAAGATTATTTTAAATTCAAAACTAAAGTGTGTCTTAAGTGAGTGCAGTTTAAAAAAATATATTTCAAAAACTACGTTTTTTGCAGAAGACAAAATGTCATATCATAATTTTGTCCATCTTTTACGAATATCTTGATTTATCTCTGCCAGTTATTTCCATCAAAACACATCCCTTATCCGTGGACAGAAGAACTTCACACATGTAATTATGTAAATGATTCAATTTGAACTAAAATACACGTTATTATTGAAATCGATAAAACCAATCTGCATATATTCTTTTTTTCAGAAGTGTGACATCCAACGGGGGGGGGGGGGGGTAATCATATTTGTGACAAAGTGTGACAGAGGGGGGGGAGGGGGGTTTAAAAACCTGAAATTTGATGGACGTCATTTTTGAATCACCCCTTAACGAAAGTGAGTGGTCGTGAACGAATGCAAAATTCGTAGGATGAGGTGGATGAGATTCGAGAGGAAATGAGAATGATACGAACAAAAGTAAGCGAATCGAAGAGAAGAGGAATTGAATAAAGGAGGCAACAGCACGGTCGATGTAAGGTTATGTACTATATGTAGCTTAGCGAGCAGACATGTGTATAAGAGATTGAATTTTTAAGAAGGATTACAGTTCAACAGATCATACATTTTTAAATCCGATTGTGTTGCATTTGGAGTAGCAGCATGGAGGCAACCACGAGTGGCTCTGGCGCCTGGTTTGTTTTGTTTTTTTTTTTTTACGGGAAAAAGTATACAAGTGCAATATAAACATCGAGGAATTCTTTTTTTGTTGTGTTAGCTGCAAACCCTCCGTCCGGTAGGGAAACAATAACTGCACTCTGAATCTTTCCAACGGAACGTCTGCCACAGTGGCTCAGCGGAAGAGAAGTGCAAGGGAGTCATGAAAAAATTAAAACATGATGTTTAATTGAATGTGTGTTTCGGAAGAAACATTGAGTACAGCTCGCCAGCAGCCAGTGCATCATATTTGATTGTGAAGTCTGAGGATTTTATAACCTATGATCCCTAAAGGTTACTTGATAAATGGGTTAGCATTTACGGTGAGTCTTAAACTTCTCGAAGCCTCGGCGATCGAAAACATTGTTGTAGGCTCTGGTTTGTCATTCCAACACTGATCATTTATTTTCGTAAATTAGCTTTGAATCGTATCGTAAACATGGATTTTGTACACTGAAAATTTCTTTTCGTAAAGTAGCTTTCACACGTTTCGTAAACATGGATTTTGTACATAGAACAAATGTCTCGTATGTTGTACGAAACATTCATAATGCTTTTTATCTGCTGAAATGCTATCATTACATCTTTTTTGTAAAATGCACGAAATGAACTTCGTGATGACCAGCCAATCGCTGCTTCTCTTTTATACCGCACTCATGCACGATGGTGTTTCTGCTGGAATGGGTGGAAATAATTTATCTATCCCAAAATAAAAATCAAAGCTCTGTCGTGAGCTATAACCTGATGCTCATTAATCAAGATTGTTCCCACGAGTCAGCGTGGCCTAGTGAGATCAACCACGGATTTAGAATCAGAACATTTCAAATATTCAGGTTCGAACCCAACGTCTGGAACAATAAAAAAACGCTGGACAATTCCACGTGGTTGCGCTTGTTTTTGTCAATTACATTTTGAGTCGATAAAGTAGATCTGTCGGTCCTTCATGCAACCACCAGACAGACGTTTCTTTTTAATTTGTGACAAAAATATTCGTAGCTCTTTGCATTGTTTCCAGTACAATGTACGAATGTTCTTTCTGTGTCAACAAAAGCTTCGTGCTTTTGACAGTTGTCGCTGTGCAATTAATTACGAATGTATCTTCATAAAAAGAACAAATCAGTTTCGTTGCTGAAAACAACGAATGGATTTGTGAGTATTACTTTCGGTTTTGTAATATAAACTAAAATTAACTTTCAGTGTACATAGAACAAATGTCTCGTAAATTGTATGAAACATCCATATTGCTTGTCATAGAACAAAATGCTATCATTAAACCTTTTTTGTACTATGCACAAAACTAATTTCGTGAAGACCAGCCAATCGCTGCTTCTCTTCGATCGATACTCATTAATGTTGGTGTTCCTGCCTAGATGGCAGGAATCAATAATGTATCCCAAAATAGAAATGAAAGCGCTGTTTAGAGTTAGAACCTCATGCACAATAATCAAGTAACTTCTCACGAGTCAACATGGTATAGTAAGATCAACCACGGACTCATTAACAGCTATTCTTAAAACTTTGGATCGAACCCCATGTCAGAAACATTAAAAATAAAACGCTGAACAACTCCTCGTGGTTGCGTTTTTTTTTCATTTATATTTTGAACCGATAAAGTAGATCTGTCAGTCGTTCATGCAACAACCAAAGATACGTTTCTTTTTTATTGGTAACAAACTACTCGTAGCTCTTTGTGTTGTTTTTGTACAATGAACGAACAGTTTCGCGTGTGGCATTAAATACGAAGGTAGCTTCTTAACAAGTTCAAATCAGTTTCGTTGTAGAAAACAACGAATAGATTTGTAAGCCCTTCCTTTGATTTCGTAATATAAACGAAAATTAATTTTCAGTGAAATATAGACAGACGAAACAGAAAATGATAACCGTTGCTCATTAATTATTTATATTGTTTTACTGTTCCGCTCTGCAGTTGAATAAAATGGTATGATTTTGAACTATGTTTTGTTTTGACTTGGGTAGTTTAAAAGTCTTACCTGTGATTTGGTAAGTTTAATAGTCTTACCTGTCTAAACGGATCGTTGTTGAATATCCCGATGAACCATTGTTTTTTATTCATGTTATTGAATAAAAATTCAAATAAATAGTAAGTAGTAAGTAGTAAATAAAACTTCACTTGATAACTAAGAAAAAATAATAAGAAAAAATAACACTAAAAAAATAACACAAAGCCGATCACCTAGAAGAATTGGTTCTTCATCTGAGTTCATCGGGCCGGAGCCATGTTGTGGACATCCTGAATACAAGTTTGAACGCATTTCATTGATACTATCTATTTAGCAAATATTTCCTACACTTATTTGGAGTCATCTCCAATTACCATGAGGAAAGAGGAAAATAACATAACAGCAAGCATGATTCATCAAAGCAACGATGGACGGTGTGCAAAATTGCGTAAGGGTTTCGGGTGAACTATCCAGTTCATTCGAATCTCGTCGGGGACTGCGATGGACTCTCATGCCTACTATTCAACATCGCTCTTGAAGGTGTAATGCGACGAGCTGGGCTCAACAGCCGGGGTACGATTTTCACGAAATCTGGTAAATTTTTAGGCGTTGCGGACGACATGGACATTATCGCAAGAACATTTGCAACGGTGGCAGAGCTGTACACCGGCTTGAAACGCGAAGCAGCAAAGGTCGAACTGGTGGTGAATGCGTTGAAAACAAAGTACATGCTGGTAGGCGGGACCGAACACGACCGGATTCGCCTAGGAAGTAATGCCACGATGGTGGAGGTGGTGGAGGAATTTGTCTACCACGAAACTGCGGTCTAAGAAGATTCACCCCCGCACCAAATGCACCATGTACAAAACGCTAATAAGACCGTTGATCTTCTACGGACACGAGACATGGACCATGCTCGAGTAGGACCTGCAAGCACACGGAGTTTTCGAGCGACGCGTGCTAAGGACGATCTTCGGCGGTGTGTGGCGGCGAACGATGAACCACGAGCTCGCTGCACTCTACGGCGAACCCAGCATCCAGAAGGTGGCCAAAGCCGGAAGGATACGGTGGGGCCATCCCTTATTTTGAAAAAAATTGCCAAGTCAAGAATTTCACCTCTTGAAATGTTCGTCTTGACTAGAAAACAAACATACTTAAATTTGAAGACCGTACGTTGACGTTAAGTGCTCCCCCAACGGACCTGAAGAAATGGTAGTACGGGTGACTACTCACGCGATGGCAAGCACGCTACTGTAGTGTATGGTCTTGCAGGTCGACTATGATCAGTGTCGTCAAGTTGATAACATTTTATGTTCCTTTTTTTTATTATCAATGTTGTTTGGGACACTTTATCATCAGTACACCAGTTTTTAGGTACAACACAATAACGTCATCATAGACGTGGCCGGATAGCTCAGGGGTTATCCGTTCTGCTTACTGAGCAGATGGTCGGGAGTTCAATCCCAGGTCCGTCCCCTTCTTGTCATTTGTCACTTGCCTCTTTCTATCATCACTAGATTTAAAATAAAAAGCAGTCTACTGCGCTTTCATTGATCCGCATCACTTACCACAGTGAATCCATGATCTAAAAATAACCCACCTCGCCTAACACAAAAGCTATCCTATCCTTCCCTTGACAAATCAAGCCAAACATTGCATTAGGTCCTATGTAACATTTGTGTCAAATCGAGAAAAATAGGATTGAAAATTTAGATTTGTTTTTTAAATCGTAATTGTAAATAAATCATGTAATCATTAATTTTTGCATGGTTTTCAACGTAAACCGTCGTCAAGATCACAAAGAAAAAGTTGGTTTTGAAGTTTACTATGATTCTAGTTGTGTAATTGATACATTTGTTACTTAGGACCTATTGCATTTACATTTGTAGATTGGACCTATGAGATTGGTCTTCTGTCAAGCTAGAATGAACATAGGACTTTTTTGATTACGACAAGGACTTATCAAAAAAAACTTTCACATTAGCTTCCTTCTAGCTTTATTTTCGTACTCTTGTACCGCCTCATCTTTGCAATCAGGAAAAATTCAAATAAAAAGTAGTCTATTATATTTGAGAACCTCAACAACTGGCTAAATATTTACTCAAGAGGATTATTGTATCAGGTGCACTTATTACTTAAAATACTTGTTCTTAAGCGTAAATGGCAAGGGTTAGTGTACAAACTGTATGAACTTATGGTTGTTTTAGAATCACATATATAACATTAAAACTCCTGGTTTACGTATCACGCAAATCATTCTTTTTATACTTAATTTACTTACTTTAGTATCTAAAGGGTTCTTCTAGGAATGGGTGCATAGCGATGGTTATTTGTAATTCACCCATAATACCGCAATCACAACAGTCCAATGAACATTCTAACTTGGCAAAAGACCAATCTGACAGGTCCAATCTACAAATGCAAACGCAATAGGTCCTAAGTAACAAATGCATCAATTACACGTCTAGAATCACCCTATACATCAAAGGCAACATTTTCTTCATAATCCTGACGACGTTTTACGTTGAAAATTATACAAAAATTGAAAATTACACAATTGAGTTTCAATTACGATTTGATAAAAGAATATTAAAATTCTCGATCGTATTTTTTCGATTTGAGACATATGTTGCTTTGTAGTTGAATATTATCCATCCAAACAAAGAACTTTTTGCTTGTTTTCATTCTTCGAACAAACAGAACACGCGTTTTGAGAAGAAAACATGTAGGTCCTATGTACATCGGTCAAAATTTTTGACAAACATTGTACATTGGACAAGCTGATGACAAAAGTCCCATGTACAAAGCTGTGTGATATCGGACGGCAGGTACATTGGACGTTTTGTTATCGCTCGAATTTTCTATTATTTTTTAATCTTAAAGCATAATTTCAAAATGATTCAAGGAAAAGTAATGGATTTCTGTCCGATTCGAAATTCAACTCGATTTTGTTTATATTGTTACTTAGGACCTTATGCAATGTTTGGCTTGAAATGTGAAGACGCAGAGCTAAACACGGTCTCTAACCAACGATTGTCAAACTAATCATCCTTCCCCTCCCCAAAGACCGTGAGGACGTGGCCGGTGTCGTTTGGGGTGATTCAAAAATGACGTCCACTCTTTAGGGGGGAGGTATCAAATTTGTGACAATATGTGACAGGGGGGGGGAGGGGTTATAAAAATGTGACATCCAACAATTTTGCATTTGGTAATCTAAATTTATCAGCGTTAGCACGAAAACAAAGGCGTCAAAAAGTATGAGTATAAATGAAAATACAAATTTAACTTAATTGTGTTAGTGCAAATAATTATTTATTGTTGGCATACATGTTCTTATCGTCAATGAGCACGAACCGCACGAGCTGTGCTTCATTCTGAAACTTCGTCGAAGTTTGATTTTGTTGAGAATCCTATTGTGTTCATTTTTGGTTGCGTTGAATTTTGATTTGATTCAAACGCTGGTCGATGCATTTTGTCGTGCATACCCGCTGCGCAATTAACAAGCCAACCGTGGTGTGTGAATACTGGCGAGATATAAAAAACGAATCCTATTGTGAAGAACTTTTCAAATCGAAAATTAGCACCTTGAAAACGGAACGGAAACTCATAACCTTCTTACCGAATTTTTCGGTAAAAATGGCCTTCTCCGTTTCGGGGATGTCTTTGTCTTCGCTTACAGTATAGAATTGTGGTCCGGGAAGCGTTTTTTAATCAAGTTTCACATACGTTTCATCGTCCATTATTATACACCCAGAATTTCTACACAATAACGAATCGTAGAGTTTGCGGGCCCGTGGTTTCACGGACGCGGCCTGTTTTTGGGTTCCTTTTGGGTTTTTTCTGCTTCCGGTATGTTTTTATCCCAAGTCTTTCTTTGGCTCGCTTTACGTTACTCGACGAGGTCTCTAGTTTTTTCGCAATATCCCGAACGAAAGTCGCTGGTTTTCGCTTGAAGGCATCCCTAGGACCGGATTTCCGACCACTCTTCGGCACATCGTCATATGTACACTGTTCTCTATATTTTCTAATCGCAGATCGTACCGCTCCGACGCTTACACCCTCTTCCTTGGCCAATTTTTTCAAGGAGAGTCCGCTCACAGTGCACCATTTGTGCACGATACTTTTTCGTTGTTCCGGAGTAAGACCACGCATTTTAATAGGTAACACAAAACTGAGAACTTTTTTGATGCTTTGTCATTCAGAAATGTGCAAACAAAAGGACGCAGCCAAAACCTGTTGAAATATTTTATTATATTCAAAATGACCGCTAAAATAAGGTGTGCATATACTTTCTGGAACAATGGTTACTTGCTGAAGACGTTGGTCGATCTTGGTCAGCATGGAACATCAGCTGGGCAGAGAGGTGACGTTGAGAATTTGGAGTAACATGAACATCTATTTAAGCAACAATAGCATTGTTAAAAATAAATACGTACGCGAACAAACTTTTCAGTTAGCATATTCTTTTTTGAAAGTAACAAAAATGAAAATTATTAAATTTTTTACAAATTTGCTAACTGTGATTTAAAAAACTAATTCGAGAACTGATCGTCGAAATTCTTGTGGTGGAAAGTGCTTAAATTATCTAAGCGACAAATTATGCAATTGCAAATTTTTACACAAAAGTTTCTAGGGCTTAGGAAAATCGAAAAATAATATACCAAAATTGACCACAAAATTGAAATATTGATTTCTTGAAACCCATGTCAAAGTGGGAATATTTTTGATCTCCAAATTGTATGGTTCTAAAAATCAAATTTTGCAATTAAAAACAATTATTTCTGTTGGAATATATATGATTCCATTTCTTTTTCACTTTCTGATCAAATTCTTTTCGGACTTATGAGTAATTTCAAGATTTTTCAAAACTTTTTCTACAAGTCATGATGTTTTGCGCATCTTCTCTACAAGAAAAAATATGTATATTTTCATATACTTTTCCATATCTCGAAAATGGATAAACATCCGATATCGATATATCAAAATTTTCAATCGCAAAAAGTTGGTTTTAATTTTCGCCATACAAACGGTGTTTTTCTAGGTGTTCCGAACAATTTCCTGAACCGTGAAATAATGTTGTGTAAAATATCTTTCCAGACATTTTTTTCTATTGATTAGAACATATCAAGCACTTTTTACAACTCAATTTATGTTTTACAAAGTTTGCACTGCAAACTTAAATTATTCACCTTAGCTGAAATGCGATCAGTCAATTGTGTTTAAACCAGATTTTGCCCGATTATGGGGTAACTTTTGCTCAAAAATCTGCTACTTATGCACAAAAGTGAGGAAAAAACCGGTTTCTACATTAGACCGGGGTTATCTCATAGATGTGTAAGTGCATTTTAGAGTGTGGTTCATGAGTTATGAATTTTTAAAATAAGTATTATTGGAAAAACTAAAATGTTATAAACTCAACTAAAACTCCCCATTTCTTAAATTTTATCCATTGTAATCTAGTTAGTTCGATGGTTGTGAAGATGTTAATGTAAACCACTCATACCGATGTGATCTAGAGAGAAAGCTAAGAATCAGCATATTTTAATAAAGCTTTGTTTTTGGATCTTCAAAAACTATCGCACCTTTAATATTTGTCAAGAGTAATAAAAATAACCATTTCTAATAGGCATTTCTGAATCAGAATCAGGCCAGGGTTTTTTACTACTTTTCAACAAAGATTATTTCAATCTCAAAACTGACATTTAAAAAAACTACGTTTTTGCAGATGAAAACATGTCATACGATAAGTTTTGTCCATCTGTTACGAATATCTTGATTTATCTCTGCCAGTTATTTCCATCAAAACGCACTTCACCTATCCGTGGATAGAAGAACTTTACATTTAATTATGTAAATGATTCAATTTGAACTAAAATACACGTTATTATTGAAATCGACAAAGCCAATATGCATATATTCTTTTTTCAGAAGTGTGGCATGTCACAGGGGGGGGTAATCATATTTGTGACAAAGTGTGACAGAGGGGGGAGGGGGTTTAAAAACCTGAAATTTGATGGACGTCATTTTTGAATCACCCCTTTACTGATCTATAAATACAATTAGTGAACCTGTACATTGAAGATGCAAAGCTTCCTAGTGGGCAGGGCATGTTGCAAGAATGCCGAACAACAACCCTGCAAAGTTGGAGTGCGCTACTGATCCAGTGGGCACAAGAAGGCGTGGAGCGCAGAGAGCACGATGGGCGTGACCGAGGTTGGAGAGCGGCAGCCGCAAACCGAGTATTGTGGCGTACTATTGATGATTATGTCTTATCCTAAATGTGATGTTCAACAAATAAATGTATGTAAGTATGTATGCAAGCATAAAATAAAGCTACGTTAGTTTGTATCGCCATTCAAGTGACGAATTTTGAAGGTAACGGACAACCAGATATATCGGATGTAGAGAAAGCAATATCACCGGTTCAGGTAGCTGAGACCGAGACTGGACACTTCGGTCCGGTCACGACAATGACGCAGTGGGAAGATTGTTTTGTAAGAAGTAAGTGTATTTGAAGGGAAAAGTTAGCTCTCCGGTATAAGGGCGGTGTAATGAGCAAAATCGAGTACGGAATAAGCTTGAAAATTGAGAAAATGCAACACGTCTCCGGTAGGCTCCCTGACGGAAATGGACAGTTGAGAAGGCTGGTAGACTTAAAAAAAAATAACTGCAAGTATGAAAATTCCTCGGTAGGTTCACTGGTGGAAGCGCAATTGAGAAACCTGTAAAAAAACAATATATGCTTGTAGACTGTTGAAAATAATGACTTTTCATGTTGGAAGTTATGTAAATAACAGGTAATGCAAACATTACGGGAGATTCCTATTACTAAAACTTCATACTCTGCAACAACAACATCCTGTTTGCTAGCTTGAAGTTAGATAGTGATGCTGTTTGTTGAAGCTACAATGATATCGAGTAAGTTGTTAATTTATTGATGTGATAAAGAGTAAACCCGACTTCAATGTTCTACGGTCTTCTGTAGATCAAACTTTTGTTTGGATGATTTATTATTTTGTCTTTTTCGTTGCAATGCTAACAAGTTTTTGGAGGAACTATTTTGATCAGTGAGCAAGTAATTACATTTTTTAGGCAAACCAGTATAATTGTCAGTAACGATATCCAGTTCTAGTCGTGTTACCTCTTTAGCTCAGGGAATATAGGAACAGGGTCGTTAACACGCTTATTTCTGTCACACACATCACGTTTGATAGGCCATTTTATATGCGGCCAGAACTCGTTATAATGCCAACTCCCACCCACCAATGACTCAAAGGTATACAATGAACCAGCGGGGTTGGAGCCGTGTAAATGTTCCAAAGTTGGTTCACCCCGAAAATTTTTTCCAAAGTTGGTTCACCCCGTTTCGCGGTTCGAACCAGACGAACAACGATTCTCCAAACCTCGAAGCTACACAGCCTCTGCTCCAGTGTGTTAGTTGTTCGTATTTATTTTTGTTTTTGTTGAAACGGGCGTATTATGGGAAATTGGTTATTTGGTATTGTGGTGGAGCCAACAAGTCCACAATATGGAACCAACGGTTACAGTCGTGAAATCTGTTTGAAATGAATGGTTGTGATAATGATGTTTAACTCTGGTGTTACTCTTGTTTTATACGTATATTGGTGTTGGAAAAAAATAAAAATCTAGGAATCGTAAGGAAGAAGCTAGAGATGTTATTATGCAGGTGGAATAAGAGCTGATAATGTTGATGAAATAGATGCTAAATGAGTTCGACTACTCAAAGAGCATATACATGTTTGCCACGTATTATGCGATTGAATAATTTGAAAAGGCAAAGAAAACCTGAATCCTAGAGGGTTTGAGCTGTTTAGTGGAATACTTGTAACTATAATTTAAAAGAAAAATTAGTAATCTCCATTCAATTCAACTACCTTTGCTTGATCTTCGACAGACGCATTTCGTCTACAATGTGCAGACTTCTTCAATGACAGTCTTACTAATAACTCGACTGTTATTAAGTACGTCGAGTTATTAGTACGAGACACTGAGAGTCTGCATTGTAGACAATACGCAGTATCTGTCGAAGATAATTGCCAAGTCAGACTGGAATAAAATGGAAGTTGCTATCACTTTTCTAAATCGTAAAGAAAACCTTCTACTAAGAACTGTCAATACGCATCAGAGGCCAAGTATTCAAAATGTTTATGCATTTAAAATTGTAGTTGATGAGGAACAAGCATGATATTGAAAACACGTATGTGTTTGAATTCGAGTTTGAATGCATCATGATAGTATCTATTGAGCAAATATTTCCTACACATATTTCGAGTCAAACCCAATTACCGTGATGAAAGAGGAAAATAACATCACAACAAGCACGAAATAAAACTACGTCAGTTTGTATCGCTATTCCAGTAACGAATTTTGAAGGCAACGGACAACCAGATATATCGGATGAAGAGAAAGCAATATCGCCGGAGCTGCGACCGAGGCTGGACACTTCGGTCCGGTCACGACAGATGATAGACCAAGTTTAACCGACGATTTTAAACGATTTGCGAATTGCGTGTGTGGGAACAAACTCCCATCCCTTTTACCTCCTAATCTGAACTCTTAAATACCAAGGCTAGTTATTTTCTCCTGCTCGAGAATGTGTGAACAGTTTTATGGCATTACCCTGAGGTATTTTATCACTTGTGCAGCGCTCTTAAATACCAAAGTTAGTTATCTAGTTTTTCGCTCTTGCTCGGGTTGAAGCCTTTGCGGTTAGCTGTAATATATACACCCTGAAAGCTTTATTCCAATTTCAACTGTGGATAGTTTTTATGTCTAACCAATAGTTCCTAGATGTTCCCCAAACTTCGTAAGAATTCTGTTCTTGGCATACCTTATGAAATACACAGTGGAAGCAGCATCAATTCTGTACTTCAGCAATATGTCCCTACCTGGCACTCTATGTTCGAGATTCTTACTTTTTCAACCAACAATAAACAAGTACGCTTTCGTTTTTTTACATCTTCACGCGATAAAGGTGCAATTTTTCTAATTTTCCGAGAAGAAACTTTCGCTTCCTAATATCTCTTCACTACAAGATTTATTCAAAAATATTCAAAACGTCAGATAGAATAGTATGTGCAGAGTTTTTGCAGAGTTTTTGCAGATATTGGTTTTTACAGTGTTACCCAGAAACTAAAATTAATGATGTTATGAACCATAAAAAATCTCACGGTTTTTTTAAGTATGCGTTTGTTGGAAGCGTTTCGATTTCTACTCGAAACAAACAAGAATTCCAAAGACCAATTTTTGTATGGTAACGTTTATGAAATATTTCAAATATGTATTCTCAAAAAAACAATCATTCATGGGGCTATGGAGGAATCGATGTGATTGGGACCCTGCGTTTTGCCAAAAATCAAATGACAGTTCTAAATTAAAGTGGAGTACCGAAGGGTCCAAATAACATCCCATTTTTTGGAGTGGAAAGCAAAAGGCAAAACTTCCCGCAAATGACGTTTATTTGGCTTAAATTTCGAAATTTTTGAACGCGCACTAAAACATATGCTACCAATAAAAATAAACAAACGCAATTGAGCGGAGTTGTTGACAGATGGCTAGTCTTACAATGAGGCGTTTTTGATTCAACGTTGTTCACTTATATTTACAGGTGGCGCTACCTTTTGGAAAACGGCAGCTCTCTATTTGCATCCTTGATACTTTAAAGCAGCCATTAACATAAAATAAAGTGTAATCCTTTTTAGAAACTCGGCAGAAACATGGATTACCAAGTATAAACACACAAAAGAATACATCATGCTGCCACTTTCTAATTTTGTTTTGCTTTTAAGTATGGATTAGACTGTATGATTAACGATAGAATACGCCATAGATTTGTCGTTAATGAATTATATTGACTTATGATTCGTTTGGTATGAATATGACACATGTGATGAACAAATATTTTTTTGCAATTATTTTTAGTTTTTGGACTTTTAAAAATCACGTTATATCGAGGTCAAAGAAACGATGTATCAAGGTATCGTTGATTATAATTAAAAACTGAAACACTTTTTTAAACTATCTTGCTAGTAAGCAAATTGCTTTAAATTCAACTTGAAAAGCCTATCCTCTGACAGATAAGCCTATTTTGTCTGAGACATACATACTTCATCAGTGTTGAGATCTCGACTTAATTTATTGAAATTATTTATAATATTTTGTTTACAGGAAGAAATAATTTGCTACATCATAAAGATAAGTTAATAAAATTTTGAATAATTAAAGGAATTACGTCAATAACTCGTAACTGTGATTAATGTTCCCTTGTTCTATACTACTCACTTATGGCTCATCGGCTCCAATGATTTTTTTGATTGCTAGTGCTTTTGCACTGAAGAACATCCAAAGTTATTTAATGTTTTCAATATATTTTAGAGATATTTAAAAATTGTGGATATTCAGAATTACATCTTTGAATCTTTCAAAACTAGAACATGACCGTAACCTAAAACAAATAAAGAAATACACACTAACGAATTAATAAAATCACTTTGAGAATTTTCTTAGTAAAGTCTGTCCACGTTAAATTTCAAACACATTTCTTTTAGTGTATATTTTGAATTATTTCTCGGATTGGTGAAACTCTCCACTTTTTTCTCGTGGTACAACATTTACATTCAGAACAATGGCGTCGAATCAAGTGGAATTGCGCAAACACATTTTGTACGAACGGTAGCAAAATTCGAATTTATCGGTACGAGATCTTGCCAAGAAACTAAAACCATCAAAAAGAACAGTGTTTCCAAATCATTTGACTTGGTTATGGATTGGTTATGGATCGTAAGGTTGGAAGTGGAACAAATCGAAAAGTATGCTTGCGACAAATGGACAAGCAGGGGTAGCCATTTTTGAGAAAAATCCCACTCTTTCTGCGCGAAATGTGGCTCTCAAAGTTGTGAACTCAAAATCACACGTGCAAAAAGGGAAGCAGTGGCAAGGACTGAAGGCGTACAAAGTGGAAAAGGAGCCCAACATTTTGACAAGCAAAATTTCACTGAAGAAATTTGTGCTAGAAAAACTTTACACTAATTTTTTGAATCCTAGAAAGTGCGTGATATTTAGTGAAATACCTGTCAGTAGAAATTAGAAGAAAAATTTGTATTTTCCATAAAATTCAAACTACGTTTATTGCTTATCTGGACAGATACGCGTATTTCGTCCACAGAATTCTTCTGTGCCGTGTGCTAATATTCGTCGAGTTATTAGTACATTAGTACAACATTGTAAACGAAATACGCGTATCTGTCCAGATAAACAATAAAGGTAGTTGGAATTAAATGGAAATATTATTTATGCTTTTATCAGTGCACCTTATGTATTACACCAGGGTTGATTAGGCTTCGCAACTCTCCTACCCATGTGAGTTTTGAATTTTGTGGGATACACTATTAGTACGCGATAGAAGAGTACTATAATATTGTAGCGCTGCCTAAGGGATTGGGTAGGGTGGGAGAATTGTTGGTGTATAAGGCTGTAGGAAGAGCAAGCTTAGTAAATTATGGAGAAAATCAGTTACCTTTTGATATGCTGGGAATGATATCAACTAAAATACCTACTTACAGGGTGCGGCAGAAAATAATGCGAAAATTTCTTCTATTTCTTTCAAATTCCATTTTCAAATAATTCAAGCAATAATATCAACATTTTCGAGTGCAGCTATCTTTGAACGGTTCCGCTCTATTGCCTTCGACAGCTCCGTTGGCGGGTTACCGTACATCGACCGGGATTGTGTTGGAAGGGTGATACGGGCATGCATTTATCATGCTATCATTCGTTGTCACTTCGAAGCGCTCTTTAATTCGTCCAAGTACATTAACAGACATGAACACTGGAAAAACACTTTATTTCGCGGGCAAACTACATTTATATTTCGCGGACAAACTACATTTATTTGACTAATTCTACGTTTATTCTTACCTTACTATAATTTCACTTAAAGCTAACACATTAAAATACGGACGAGCGTAGGGGCTCGCGTACTGAACCGGACCGTGACCTTTTGGTTTCTGCCTTTATTCTCCCAACTTGGATGTAGGGAGACCTTCTGCTGCGATGATCGGGTGGTTTTCGCCTTCGTGCAACTCCGACAATAGCCTCTCGCAGCTCTCCTTATCACGACACTGATAACGGCAAGCGATTGATTGTAGCGACGATCGATGATGTGGTCAATCTCTCCTCGCTCGCACTGATGAGGTTGGTGATAGTGTTGTATGGTTGATGGTTTTCGGATCTTACCAGGGTTGTAGCTCAGTGGGGATCGCACACGCGATCAATCTTTATAAAGTCCTTTTAAACAGATTTATTCAATACATTCCCCATTTTTATTAATAACATCCTCGAGCCGACGCCGGAAGCCAGAGCATACCTTTCGGACGTAGTCCTCCGACATTGACTGCCATGTGCGTGTTATGGTTGACTTCAGGGTTTTCACACTAGGGTGTGATGTTTTGCAGGGTTGTGTTTCAACATAAGCCCAAATCGAATAATCTAACGGATTAAGATCTGGACTGCTAGGGGGCCACAAATCTTTCGGCCAAAACTTCATGTTACCGTTCAACTATTGTAGGGTTCGATTGGACGTATGACACGGCGCTCCATCCTGCTGTAGGACAACGTTTTGGTCCTTGGAGAAGTTGGCCTTCACCATGGGAAGCACTTGGTCCTTTGAAATACCGATATACACTTCAGTATTGATTTTAACTCCAGCATCAATGAAAACAGGCGGCATTTTCAAACCGTTGGACGCCACCAAGCCAAACATCATGTCACCAGCTGGATGTTTGGTTTGAAATTTGAAATTTAACTTTTTCCGGAACGTTCTCCATTTTCTGCCATGAAATGAACCGGTCTGTGCGGCTGTTGGCCACAGCATCGATGCTGAAAAACTTTTCGTCGGAGAACAGTGTAACCCGGTAAGTGTTGCGAGTTTCCCGAGGACAAGTAAAAATGGCTTAAGCGAAGAAACTAACTACCGATGTTGGGGTGGCCCGACCTTATAGAGACCCTTCAGGAGAAGGTTCTGTTTTTTTCCCAACTCTTTGGGCGGGAAACAAGCTGGTTGACCAAGGAAACGGAATGTTGCTCGAACAAAGGGTCGTGCAAATAGGCAATCGAATATCTGTACAACCGATTCCAACCGAAGTGAGATTTTCATTTGCGGTTGGTATCATCACGGGAAAACCTTTCCCCAAACACCTCTAACAGATTCCCGTTCGATTAGAGACCTGGTTTTTGGTTGGATTCAGGGCCAACCTCCACAGGAAATGATCAAAGTCCAAAAAAAAAACGAACGAAAACGTGAAAAACTCTACCTTTACCTCTCTAGACTTTATTTAAAGCATCGACAAAAAACACGTTTCAGTTTTTCCTATTTCCATCGTGGTCTATATTTGTGCTCTAATTACTCTCTTTACCGACAAAATTCATTTAGGCCTAACTTTCCTTCACTATCCCACTTGTACTCATTCCTTCGGGTGCTTCTCTATTCTATCTGCGGTGCGACAATGGTGTTCATTTGCTGAGTTCCATTACAGGATTATTATTTTTCCCTTCTTCAACAGGGCAAGCAACCTCTTGGAACGAGTCACTCGTAGTTCCTTGACCCGTAATCAAGTGGCGTTTCACTCTGGCTCTGGAATATGCATGCAGGTTTTCTGCATGGATTTATCCGAAATACTGGCTTCCTTTGCAAGTTTTCTTATGGAACCACCGGGTTGCGAGCAATTTTTGCACGGACCGATTTGATCACGTTCGGCGTGCGTGCAAAGCGCGGACGTCCGCTTCCCGGCTTCCGCTGCTTAGGACCATCCTGCAGGGACTTTTTTATTCGGTAAACTGTTGCCAAATGGCACCCTACCACCTTGGCAATCCTTTTCGGCTTCTTCTGGGCGAGCAACAAACTGGTGATCATTTCTTTCGCGAACATTTTGACGAATTCGCAATAAAACAAATAGAATGTTTGGATGCAGCACTTGAAAGTAAACATAAACAAACACACTTTCAATAAAAATAAGTCACTAGCTACACGAATTAACCCAATACTCAAGTTTAAACATTTTCGCATTATTTTCTGCCGCACCCTATAGCTTAAAATAACATTAGAGCTTCTTCTCTCGTTCCGCATGTCAACTTAATCTTCCGTTTTGTGGACTGTTTTTTAGTACCTGAGAAGATTAGCTTTCCACTTGCGTGGGTTTTATTTTGAATTCTACAGCAAAACTTCTTGTTGATGACGTAACGCATCGTTCATCATGTACACACTCTAAAACTGAATTATATAAACAAAATCGCCTCACCATAAAAGCCCTCGATACAAGAATTGTATCTAGGGTTACCGATCTTATTTTAATCTCATCACCCTTCAGTTCGTGCTATTTGAAAACAACATATTGACATACATTAATTGTTATGTTATATATTCTCCGTGCGAGGAGTAACGATTATGATGTAGAAGGAGATGTTCGCTCATCACCATGAGGCACCGAGAGTGAACAACAATGTTTTTGGCTAGAATTAAAGATATGAAGAGAAAGTTTTGATAGTCCCGCTAGTGTGCGGCAGGCTTGGAAATTTAACAGATGGTTCGAGTACCACTTTACACATGCCCTTTTCGCTCAATTTTCATTAAAACATCTGTTAAATTTCCAAGCCTGCCGCACACTAGCGGAACTATTAAAACTTTCTCTTCATATCTTTAATTCTAGCCAAAAACATTGTTGTTCACTCTCGGTGCCTCATGGTGATGAGCGAACATCTCTTTCTACATCAACATATTGACGCATAAGCATCTGATTTCTCACTTTTTATTTATTGCTAATTTTATTTATTTTTATTTGTTGTTGAAAGTACTCAAACATAACAACAAAGAGAAACAAATTTATCCATGTATCAAACTTAAATTTCCGATTAGCATGACAAATGGATTATGTGATGAATAATGGAGCAGCTCCCCTGTAAGGCAATGCTTTCCAAAAGTATGCTAATTTGTGATAATAATTTCAGCTTTTTCAACTGAGTTTGTATGATCAAATGCAACATTTCAACAATTGGCAAATACTGTACTTGGTCATTGATCACTATCTCTGAATTATAATGCTCATCGCTAAAAACTACTGTAGGAACTTCAGAAGCACTATTGGGCTCATAACCAGTGATCTGGCAACACTAGTGTTTTATTTTCCAAAATTTTAGAGAACCAGGCCATCCCTGAGACTTGGTAGTTGAAGTTAAACTACCTCAATGTTTTGTCAGTGCTCAGGGATTGAAACAAACATTTATATTCTAAAATCAAATTCAAAATTTAGAGGAGGCACGCCCCCCTCTCTGTCAGCTTGTCATTTTGATGGACGAAAACCTTCCACCTATGCGCTGGATGACAGCCAGAATCATCGACCTTCATCCTGGACCAATCGTAGTGGTCAGAGTCATCCTCTAAATAAGATTTGCGTGCTGCCAATCACTCCAGCAGATGTACATCCTGAAATAAACACCACCGATGACGCAGCATCCGGTTATGAATTGTCAAACAATTGAAATTGCCGTTTCCTGGATTCCTGATGCATCTGCAATGAAAACACAAGGCTCTTATTTGCAAGGAACAAGGTGAGTACCTGTCCATTAACTGTTGTCTCCCCAAAACCGGCAACCTGGAATTATTATTGGCTAGATATGAGAAAATCTAGCAGGGAGTAAACGCAACCGACAGTCAAAAATGAAATGCAAACGTAAACAATCATCGAGTCACCGTCAGCAGGAATAATCATCGCTTGCTTTGTCTCACTGTTACAAGCCGGTAACCATTAATGAGTAAAATATCACCCATTTCGAATTTAAGTGGGTTAACTCTTTAATAAGTGTAGCGTGGCTTTATTATTATCATCAATGTGTTGTGGAGGTGTATGTGTTATACAATATAAGTGTATGTGTGTGGAAGTATTGACTGATTACGCCATGTACATGGGTAAAGACTGTAGTCAGGCTATCGGGTAGTTGCCATTTACTAGAAACTGAATCGGGCATTCCGGAACAAATTTATGTTTAACCCATGCTTAAATAAACTGTCAACATAGTGGCAACTTTTGTAAAAATGCCAAGAACTATTCTGCACGCTCTCATCTTTCGACTAATTGCAACGTGCCTGAAAAATACGTTATTCAATCGTTGTAAAGAATATTTTTCAAAAACTACTGATATATTCTTACGTAGAAGACATCACTCCTTCATGCTGACATGCTTGAAACCTCAATCTGCACTCATTTTTCAAAGCACTCACTCGGCCACTACCCAACAATGCTTACAGGTAAAAACTGATATCAAGGCCACAACCCACGTGTGTGTGTCTGTTATTCGAGCAACTCTTCTTCGACCACAAGTCAAGGTCACCAGCATCAGGGTCGGTGCTCACTCGGCTACGAAATAGTCCGCAAACTTGGCCGAAGAGAACTGCCTTTCTCTTAATGTTTCACCTTCAGCTTCGGAGCATTCGATGCCGATGTTCATTTCACCCTTCCGAAATTCTACACATTCTCGCAGATGGTTAGCTGCCGCATCTTCTGGTTCCACTACTGCACGTGAAGCCACACGTTAGGCACCCTCTGAAACCTCATCCATGAAATGTGGCTTCTACTTGATGAAAATGAATTATGTTCGTCCCATCTCCTATCTCTCCGGCGGATCAGGCTCCGGTGTGGATATCCCTTGTTCCCAAGTAATTCCACTCTCCACGATTCCGTCATGCCGAGAATGTGCAGCGATGGCAAACTGAAAATCTAATTTCTCATCCATCGCACCAGAGAACTCGAGACCGGTGGAATGGATTCCATGGGCCCTTTCCGGATTGAGTGGTTCAACCATGGAAGTGTGTTATGTGGGAAGTAAGGATTAGGAGCTACCCGTAACTACCTACGGTAGGTCTGTAGTTTGTAAAGATTTAAAATGGTTCAGCTTAGAATGGAGCTTTCCGGGGAGGAATTTCCACCCCCCGTAGAAACAGCTTCTTCGCCATTTACGCTAGATTAGCTTCTGAAATAAGGGACTTGATACATTCTCGTGTAAATTCATTTAAATGGAAATTTGTTAAATTCGAAATTAACCCCAGAAGCAAAGCGGATGCGGCACCTCATTTATTGCCACTCTCTGGTCCGGGACGACTAGTTTGGGTTCTTCGGTCGGGATGGATGTGGAATAAATCTTGTTGGAAGGATAAATAGCGTCTGAGATTGGATGGAATTAGATTTCTGATGGAAGCGGTGTGTAGTCCCTCCGAAACAAATTGAGAATATGGTGTTGAATTTAACTTCAGAGTATGTAAAACAAAGAGATACAAGACATGTTGCTGGCGTTGACAGGACCTACTCATCAGACCACACATTTTCAAAACGCTGGTAAACGGTTTCGAACGATACATCTGTCGCAATATTTTGATGCGGCAGAAGCTGCTCTTTGGCCCATCATTCGAAAAATGGGCATGGTCCGGTCACACGAACAACGCCTCAACCTTTCGGGTTGGAACGCGACGATCTAGGTTGGCATTCGAAGGAGTAGCAAAAAAAAATAACGTCAACTCAATCAACCCCACCACCACACAAAAGTCGACTGCGCTGCCAATGCATGCGCTGGTGCATTTCAGCCAACAAACGAACAACACCGCCATTGACCCGAAAAACCACGCTATTCTCTTGATTATTGCTGATGACGGAATTGGTCCCTGTGGGAAAATATGATGACGATGAAACGAAAATGCTGCTGGAACGACTGGCGTGGCATTCCATTTGCTGGGATTTTTTCCTCATCATCCCTTCTGACTGACTGACAACCGACTGCTCTGACAAGCGCGACCAGCAACAACGGATGAATTCCGACCAGAAAGAGAAGAGAGAACTGAATACGGTGATGTTGACTACAGAATCCATGCAAGGGTGGATTTAAGACAAAACTATAGCAACGAAGCGCTCAGGCAGGGGACGCAGCAGCTGGGCTTAGTCTGTCCTCTCTCCAAGTGCTCCCAAGGCCACTACAACTATAACATCAAAACAATGATGAGCTTAACGAGAAACATGCGGCATGCCACCACCAAAATCAACATTAGTACCGCAGATCACAAACTTAAATGGCTGCCATTTCTGCAGGAGAGATCAAATTGAAGAGGAAAAACCACCCAGGATGTACGTGAACTCGGGCACATACACCACATACATGTCCCATGCTGTGAGGTTTGGTGCATTTCAAGCAACTGGGTTTAGTAAAAAGTGATCTTGATAAGATTTCAACTCGGTAACATCCCAGCGAGCGACGTTGTATCGCGCGCGTTCCGAAGCAGCAGCGTCGTTGCCCTTGTTTTCGGATGTGTCCGCTTTCCTTGCTGAGGACGAAGGGTTTCAAAAGCAGCTAAAATATTTACTGCACTTAGTAATTCAGAAAAAGCTCCAAAAATGAAAAAATTGCCACTAAGATTATTAAGGCCTGTGCCAACAAATAATGTGTGATGCAGCATTAAAAAATTAGGAATGAGCAATAAAAAGATGAGAAAAGATCTTTGGATAATCTAATTGTGACCGGTAAATCTATCAAATAAAGCAACAGCTATTAGTATATGTGCAATTAAATATGGCAGTGTTTCCGTTAATATTAATTGTGAGCACTAAACTATTCGCATATGTCTCTTTTAATTTTGTTGGATTTTCCCATGAAAACAGTCAAATGAGCAATGGATAAATAATATCCATCGCTCCATTTTCTGTCTTTAATGGGATTAAATCGAACAATAATTAAAGATATATACTGATATGACCTAGGCGAAATATTTATATTGTTGCACATTCACTAATAACTACTTGTTTGTTAGTTGCCGATGCAATTGTCCATGTCTGCTCAAATGCTATTATTAGCCAATTCTAATATTTTAATGCTGATGCGTATTATGTGGCACGTAATACTCAATGGCACTTTTCATTTTATTGCTCAAATCTCTCTTTTAATGATGATTAATTATAACTGCATTCCAAAAACATTCACGAGAACGCTTTCTTTCAAAGTTAATTTACGAGACGGGTCCGGTGAGACTCTGAGTTATAACGGGACAAAATGGGCTCGGATAAGCGATTGACAGTGTTTGTGTTGCTGCAGTTGAGAACTTGGTCTCTTGAGGTTAAATGGAGGCCCTAATTTTTTTTTTTTAGAAATTCATTTATTTGTACAGGCTCAATCGAATCAACTTTACAGAGCCAAGTTTTCATGTTTATATTCCTCAGTTATCTTAGAACTAAGGTTAAGGGAATAAACCGATTACTCGCGGTCGTCTCGAGGTTAATAGGAATAACAATTTTAAGGATGGGAAAATTGGGGTTGAAATTTTGAACAAAGCATAAGGAACAATGGTTTTCTTATATCTAGAACATCAAATTACAATTTTTTAATTGAACGTTTTTAATTAAAAAAAAATCACTCACTCACACACTCACAATCACACTCACACACACAACCGCAATCACACACTGGCGCACACATTCCCAGTTAATCAAACTACAATCTAAGGCTAATGTTAGTCAAAAACACATAAATGAGTTTCATGTACTCCAAATCACGTACAGCCAAAATATCTCGAATTGGCACATTGGGTTGTCTACCTCGAGCCCGAAGGGAGTCATAAAGCTCAGATCTGACTCCACGATATTCAGGACAAAATCAAATAACGTGATCTGCGTCCTGGTAACCTTGTCCGCATTCACAGAGATTGCTGTCTCCCAGCCCAACACGGAACAAATGAGCGTTTAAAGAATAATGATTGGACATAAGGCGAGACATGACACGAATGAAGTCTCGACCCACATCCAATCCCCTGAACCAACATTTCTTAGACACCTTAGGAGTGATAGAATGTAGCCATCGCCCCAAATCTCCTTTATTCCATTTATACTGCCAGCTATCGAGTGATATCTGACCAAAAATATAGAAAAATTCGTTGAAGGCGATTTGTCGGTCATAAATATCGCCTTCCATAGCACCCACCTTTGCAAGCGAGTCCGCTTTCTCATTGCCCGGAATTGAACAATGAGAAGGGACCCATACAAAGGTGATGATAAAATTACACGAAGAATAAAGCACTAAGAAACACCTGTATTTTCATGAGAAAATCCGAAGAATGCTTCACCGGCCTCAAGGAGCGAAAGCGTCTATAGAACTGAGACTATCCGTGAAAATGAAGTACTGATCCGGTGTTTATAAGGCAAAAATTTCTAGCGTAAAGTGTATTACCGCCAATTCAGCGAGGAAGGAGCTTGAAGTTTTCGTGTGGCGCTATAAATTTCTCTACACATACCATAGCTGGTGAAATCCTCTAATAATGACCCGCCAGTGAAGAACAATTTAGTGGAATCAACTTGGTCAAACTTTGCAACAAATATCATAGGAGCAATCACAGGACGATGATGTTCTGGGATTCCATGAAGCTCCTGCTTCATGGATGAATCAAAATGAAACGAGTTGTCGACGTCGGAGAAGCAAACACGATTGGAAATATTCGGCGAAGGACTGACATCCTGTGTTATGTACAAATGGTACCAACTCAAGAAACGGGTTTGAGGATTCCACTCCAGAAGCTTCTCAAAGTTTTCAATTACCTGGGGGTTTATTACTTCAAACCTGGTGAGGAGCCAGGAGCATACTTCAAGCCTCATAGTATGAGTCGAGTGCAAGAAACCTAACGCAATACGAAAACACCGATACTGAATGGACGTGACGTGAGAAATTCCGAATTGGCTACGAATAAGAACATTTACTGCTGTGACCGCAGCTCCGCTACCAGTCAACTTCAACGAGGGGGAGGGGTTCTTATTGCAGTTAAATCCTGTTTACAAAGTGTTCCCGTTCGACTTACTGGACGCGAGTCACTTCAGCAGGCCGCTGTGAAAGTGTCTCTTGCAGATCGAGCAGTCTTGGTGTGTGGTATATATCTGAGACCTAACAGCGAACCCGAACGCCACATCCGGGATTCCGAAGCTGCCTTTGAGATTTTAATGCTGCCGCTGTGAGTGATACTGTTGTGATTGTTGGTGACTCCACATTTGTCGTGGTCTTTCTACGAAGATATCGGAGGTTACTTACCAACTTCTTCTGAGCAAGAGCTTGCGCTAACTGAGAGCATGGTGGCCAGTGGACTTCAATAAATTTGTGACATCTGTAACATCAACGAAAGATTGCTTTATTTGGCCTTCGTGAATAATGGCAGTTGGGTGGTAGTGATTGAATTCCATTCAACCATTTTTAAACCTGATCGCTATCATAACCCTTTTTATTACGTTGAAACATATGACGATTTGAGGTTCCCCAGCCATCGTTAGCCCATGAACAGGACTACGATTTTAACCATTGGGAATACAATGCTGTTTGTGAAGAATTGAGCTCGAAAAACTGAGGACATGTTTTCAACGGATCCAACGTTAATCTAGCGGTCTCTGTTTATTTACAACGAGATGTTTGATTCTATAAGCCGACACACTCCCGTCCTCAGAGCTTTTATTCTTCGGTCTTACAGACAAGTATGGTGGAAAGCTGATTTACGATATCACCGGAATACTCTTCAGAAAGGTTGTCGTCGATTTTTTCGGAACAGAACTTCATCAAACCGGATTCTTCTCCAAAGGATGGAGACGTCTTTCTTGCGTGAGTATGTATTTCAAATTCAAGATGATATGAAGGCCAATCCGTCATCTTTCTTGAACTTCATCAAAAATAGGGGAGCGTCTAATTCTGTACCCGCAGAAATTTCGTTTGGTGGTGCCACATCTCACGACACTACTGAATCTGCAATGCTATTCGTTAACTTTTTCCGAAGCGTTTATGCTTCGAGTTCCCCACCGGATTCCCAGAATCTTGTGGAAAGCTTGCCATCTTACAAGATAAATTTTTCAAGGCCTACCTTACCCTTGAGCTCTATAGACTCGTCGAAAGGGCCTAGCCCGGACAAGCTGCCTCCTGCGTTTGTCAAACGATGTTCCAATGTGCTTGCAAAACCTGTCACCTGTTACCTGTATTTATTCAACCTTTTTTTGTCAGAAGGAGTTTTTCCGACTGTCAAGTATTAGTACACGACACTGAAAAAGTCTGCACATTGTAGACGAAATACGCGTAACTGTCAAGGTAAGCAAAAAAGGTAGAAAAAAATTAAAATAAGTGTCACTATAAGAATTCTTATAATTCTTAGTAAAATGAGAATGTTAATTTTGATTTATTGATTGTATTTTGAGTTATTGATTTTTTAATGATGAAAGTTATACTTGCTTTCAATACTTATAATAAAAATAAAAATAATCAAAATGATAATAATCTCAATAATAATAATGAAAAACAAATGTGACAATAACAAAACCAATCAAATGAGAAACAATTAAAATAATCGTAATACTTATTAGCATAACTTCTTTACATATATTAGTTTCAATCATAATAATTAAAATATTCTAAGCCAACATAAAAATTATAATAACATTTATTTTGATCACTCTTTACAAATTAAGCGTTATACTTTACTTTGTAAATACAAACGGTTCAATAATAATAATAATTGATATTGTCAGAATTGACTTCATATTTTCATAGTTTTCATCATGATATTTGTAATGATTTTTGTTTATATTTTAATTTGAGTAATTATTAAAGAAAACCCGTATTTGTATTTGTGTTATAACTGTTGAATTGTTAAAATAAACGTTATTAATATGATAATAACTTTTAAAAAAATAAAGCTTGTATAATAATGATTTTAATTGAAACTTTTTTTCAAACAATGTTTATTTATTTATTTATTTATTTATTTCATACTTGTAGCTTAAGGGTTGTTCCTTATCAAAATACTACAATCGGTGTTCAATGTTGCTCGTACCACTTCCATATAAAAAAAAGGAAACATTATGAAAAAAAACAAAAAAAAACTTAATAAAAACTAAATACTGACTTATTGACTTGCTGACCACCTACCCCACACTCCCTAATTCTCTCCATTGAGCCAGATCAAAAATTCCGGACGGAAAATTGCTGCAGAACGCACATTTTTTATTACGTTTGGAAGCTGATTCCATAAGATGAGTGCACGTACGAAAAAGGTATTGGCATAGTGTGATGAGTAATGCTGCAATAAAATAGAGTGTTGTATACGATTGCTTCTAAAAGGTTGTAGCTTATCAGCAAGATATTGCGGTCCTTGATGAATAATTTTGAATAATGTTGCATAGCAACGTAATTTGAAAAAGTCATAAAACGGACATCCTAAGAGTTGTCGCTGTAAGTGCGTTACTCTGGAATATCTGTTTAAATTGAACACCCAACGTACACAATGATTTAAACAAACTCTCATGCGATCATAATCAGCGGCTGATGCGTTCAAAACTAATGCCAGACCATATGACATATGAGGCAACAAAAGCGATTTAAATAGCTTGATTTTGGTAGGTATGGAGAACACTGAAGCTGTTTGTTTCAAGTGACGACGACCAGCATAAATTTTACCACATTGATAATTTACCTGGAAAGTCCATTCAAGGTTGCTTTGGAAAATAATTCCGAGATTACATACTTTCTCCACATATTGGATAACCTCATCGTTGGTGAACAAATTTGGCAAAAGTGGACGAGTTTGTTGTCTTGAAATATACATTGCTTTGGTTTTAGATGAATTGATGGGAAGTAGATTATTTTCAGACCACTTTTGAACACGTTCAAGATTAACTGATTAACTGTGCCAAATTATCAAAATAGGTGATTGTTGAACAGATGTAAAGCTGCACATCGTCAGCAAACATGTGTATTAGACAAAATTTCAAAACCGCGGAGAGATCGTTTATAAATAATGAAAACAGTAGTGGACCTAAAACGGACCCTTGGGGTACACCTGAAAGGATACTGATAGGGTTGGACAAAATACCATTTGCCTCTACCACTTGCGTGCGTGAGCTTAGATAGGATTTTATCAGTGTTACCGCATCACGATGAAAGTTAAATTTGTATGATAATTTATTTAAGAGTTTTACATGTGAGACCCTGTCAAAAGCTTTAGAAAAGTCGATGAGAAGCAGAAATGCTACACCTTTCTCATCTATTGCCTGATCGATATCATCATGAACCTTAAGTAATGAAGAAGTTTTGCTGTGCCTTGATCTGAATCCAGACTGGTGCGGGCTAAGAAGATCAAATTGTTGCACATAATCTTGAATTTGAATTTTCAAAATTTTTTCTAACGCCTTCGAAAGAGAACATAAAATGCTGATTGGACATAGGTACTCCAAGGTATTATTGTGAGGTCTTTTACGTATTGAAATAACCTTGGCAGTTTTCCAAGCACGAGGAAACGTACTGGTGGATATAAACAGGTTGAACATATAATTAATAGGAACAATTATGAAGGGAAGGATAATCTTTATAAACTTTAAATCCACACCATCCAAACCAACTGCATTTGACTGAATAGAAAGGATTGCTGAAGAAACTTCTAACTCAGTACAAGGTGAAAAACTGAATCCACTTGAGTTTAGATGCGGTACCGGCTGGAGGCATGAATCCCGTGTAAAGTAATTGCCAAAATAAGTATTAATTTCATCACCAGTACTATGGAATTCAACATCGTCGTTTGAAGCAGTAATATTGAGCTTCTTTAGCACATTTCCTTGTTAGAGGACGCTGATACCAGATAAGTGGAGAGATAATCAAATTTTGCTTTATTAATCAAACCAGTAACTCAATTACGAAGCCTTTTATACTGGTTTCGATCAAATTCACTTATAGTGCAAGTCCATTGGCGATATGCAACATTCTTTTCAATCACAACATTTAAAATATCATTGTTAAACCATGGAGCATTTGACCTGAGGCTAGGAGCACGCAATGGGACAAAGTTTTCATAAATTTCAATTACGGTATTATTGAAGAAGTCGAGAGCCAAGTCTGAATCAGTGATACTATATAGTAACGTCCAATCAAAATGTTCGAGGGTGTTTTGGAGTAGAGAATAATCTATTCGATTATAGTCTCTGAATTGTCTCGGACGCTCAGTTCTAATGCGGCTTATATTGAGCGATGAAAAAATAATGTCGTGCTGAGAAAAACCCGGGGCTGCTACTTGATTAAAGTTACGAATGAAATTATCATTTATGAATCATGTGAATTATAACAAAATCATCAGAATTATATTTTTATATTAATAATATCATTATTATCTTATTAATCTTTTTCAAAATTAACAAACAGAATTAAAAAACATTTAATAGTTTTAAAACAGCATTAACATAACAATCATAGCAATGATATCATCATTATCATAATAACTGCAATCAAATCAGTTGAATATAGATCAAAATCACAAAATAATATTGCCATATCAAATGATTATTATAATTTTTTAATCATAATAATAATATAGTAATTACAATTAAGAAAATATATATAAAAATAATTATAAAAAATATTAAAATACTAATCATGTTTGTAATAAATATAATAATCATGACTATCGTAGTAGTATTGAGCATCATATTACTTCAAACATTGTTATAAAAATATTCATTTTCTGTATTATAATTAATATAAATATTTTAACAGCCAAAAATAGCATATGATAACAAAACAATAATAAATTAAATAAAAAAATACGGATATTAAAAACAACTACCTAATGATATTCATTAAAATCATGACAATAAAATTATAATCATAATATGTATCACATAACTACCACATTAATATTCATCATAGACAAATCATTATGTTGATGGAAATCACTGACAGAATTTTCCCAATCATGTTTATTAGAATAATAAGAATTGTGTTCAAAATCATCTTTAAAAACAACAAAACAATAGAAATTATCACAACATTGTAATTGTCCTAATATTCTGAACATCGGAAATATTTAAAACAAAAATATATAATCCAATATTATCCAAATAATAATGGATAAATCTAAAATCATATTCAGAAAAAGAGATAACGATCATAATCGTCAAGATATTCGCAATTGTCAATAAATCTTGATCATAACAATCAAACTCATCAAAACCATAACAGTAAATTTGAATTGATTATAATAATAACAATCATTAATTTTAATAATAACAACCATGACAGCATAAACATTGTTATAACAAAAATGTAGAGCATGTTTGAAATAAACATATTTTTTTCAGGTGTCAGAATACTTTTGAAACTTATTCAACATATATAAATGTGGCACCATATACATATACATATATATAAATGTGGCACCATATACCATATACCATATATATGTGGCCACGTCTGAATTGACCTAACTATATTTGCTTTGAAGATAGTTTTCTTCGCGTGTAGTTTCCATAACACAGCTCTTTTCATTTAATAAAAATTTATAGCTTAAATTTTACTTCATGATCAAGATGAAATAGTCTACTTTTACAAGTTAACACGTAAACGGTAAATTTAACGTGACCCTTAGCAACACTTGCAGATTTTCTTCTCGTTTAGCTATGACTTTGGTACAAGAATAAATGTCTCCAGGCATTATAAGAAATTGGTCAGATTTATGAAAAAATATGCCTTACACTCAACGGAGTTGCAAGTTTCCTTTCCTTTCAGCAATGAAAATACGAAAAAAAAATTAGTTCAAATTATTTTCAAGCAAGAAAATATTTTAAATACAATATCAATACTTTTCATTGACTGATATTTTGGCTTCACTTTGTGACAGCTCTAATCTGGCTCCACTTGACAATCTCATTTTTCAAGTCTATTTCTCCCTCCCAGGTTGGAATTAAACGGAAAATACTAATCTTTCTTCTCATTTAACAACATTCATGTAAACAGCACACTTTTCAACCGCAGAACAGCAAAAATGCGATTTTTTACATACTGTTTATATTAGGTTCTGAACTAAGTTCTTGCTGTTTATCAGAATATGCCTCTAGCAATACGAGCTGGTCAATTTTGATATATCTAAAGCGTCATGAACCGAGGTTAAGCATATGGTAAACAAACCACTTTGATACAATTTAAATTTTTCTAGTTTTCCAACTACTAGACAAAAACATCGGGAATAAGGAAAACTAGGAAAATTTAAATCACCACTTCACATGATTATCGTATCGGATAACGAGATAAATGAAACAGGTCTGCTTCGATTGACGATCAGTACACAACTCAACCTTTATTCTCTACTCTCTTAGGTACATTGCTTCTTATGCATGTCAATCCTTCTATGGAAAGACGTCATCCTTCTATGTTTTCTCTCGGATTTCCTGCACTGTCACAGCAGTTGGTGTGACGTTTCTAGTTATAATGCATATCGAATGCTTTGGGCTCACATACTGATAATCTGGATAGGGCATCAGCAAGGTTTGTGGCACCAGGCACGTGAATTATCTCGTAGCTATATGACTACAGCCGTAAAACCCAGCACTCGATTCTGAATAAAAATTGTAGTGGTTTGCAGTCGATTACTAGTTAAAAACTCTGGGCCTTGCAAATACAACTTAAAGCGGTCAACGGCCCACACCAACGCAAGCGCTTCCCGCTCGGTCTGAAAATAATTCCGTTCCAAATCCGTCAGAGCCTTACTTGCGTATGAAATTATTCGACGATCCCCTTTGCTATCTTGTTGAATCAATACGACACCTAGACCCGTTAGACTACCATCAGTTATCAAAATCGTAGTATTCCGAGGACTGAAGAATCCAAGATGTTTGACGTTTACCACCGCACGCTTGATCTCATCAAAAACTTTCTGATTCGTATCTCCCTAGTGGAGCTTCTTACCAATTGTCAGCATATCAACTTCGTTTGAATTTATTTCAACGCACACAGTTGCGAAATTCTTAATTTATTCAGCTAACTTTACTCTGGTCGGCCATCATGGCGTCGTTCTACCATAATCCGCTCACCGTTGCGAATAAAAAATCACTTTTTGCGTGCACTCGACACGTTGTTTTCACGTGAAATTTCACGTAACTTCCACCTGAACAGGTAACACGTAATTTTCTTCAGTAAAATCAGGTAAACATTACGGGCCAGTGAATTGTACGTGAAATCACGTAACATTTATGTTATTTTCTAGTAGAATGTGAACTTGCGTGGAAATCACGTAGCTCTTACATAAATTGCACGTGTTTATTACTGGTTTTGGCAGTTGACGAAAATAACGTGCGTTTCACGTGGATGTAACGTGTTGATTTTATTGAGTGTGACATAATTAATGTACGTTCCCTTATGTGCTTATGTGTTTCCGAAAGCAAACTATAGAAAGGTGTACATGTATGCGTTACTTCTTGCTGGCGTTCCCTATGGAATATTGCAACCTCGTTTCGTCAACTCTACAATGATCACTTAAAAAAAATCCTTTGAATTCCACTTGAAAATACGGACAGGCCTTTTTTGTCTAGGAAGAATGAATGTAAGTCAAATAAACCAATAAATATACAAACAGATGCTTCTTAACCTCATTTTGTATCTTGCAAATAAAAATTACGATGGTAATATCTCATGATCTCCTACTTTCGAAAACTACAAGAAGGAGGAAGGATATCACCGGATATATTTTGAGAGCATTCAACTATTATACTTACTTACTTTTTTCCTTTTTTTTATAAATAAGCTTGCAAGGGTCACAAGAACCTAAAAAGAAATCCTGTCACATAAAATTCGAAAATGCAGCTTCAAGACACAATCGTTTACGAACTCAATTAAAATCTGAATGAGATGAAATTTCCCTTTCATCATGAACCTTGCTATCATCCAGGTACTACTTAGTTGACAAAATCAACTTTCTTCTTCTGTAGATTGATTTGATTGGAGAGCATAAAAAATCGCCTTCTTTGTACACATGGAGAATGCCGTCGTTCAACACGGGTTAACGACATTTGTACACTATTGCAGATATTCGGATTTTCGGTTTGGCTTCTTTGCGAAGCAAATAAATGCATCTTCAACCGTCAATAATCGTTTCCCGTGAAGACCCCGGGGGGCGCTCCTCTGCGTTTACGATTCGAGACGTTGAGGTTTTATAGGGAAAGAAAGCGCTATTTTTTAACGTAGGACTACGTTTTTCTTTTCTATACCGGGCGCCGTTTCAAAATTATGAAAAATGAGAGCGTTACGCAAAAGTGAAAGGTTTTTGAACGCTTATAACTCTCGTTCGACTGAACAGAATGACTTTATTCAAGCATCATTTTATCAAGAAGACTCACAAATTTTTTGCATCAAAATTTGAATGAAGTTCAATTAGTATAAGTAGTTCAATTTTTCATTTGAAAATGACCTTCTTTTGCTCCCATACAAATTTGCATATCAACAGGTTGAAAAATGTGTTTCCCTAGCAAGGTCATAGGAAACGAGTAACAAATGTCTTCTTCTTCTTCAAAATAACTTTTCCCCGTCCCAACAAATTTCTGAACGCACAAAGCTATTGGTCGAAAATGACATCATATTTGCGCTACGCTCTGATTGGTTCATACTGCCACAGTAACCTTGCCAGCAATTATGGAACACGTGGAACGACCGAACACCAATAATCAGTTCTCGCTGTGCATCCGTATGCGACAGACGTGTTTGGCGAGCAAGTTGTAGAAAACGCCGCCCGTGAAAACAAGACCAGATTCATCCCACGTCACTTGCAGCTGGCCATCCGCAACAACGAGGAGCCGAACGAAGAAAGAAAGCCCAAGTGGAATCGAAAACATTTCACCCCGTCAATTAAATCCGTCCTTATCAGAACGACAAATCAGTTTACTAACTAAAGAGTTGGGTTGAATTTTTCTATTGTGCTGTTGTTAATTCAATTACCGCATCACGGCTGAATATGGCAATCATTAAACGTCGCGTCCCCGATTATACCACATAGAACGTTGAACAACAAACGAACGAAAGTCTAGAAGGGATAATTCGAGCCAAACTGCAACACATCAGTGACCATGTGGTGGAGTTCGCCATTGTTTCAAGTTATGCGTACCGGATTAGTTGCTGTTGGTGGGAAGCAAATTAGGCATATTTCTGTTGAGAAAATCATCCGTCTAGCGTGCACTAATTCAAACTAATTATTGTGACGCAATAACAGAAGTTCGTCCCCTTGGTGCAATTTGTATCACATTGCCTTCGTTGGTACCGCCTTCTTTTGTGCAATAGCATCCGACGCCATGACATACCAGCTCTTAGCTGAAATTTTGACTCAGTCTTACAACAGTCGTGGGGCTGTGCAGTGGCTGTTCGCACGCAGTTAGCGGCAGCAAGCACCCTGGATGGTGCACTGGCGAGCAGTCGTTGCCCACACTCCGCTTCTTTCTACTCAATTTTTGAGTACAATTGTATGCTATCTCTTTTTCCCTCAAGGATGTGTTACTCAATTTTCGTTAAACAGTGGATCAACTCAATTTTTGATTAGATCAGCTTCTTACGAAAATTTAGTAACATTTCCGTGAGAGAAAAAGAGATAACTGCAGTTGTACTCAAAAATTGAGTAAAGTGAAACGGAGTGCATAGAGACGTTGGCACAGTTGGCTGTTGGTGCCGATGCTCCTGTTAACCTCGCTACGAGAGACGCCAGTGACGAGACAAACAACCCTAGGGGAATCGCAGACTATTTCTCCCGCGTCAATTAAATCCGTCCTTTTCAGGACGACCAAATCAGTTTAATCACTAAAGAGTTTGTTTTGTTGAATTTTTCTTTTGTCGGTTTTTAGTTCAATTACGCCGCGTCCCGGAGTATATCACAAAGACCGTTGAACAACGATCGAACGAAATTTTAGAAGGGATAATTCGAGCCGAATTGCGACACGTCATAGACCGACTAGACTATGTGGTTGAGTTCGTTTTAGTTCCTAGTTCTGCATACCGGATTAGTTGCTGGCAGTGGCTAACAAATTAGGAACATTTATGTTAAGAAAATCATCCGTCTAGCGTGCACTAATTAAAACTAATTATTGTGGCCTAATAACTGAAGTTCGTCCCCTTTGATGCACTTAGTATCACATTGACTTCGTTGAATGAAAATTTGATTCAGTCTTACGGTAGTCGTAGTTCTGTGCAGAGCAAAATGTGTTGTAGCAACGCAGTAGGCGTGCGACCATACTGGAGGGTGCACTGGTGAGCATTCGTTATCCAGAGAAGTTGGTGCAGTTGGCTGTTTGGGCCGATGCTCCCGTCAACATCGCTGCGAGAAAAAAAAGGCTGCTGAAGCCTATGAGTTGATGGAAAAATGCCACCCGTGACAACAACGGGACAATAATCAGCCCACGTCACCTGCAGATGGCCACCCGCACCGACGAGGAGCTGAACCAAGAATACCAAGAAGAAACCCCAAGTTCAACCGTGAACAATGTTTCTCCCCCGTCAACTATATCCGTCCTTTTCAGTACGACCAAATCAGTTTGCTTATTAAAGAGTTTGTTTGGTTGAATATATCTCTTGTGCTGTTTTAAATTTCAATCATTCGATAGGAATCAAATTATTTTGGGAATGTAATGTGGTTCAACCATCGTAGAAAATACAACTAGGGCCGTATCATTATTAAAACCAAACGGTCCTTTTTAGGGCCACCAAATGCTATCTAAAGAGTTAACAATAGAATTATCTTACATATTTATTTCCCAATGCTGGTCTATCGTTCAATTAGCACTATTTCGGCCTAGACGTTTATCGGAAATAATAGACTATGAATTCCCAAACAGGCCACAACCATCTACAACGCAATAAGGATAATGATTTCTAGTTGGTCGATCATATCAACAGAATATGCTCTTAAGGTGCACTCTCGCTTCACCATCTCGGAAGGCAAACAGTTCCAGCTGCAAGGCTCGGAAGAAGAAAACGTACACGGAAGAAACAAAGTCCCCAAAATTAAGTTAATTTCACCCAACTCTGGAGTTCGGTGCGGGAAGCCAAATTTGAGTATATGCCATAGTACTCAAATTTGAATAACTGTATACAAAGTTTATGGAGGATAAATTTAACCGAATGCAATAAAACTCGTAAAAACCAAAGAAAAGAACTTTTCCGCACGGTTAGTTAGTAAATGTTATACAACTTTTAAAATAAAGTGCCTTAAAACATAAATTTACTTGATAATTTTATTCATTTTGTTGTTTCTTAATTTTTAACAATAACGGCTAGTTTAATACCGTAACATATTTATTGTTTTTCGGTTTTTAAATCTAATATACTTCAAATAATAAAAGTATGCAAATGACTACCATTTTTACTCAAAAATTTGTTGTCAATGAAGTACTCACCCATTGAATAATGTTTACCTAATGTGCAGAATCAAATTTACCCATCTCTCCAGTTCAACAACAGTACTCAACTTTAAGTTTAAAAATACTCAATTCTAGGTACTTTGTTTTTGCCGTGTATAGCACCTTATCTACCGGGTGTTGAAGCATTTTAACCCGATACTGTCGTTTCCTTCAAAACAATAAGCATTATGAACAGCTTCATAATTGAAATTTCAAGCGGATTGAAAGCGTATCTGCCCGACTGACTTAAATCAATTGGCGGATGGCCCTGACGTCTCTGGAAATTCAAACTGCCCCTCGATCAAGCTGCCGGGAGAGCTAGCTAAACACGAGGTTCCCGAGCGAACCGAAGCCATGGTCAAGTAAACCAGCTTCATGACGAAATGAGGCGGTGTTAGTAGCTGTTCGCTCGAACCCAAAATGGCCCTTTTAGGGCCATCAAAACAACTGGAAAAGAAAGTTGACATGTGTTTTGGAAAGCTGGAGAGCTGGGTTTCGGGATAATCGATTGTGAAAAACATCTTTCCTGTACCGAAGCCGTAATGTTTTCAACATTTGCACTTTTGGCAGTGTTGTACACACATAAGCCTAGCAGAAACCGTATGCAATTGGAGGTGAATGAAACCAGCTTCTTGAGTAAAAGTTTCCCAAATGAACAAAACTTATTCGCACTGCAAGGTATATTACGTGATATAGAGTATCTTGTTATCATATGTCACACATATTATTTCCAGTGAAAGCAAGATGTATGAATGTAGATACCAAGACAGGCTATATCAATAAAGGTTGTAGTGCGAACGTTTAGTGTATAGGAGTTCGATTTGGAAGGAAACCAATTTCGGCCACTCTTTAAACAATCAAGCGATCTAGATTGCACATTGCTTCGTAGTCCTACGTCAGCTTTGCGTACAACCCCATTGGGCTGTCCCTTCTAGTTTTTTTGTATTCGCCTTCACTGAATGACGAGGGATTCACCGTCTCCGTCGTCGTGGTCGTTGCCCGTATAAGCAGAGGAGACCAAGGCTTATGCTCGACGAAAGTTGGGTAGATGATGGGAACCATCATCGGACGCAGCATGAATAGACGTTTTCCGTTATGAAATTTTAGGTGCTTTCTGCACGGACGATGGGAGTGACTCAAAATTGATTAAAGTTTTGATTCAATTCAATTTTGATCTACGCCAAATAAATGTACATAAACATTTTATGTAAAATTAAGAGTCTTGAAACAGATACAGACGCAACTCGAAAAAATGGGTGTTAAATGTACACAGAAAAAAATAATAAATCTTGACAAGTGCGTAAAATTTCCTCTCTCATGCGCCATACAACAATGTTTGCAATCTTGCATACAACAAGCTAGATTCAGGCGTTACCGGCTGTAGTTTACATGAAATATTCTTTGATTTATGCCAAATCTTGCATTCCCTTTACGTACATTAAATAACGCAGAAAATTCAATGTTTCCTTATATTTGTGTAGTTTTGAAAAGTGTGATTGGAATTTAGTAAAATAAATTCAATTCCCCAACATACAATTTGCGTCGATTAATATCTGACGAAGCCACTTTTTGGCTGAATATTGGATTGAACAAACAACTATACAGCATGCATGGCTCCTTTGGTCAACCTGAATTGTATTCCATTGGTCGTGCACTTTCCTTTCTCGTTTTTCCTGATGGTTGGTTCAATTTGTTCGGCAAATGTTTCGTCTTGATTACTTCCGAATGGTCGGCCATGCTGCTCGAGTGTGAGTGTTTGCGAATGTAGAAGCCATTACGTGGTTGAAGTAAGGCGGAGTGCTTCTCTGGATCCATCATCAATGGTGAAATAGCCAGTGGTGGTTCGTTTATGATCAAACCAACCTAAACGCCTACTTGAATGCAGTGCAGTGAATATGGAGAGTGTGATAAAAGATCGCTCCGAAAAGTAGTTTTATATTTGCTAAAGAGGGGATACGTTTTAATTATCTACTCGCCATCTGGCGGAAAAATGCTATTACCGGATAGCGAACAGTGCGTAAAGTTTAGGTGTTGAATGACTGCGGTCGCTAACTAACTTAAAACTCGAAATAGGCTCAATAAATAACATCAATTTCTAATCGAGTAATGGTCCCTGAACATTTATAAGACCATAAACCAAACACCTCATTCAAACCCACCGAGTTCAATCACTGCCCGGGCGAATCGATCAAATGATCGATTCCTAAAAGCCTCGGGAAATAAATAATTGATTATGCTCGATTTGGGTTCGTAACAAATGAGCCACCAGTTGGAAGAAGAAACCCCGACGCACACACTCCTGCTCCACCCGACGACTCTGGCGGCAATCGTCCTCAATATGGCTCGAATCAAATCGACAAATAAAAAAATACGATTTGACGTGTGAGAACACGAGCCGTACATGAGCAGAATACCGCGATGGAGCTTAAATCGGATAAGGAAGTATGTTTGATTTGATTCTCGGCAGCCAACCACGGCACAAGGCAACGTTTTCCAACGAAATTTTCCTATCCAACTATGGCATTCATTCGTCATGACCACACCGTTCATCATCCGTCGCAGGGATAGCGCAGATAATAAATGATTTTATTATAAGGATGTGCCCGGAATGTACCGCCGAAAATAAAGATTGCCTCATCGCCTCAGGTTGTATCCATATCGTGTGCGTGGTGGCATCGAGGGTAAGACATTGAGTCGCGTGCGTAGGTCTTTCCCTTTTATTTTGATAAGAAAAATGATGCACGGAAGGAAACATGACGCACTCTCGCACAATACATCATCATCAAAAAAGCGCTTTTATTCGGCTTTTGACTTGCTTTTTTACGCGTGCTGGGCGGGTTTACGTACTGGTTGGCAAGCAGACTGAGACATTTTCGCTTTATCCTCGACGAAGTCAATAAGTGATGATCCTGACAACTCGGTGTGGGATGAATGGTTCGATGTCGGAATGCAATGAAACGTGAAGCAGCATAAAGCAAAGATGCTTTTTTTTTTATTTGATAAAGATACCTATTTCGGATGAATCAATTTGAGAATTCGTTCGAAAATAGTACCGGCAAGAGCGTGGAACGCATAATGATGGATAGATTGTGACAGAAATGATTAGTCGTTTGGATTTCCTGGCCAGTTTTGTTTCAAATGGTGAATGGATTCTAAACGGCCTACTACTGAAAACCATTAGCATGAACTTGCGTGGTAAAGGTAGCTCAATAACGCACGAGGATGTCTCACTGCTTAATTAATATAATGTGAACTAGTAGGCTACGGACTAGGGACCCAAGTAGGCGCGTAAGTTTTCTACGAGACCTACAGAGCGAGGATTTGTATGTGTTGCTAAGCAATGGTCAGTGCAACAGCTAAATTTTTTGAAAAAGATATAGCACAAGAAGACAGGAAAAACCCACATACCGAAGAAAAGTGAATGTGAATAGTCGGAGAGAATTGTTAAACCAAATTTCCTGTTTGACGTACAGAACAAAAATTCAAATAATAATGGTCGTTGGGAGCGTCTTGTCTAGGAAGATTAATTGATGCTCCGTTTATCTTCAAACGGTTGGGACTTGAGCATTAATTATAGGGCAGCCTTAAGTTTAGATTCTCTCTTAGCTCACCTTGCTGGCGGTGGCTGGGTTCGATTCCCGGTGTGGTCTCCCTGACTCCCTAGACTCCCTGGACATAGGGTATAATTTTGCATTCCACACAATCTTACTAATGCAAAAGTAGTTCTTTGCAAAACTCTTAAGTAATACCTTTAGAACTGCATTTAAAACATTAGGTTGAGAGCAAGCCAGAAGCTATTTGCCAAATTAATAAGCTTGAAACGCTGACAAAGAAGCCTTAAGTTTTCAGCTTTAAAATTAAAGAAATAATTCATAAAATATTAAAGGCGTTCGAAAAAAAAACATATTAGCGCCATAAAGCTCTGATGAAAATCCATACAAAAAAAGAAATAAATTTTTAAACTTGTCAAATTGATCCATAGAATGAAGCCTTAAAATACGAAAATATATGCATATGATCCATAATGTATTTAAAATGTACGATGAATAAATTGACAATGATGATGGTTTGAATAATGAATCATAAACATCTTAAAACGATCCATAGCAAATCAACTTACGGTCGTCTCTGAATACGTTAAAGTAGCTTCCAAAAAACTTCCTCGCTTTTTACGCTTTTATTTCAGCTTGTATCAGTTACAAGAATAGTAGAAAAAATGAGCTTAAAATGTTTTTGTAGGTATTATTCATTTTGGAAACATTTCAGAATTTAAGTTGCATTCTGCTTGAATTACGAAGAAGTTTGTGGAAGTGCGTCATATGATGAAATTTTACTTTTACCTTCTGTGCAAGAAAACGTCGAATTTACTTCTGAAGGTATGGCCAAGTTATCCTCTTCTCTTGTCTAAATTTCCTTCGAGGGGTGAGTCACCGAGATTTGAAATGCTGCGAACTGTAAAATTTGGGCGCAGCCTCCCTTACAGCTCAAACACTATGATAACGGAAACGGAACGGAAAACGGCAATTTTGACAGTTGCTGAAAATGACTTCGATATGTCCAATTAGAATCGGCTTTGATCTAGCTCGTTTTATGTCCGACATGCAGGAATACTCAGATCGTGCTTTACCGTTTTCCGTTGCCGTTATCATTGTGTTTGGGCCATTAGTTCATATAATGTGACCACGAGGGAACCAAGTTGGCGCGTACGTTTTCTACAAGTGCGAGGATTTGTTTGTGTTGCTAGGCAATGTGAAGGAAATTGTTTTCGTTTTCATGCTATTTGTTGTGATAGTCAGAACAACAGCTAAAAATTTCGAAAGAGATGTAAAAAAAACAGCTAATGGTGCTCATTATTGTGATACAAAATCCTTCCGTGGAAGAAACTGTGGATTAAAATTGGACTGCATAGAACAATGTAATGAAGTGTTTATTCCTATACAGAGCCTTTCAGACAGCATGGACCTGATGGAAAACTCAAAGTGGATCTTCAGGTGATCAAGCGATGCAAACTTAGAAGTGACAGAATTCTGTAGTGCAATGTACAAGGGGTCGGACTTCCTGATCATTTGATCAGATCCCCTCATTTTTTATTCAAATCTTTGTAAAAGATCAGACGATCTAGTGAAGATTTAAAATCTTTTATGACAGTTTGAATTAGACTGTTGTTTTTTTTTAGTGTTTCAGAATATCAATAAACGTGTTTCGGTAGCGTTCATTTGTACATATCCATATTACGCTCAGTAAAATATAATTGTTCCACCGGCGACAGGTAACTATGTAACATTTTTAAATTTAATTGAGAGGAAGATTAGATCTTGGACATTTTTATCCGTTTTCCATCAAGTGAAAAAAAAAAAATACATGCAGATTCGATTTGAAAAGCTTCGTCCAATTCCTTTCAATATTTAGGATAAACAAAGATGTTCTATAATGGAAATATTCTCATTGCAGTAGCAAACCGGAATAAATCTTACCCGACAATGGGGATTTCTTCTGCTCCATACGGTAAATCAACAACAATAGAATAGGACCTTTTCACATTAGTGCTTTTGAACCTTCTTCCTCGCAAAGCGTAAGCCACCCACACAAACCAATACCATCATCATGTAGGGGAAAGTTTCCCCTACACGCTGACGTTATAGGTTTACGTGTGTAGCCTACAAGCTTGCAAGAAAAAAAGGGCTCGGAAGTGTTTGTTTTCAAATGTTGATTGGCCTGTTTTCTTAAAGGGCGAACACGAAATTATTGCGACACATTCAACAGGGCATAACTTTTTTACCATTGGGTAAAAATCAACCAAATTTTGCACACTTTCTCATTGATGTGTATTGTTTACATGCTGTCAAACTCGAAGTCGTGTTTTTCGATTCAACGAAAATGGAGGTGAGCCAACGCGAGTCGAGAGAACAAATTCTTTCCAAAAACTTGGAATTTCCTGACCTGTCGCACCGGCAGTTGGGAAAAATGTTGAACATTCACCATTCAACCGTCTCCAGAGTTGAACCACGGCAAAGGAGCTGAAAGAAAACCGGGACCGGAGAACAAAAAGACGGAGGGAAAGGTTAAGCCGATGATTAAAGCAAATCCCAACGTCTCAAGCCGTGATTTGGCTAAAAAGATTGGCATGTCGCAGAGCTACCTCCAGAATGCAAAGAAGAGAGCTGGACTACATACATAGCAAGGTACAGAACTTCCCAAACCGCGATGAGGCAGCAACAATCGACGGCTAAAACTCGGGCACTGGAAGCTCTACGAGAAGATGCTGACAAAATATGGCTGCTGTGTGATGGACGACGAAACGTATATAAAAGCCGATTTTAAGCGAATTCCGGGGTTGGAGTTTTTCACCGGCAAGAGCAAGTTCTGTGTGGACGACAAATTTAAGAAGAAGAATATGTCGAAGTCCGCCTCCAAATATCTCATTTGGCATACCATCTGCTCTTACGGACTGAGGAGTGAGCCTTTCGTGACAAAGGGCACAGTAAATGGCGAGATCTACAAATCTGAGTGCCTCGAGAAACGCCTTTTGCCGTTCTTGCAGCAGCACGACAAAGCTCCGCTATTTTGGCCAGATTTGGCATCATGCCACTATTCTAAAAGTGTCCTGGAGTGGTATGAGGTCGATTCTGTCCATTTTGTTCCACAGGACATGAATCCGCCAAACTGTCCGGAGCTGCGCCCGGTGGAGCAGTACTGGGCAATGATGAAGCGGGAACTTCGGAAGAGCAAGAGACAGTCAAAGACGAGAAGGACATGTTAAGAAAATGGAAAAAAAAACTGAGAAACTGGTACCGGATGACACTGTAAAGACTTTTCAAGCGAAAATGCGTTCAATTTTACACTCAAGGCTCCATCGATTAACTTTTCTTTTGATTTTTGAAGTAAATATATGTATTAAACTACCCTAAAATTTTGGTTTGATTCTAAACATTATAAGAAAATTGGCATGACATTTTCGGTGTCGCAATAATTTCGTGTTCGCCCTTTATGCTGTTCGAGTAATGTCTGACACTATGCCCAATATAAATTTGAGTAATAGAACGGGTGGAAAATAAATGGTCGGGTGTGACTTATTCCATTGTGACAATATGGTTAAACAAAAAAGGGTGATGATCAATTCGAATCAATCTGATCAACTTTTTTGCAAATATGCACATGGAGGTATCATATTGTATATTCCTGGAAACTTTTTCTTAATTAAAATAATTTTCATTTAGTAGAACATTTAGCACAACAACCTGAGCTATTATCTATTAACTTCGACTTTATGACTCCCGAGAAACTACGTAGATGGTATACCTAAAAATCAGAGGATGTATTGGATTTAGCCGGAGTGTAAAACGGGATACAACTGGAAAGTTTTTGTTTTTGGATCAAGAACAGGATTGAATAAATCACAAGTTTAATGGATGCTAAATATGTTTTATGAAGCTTATGCGTCTTCGGGTGAACAGATTCAAGATAAGCAATAAATCGAAACAAAACTAAATAGGTGTAAGAACAAAAAAAGACAACCTTTTCTATGTAACATAATAAGTTAAGCATATGAGGCATAAAAAATAAATAACTTACATATAAAAACTTACGATAAAGCAGATTTTGATTCATATGATAGAATCTTCAAATAAACTCCAATTTTAAGAAGCCATCATCAACCGATAATTGATAGATGGATTCTAATGTTAATCCTACAGATAAAACATCTGAAACGCCGAACCGTAGTCTCGTTTCATATTTTCACTAGAGTTTCTCTAGATTACGCACTCTAGCTTCAGTAAAAATACGAATCATAAGTAGATTGGAAATTATAATGATCATATGTGTTCGGATTACGACACCGCCATACTCATTTTGCATCATTGAAGGAATAAATCCTGCATCATATCACCAATTTGCAACCGATCGAGTTCTCCGAAAACGATTATCATTTAGCATCAGGAACTAGCATATTTATTCTCTACATAAGTATCCGTCCTGGTTTCAAACTTCTGAATACAGGAAACCAATTTTATTTCCGCTTCAACGTGCTCTTTTGCAATATATTATAACTTTTTTAACAAAAGATTCCAGTATTTACATTTGAATCACGAACTATGTTATATATTAATGAAAATCATGCAGAGATCGAAAGAACGTGTAGTTTGTTTTGTTTGTTGCTTCTTTTCATCTTTTTATTCTTCAGTCAAACCGCAATTAATTGTGGCCTTTATCATATTAGGTTTAAGTTACATCGTAAAGAGTGCTAAGCTTTCGATTTCTATACGATGTGTCATTAATTCATCGTACTGCGTCACAAACAAGATAGGATATACATCTTTTACCTTTTTAATCGTATTTATTATTAAATATTCAATCGCATACGATATCAAATCAACCCGTTAAAGAAAACAAAGGAATTTGCACGTGGCTTCCATTTTTGCACGTATGAGCCAAATTTTTGCATTCTATACGATTTGTTTACTCACATATATGTTCGTATATCATACAAACAACTTTCAATATACGTGCATTTTGGTTGTCTGGGTCCTCTATCGCTTACTTGGTCATGTCCGTCAATTCAACCGTTGAAGATAGGTAGAGAGGGAATTTGGTATCCAGCACAACAAGACACGAGGAACCCACGTAACCTTCAGTATTTATCGAAGAAAAATGGAAATGAATAGTCGGAGAGAATAGTTAAACAGAATGCCCTGTTTGGTGTCACAGAAGGATGTGCCAGGATCAGTAATGCTCCATTTTTCTTCAAACGGTTGGGACCTAAGCAATAACTTTAGTCCTAAAGCTCGATTCAAAGTTAATCTGGACGCACGGTTTAATACACCACCACGCCCCTGGAAGTTGGAACAACGTTTGTCATGCATTTGTTGATGTTTTACTGACGAAGAAAAGAAAATTAATTGTGCACAAGCATCTAGAGAATCCTTCATGGTCTGCCTCAAAAAATAGCAGAGGAGTTAAAATTCCCAAAGTCAACGGTGTGTCTAACAGTTACAAGGATACTCTGAGTGTGGATAGAGCACAGCGTATCTATCATAAAGTGGCACTAGGGACAAATAGCTTAGGAGAACGGTGTTGAGGTACGTGAAAGGCAACCTAGGTGTCTCTATACGTGGTTTGGCAAAGAAATACGATTCCAACATTTCCACCGCTCGTAACATCCTTTAAAGAGAAATATATGTCTTTTTGTGCCAGTAAACATCGGAATCGCTCCCTGAAACAAAATTTAGTGGCCAAAACGCGAGCACGATTACTATACGCACAAGTATTGACGAAATTTGGTGGCTGTATTTTAATGGATGACGAAACATATGTCAAAATGGATTATAAACAAATTCCCGGACGAAAATTTTACCTGTCAACTGGTCGTGGGGATGTTCCTTCCAGGTATTAATTTGTTTTTGCTGATAAGTTAGCTCGGAAACTAATGATTTGGCAAGAAATCCACAGTTGTGGCTTTAAAACCAAGGTTTTCATCCCATCTCACACGATGATGTCGAAGGTTTACATTAAAGAGTGTCTGAAAAAGCGAATTTTACTCTTCATTCGGCAACACAAGACCCACGTTATGTTTTGGCCGGATCTAGCCAGCTGCCACTCCTCTAAGGAGGAACTAGAATGGTATGCTGCAAACAATGTTAATTTCGTCGCCAAAGAGATTAATCCTCCGAACTGCCCTGAGTTCAGACCAATCGAAAAATATTGGGCAATTGTCAAGCAAAAACTTCAAGGATGCGGTAAAAAACTGAAAAATGCACAACAAATGCGTTTAAAGTGGCATAAGTTCGCCGGTACAGTGTCATCAGCGACTGTGCAGATCATGATGGTATTGATCACAAGTCAAGTGTGACAGTTCTTTCGAAACGGTAAAATGCAATAACTTGTTATACATTGTTTGAAAGTTTAATAGATACCCTTTTGTTTGACGTTTCAATAAACTATGTATGTTATTTTATTCTTGAGTTATCATCACTTGAATGCGTCCAAATTTACTTTGAATCGGGCTTTAGTCCCATATAGCTTGAAAAGAACAGAATATCTGACGACATAAGTACGGGCGGTGAAGGAGAACTTATCAGAGGATTTGCGCTCCCAACTGCATCGCTGCACAATAACATGGCACCACAGGAGACATCAGATCCAGCATACACAGCAGCGGTGAAGTTGACCATTGAGAACCAAATGTACAGCTTCTGAGGATACAGAGAAAGAGATAGATTGAAAATAACGCTCACTACACCAGCCATAATCACACAATCCTCCACAGATGATATGGATTTGGAAGAGCATCAATATGTGAGCACACTTGCCATAAACTGACACATTTTCCACAATACAAAATTACTGAAAACACTAAAAAGGGTTCTTCAAAACAACGATGCGAAACAAATAGAAATGGTGACAAACAGTAAAAGCTGATCTGACAGTGTTTTGAGACTGTACGGGAGCTGAAAGTCATGCTTCACCATATGCGAGTATCTTACTCCAAATTCAAAATTTGTTTTAAATGATATCTTTGTTTACGTATTTTTTTAAATTAGTATTTTCCATTTAATTCCAACTACCTTTGCTTATCTTGACAGATACGAGACACTGAAGAAGTCTGCACATTGTAGACGAAATACGCGTATCTGTCAAGATAAGCAAAAGTAGTTGGAATTTAATAGAAAATACTAATTTTTCTTCTCATTTCTAGTTACAGGTGTTCCACTAAACAGCTCAAATGCTCTAGGTTTGTTTAAGTATTTTTGAAGAGTACTCAAATATAATTAGATACACACTAGGTTAGCCAAAAAGTTTTGAAATGAAGGTACATTTTTTGGGGAAATCACTGTTATTGCTCAGCACACTGAGGTCATAAAGATAAATACACTTGATCCAACGATCTTTCAACTTTGTTGTCCTGTCAACCCATGTTTATCAACTCCAAGAACATCTGAACAGCAATTCTCACAGCCTTGCAGAAGTTCGATTGACGGCAGTCTGCGGATTGAATGGCTCCGATTCTGGACAGCGGCATCCCCTTGCTGGGGATTTCCTTCTGGGTTGATCATTTAAAAGATTTTGAAAAAACTTCTCCTAAACTTTTGGTAAAATGTAGAGAGATCCAGTGACCAAACTCCCTCAGTTGACAGTTGGAACAGTCATGGTGAAATTTTATTTCTAGCTTCTAGGCTAGGGGCAAGACACTGAGCAATCCTGAGTAATTGAGCAATTATGAGCATGTCTTATTCACTGGATTCATATTGTGCTATTCAATATTCCCACCTTTTTTATAGCTTGGGTTTGACAGTGAAAAAGCATAATCAAACCAAGAAAGTTCTGTCGTGAATGGTTACCGCGACAACGTAGTGGTAATGCACATCCGCTAGTCATTAAATTAATATGTAATTAATCATAATTTGTGTAGATTGTGTTGTTTTTAGCTTGGTTGGAACTTGTGTCGGTCCCCCAGCCTAAGCACAGCTCCATGCCAGTCCCCATCTACTATTCACCTGAAACCGACCACCCCGTATGAAAATAAATTAGTCGCGCCATCATCAGGCCCTCCCCCTAAGAATGCAACTTAAAATGATCCTACAGAACTTTTGCTTATGGACTCCGAATCAGTGTCCGCATACCGACGCGCAATCTTCATTAAAACGACTCTATCCTTTTCCTGTTCCCTAAAATCGAATATTTGCACTGCATCAGCAATGCCTCCCACAGTCGAAGTCACCGTCGACTTGGTTGGGTCAATGAATCCGTACAATATGAATCTGTGGCATTTAATGACTGCTGAAAGGATCACCTCTAGAAAAAAAAACAATCTACTTCAGGGACGAATTCCTCTTGCAAATACTGTGACCTATCTTGTCTGAGAGCTTCTTACGATACGAGAATAAATAATTTTTCCAAACAGTAAACATACTGATGTTATTTGTTGCCAAGGTTGCCAGCATCACTACCCTGTTGCCACTTATCTAAGCCAGTGCTGCCAGAATACTTCATATCGAGTTATAAATTATACAAGTTGATGGAAGCTGATGCATTCTGTTTTTTTCGTTTTCGCACACATGTTTTGGCATTCCTACCACTCTATATCTTGGGGGAGAAGAAAACAATAAGGGTTGCATATTTTATGAATTCTGAGTAGTTTTGAAGAAAAAGTTACGCACGAGAAGGGGCTGTCTTGCCCCTTGTTTCTTGGTACATAATTCAATGCCTACTATAGAACTAATTTGTCGCAGTGTTCCGACACAATCATACATGTAAATCCTCAAAAATTAGTGCGTATTGTGGGCATTTGCAAACCTGACCCCTCCCTCCACCTTACAGTCAACATGGTTTATTGATAGTTCCTTATTCAAGAATACTCGTCATGCATTGTTAGGCTTGTTTTTTAAAGCATAAACGTTGGAATTTAAAAAACACTTTTCTCATAAATAAATTTCAACTTACCCCAACCCATGAGGCAAGTTGAAACGATGTTCAGCACAAATGAATCAGTATTAGATGATAAGCAAATAATCTATGAATTGTAAATCTATTTTTCTGCTTGATATAGTTACATATAGCTACAAAACATTTGATGTAAACACATTTGAGTGATGTAAATGTATCATTAATTAAAGACACTTCATAGTTCAACTTATGCCACAGTGCACAGTGGGAAAAACGGACCCAAATTCCCACAGATGAGACGCCGCTGGATTGGCTGCTTGAAATATATCATTTCTTATAGGAAATTTGCCAAAAAAATGAATAGTGCTATTTTCAGCCTGCACCGAGCCCGGGAAATGGTCCATTTTACCCCATTTACCCCTAAAAATGTGTCTTTTTGAGTTGGCATCAATGTTACTACAACCGCCGCTGAATGGTTTGCCCGCATAGAATCCAATTTCATATTAAAAACTCTGAGGAATCGAATGGTGCAAGTTTCATTCAGTTCCGAGCTCGGAAAGTGGCTTATTTTGCCCAATTTCCCCATTAATTTGAAATTTTCTTGTTCGTACCCTTCCAGCAACAAACGCTGCCAAAGTTTTTGGCTGAAAACAGTCTATCTTACGTGAAAAAGTGTAAGGAAACGAATGGTGTTGTTTTCGTTTAGTTACAGAATCGGGAAACTGTCCATTTTGCCCCATTAAACCCTATCTTTGTGTGTTGTTAAGCTTTTATTCATATATCTACAATCGTCGCTGAATTTTCTACATGAAAAAGACCATGTCGTACGTGAAAAACACTAAGAAATCGAATGGTGCCATTTTCAGCCTGCGTCAAGCCCGGGAAATGGTCTATTTTAACCCATTTACCCCTAAAAATGTGTCTTTTTGAGTTGGCATCAATGTTACTACAATCGCCGCTGAATTTAATGATGGAACACATAAAACAATCATTAGATTGTTTTAGTGTAGTTTTTATCATCCCAGTGAATATCTCAGCATGCCGTGCTTGACGAAAAACGTCAAAATTTCTCAGGAGATTGTTGAGAACTGTTATTAGTTGTGACGGAAGTCTGCCGTTCAAAGTTTTTGATACGTTATACAAGATGTTATATAATAGAGATATTGCGAATGCTTACCTCAACTCAAGTAGAAGTAAAAAACGTATTATACAGCTCTTTTATGCTTCAACTGGAGCAAATGAAGAAATTGTTTTCGTTTACGTTGAAGCCTGGATCTACCAGTTCATACGTCGATGGAAAAACATTCATTGTAAAGATAAGTTCTTTGAGAAGCATAAGGAGTGGCTCGATTTACCTATAAAGGTAAGTTAAAATATCTTATGGTCATAGTTTATGTCAAGAAAGAGGAACCCCATAATTCAACCCAACTAAATGGATAAATGGAACCTTCTTACAAAATTTTCTGAAACTTAGCATCTTTTTTAAGATTTAATCTTAGCTTTAATGGATAAAAAATAATTTCAAAATACTCGTTTTGCATCTATTTAGGTACAGTTACGGCTTCATAATAAATTGATTTGATTTTGAAATTGAATTGATCTGCTTGTAATTTTTACGGAAGCATCAAATCAAGTCTTTCTCAGCTTTAAGGATAGAGCGCCAGTCTAACCTACTGGGAGGTGTGGGTTCGAGTGGCACCCGTAGGCAATGGATTTTTTTTCGCCATTTATCGGAAACACGCTTTTATCAAAATTACATGTTCTTGTCTACAGGTATCGTTCTTCGAAAATAAAAAGTATTGCAAGTCGATAAATATTGTTCTCCTGTGATCAATATCTTTTTAAAACTTAAAGCATCAAAACTAAAACTTATCAATATTTAAAGAACTGTTTTGTTGAACGAATATTTAAAGAAGTGATAACTTGCGATTTTATTTATCATCTATAGATTGTGTATTTTTTCATGTTGAAAAAAAACGTATTTCTTTGTTATTCCGAAATAGATACCTTCTGCTACCTCATTGCCTTTGCCTTTGCCAAAGCAATGGAAAACTCACAGTACACCAGCCAAAATATAGCTTCCAAGTAAACGAAACGAGACAAAGCGCAAGATCTTCAAGACTGTATTTAACCTGGTCGGACCCTAAGATGTCTCATTTGGAATATAAATTACAGCACCGAAAAACAGAGGACGATGAAATCTCTCGTAGAATGGCATTGTATACTGTGAATAATTCGGAAAGCACGATTCAGCAATACGAGGACAGTGACGTTTCAGAACTCGAAGGCAGTTATTCGGAAGATAGCGAAGGATACAGTGATGATGAGGACTAGCGGATTACAAAGACGTGGTGTATAAATTGTCACTTACCTTTACATGAAACCAAATGGCCCTTTTCAGGGCGCCCCATGTTTCTTGCTAAAAAGTTTATAGCTTCTAATAAATAAAGAGTACGTTTTAGTTGTTTTCAGATACGACCTCTAAGTATTTATCAAACGCGCATATACTTTCTTAATAGTTCTATATTGGTTTGGGCCATTTTCAGACATCGGAGCAGCCTTGTTTCATTCGGATATTTAAGAAGAAGTGGAGCAAAAAAGGCCAGTTTCCCGATTCTGTAACTAAACGAAAACAACACCATTCGTTTCCTTAGACTTTTTCACGTAAGATAGACTGTTTTCAGCCAAAAACTTTGGCAGCGATTGTTGCTGGAAGGGTACGAACAAGAAAATTTCAAATTAATGGGGAAATTGGGCAAAATAAGCCACTTTCCGAGCTTGGAACTGAATGAAACTTGCACCATTTGATTCCCCAGAGTTTTTAATATGAAATAGGATTCTATGCGGGTAAACCATTCAGCGGGGATTCTAGTAACATTGATACCAATCAAAAAGACACATTTTTAGGGGTAAATGGGGTAAAATGGACAATTTCCCGGCTCGGCGCAGGCTGAAAATGGCACCATTCAATTCTTGGCAAATTTCCTATAAGAAATGATATATTTCAAGCAGTCAATCCAGCGGCGTCTCATCTGTGGGAATTTGGGTCCGTTTTTTTTCCACTGTGCAGTGTTTGGAACTGGAGAGATTGGCAATTTTACAATTAGTATTATTAATAAACTTTTTGAAAAAAGTGTTTTAATAATCAATGTTAATTGGCAGATTGAATAAGTCTAGAAATTTAGCTGCTGAAATTTGTTTATTACTATAAAAATATATGTTTAAGTCTTGAAAGTACAGTTGCACCTTAAAGACCACAGATTCAATCAACCGAAATGGATTCATAAAAATAAACGCAATTTACTACTTCGACTACACCCAGTAGAAAGGTCAAAGCATTTCCGAATACTTTTCCTGGCAAATAACGACTAAGCTTGGATAACATCTTTTATTGCACCCGCAACGTTGCGAACTCGGTTACCTTCTGTTAATTGCTTCCTATATGACTTGAAATGAGTAGATTAGCTGCTGACATAGAATCCGGGGACTGTTTCCGTGCAGCACTTTGCTCATAAAAACCATTAGTTATAGGCGTTTTTAAAACACGCAATGCAACGAGGTGCTCGTACCTTGAGAAGAAATAAAAATGCAATGTTTTCCATTTGCGATCAAATAAACCTCCCAGTGCTGCTTGACACTGACTGCTAAGAGCCCTTAAATCATTCGTAATGGGCCATTCAAACAAAGCGAATGAAAAGCTGCTGTTGTGTGCACCTTCCAACTTCTAATTCCGTTTTGGAAAACTGCAAACAGCATCAGTATATTGCTAGATAGCATCTATAATTTGTTTGCAAATTCCTCCTAGTCACTTCCACTTACCGCTGAAATGAAAGAAACGTGTCTAGTTGTCACACATCCAAGCAAACAGTTAGAAAAGTCACCCACAAAACTATGCATCACTTCTATGCCAAATTAGCCCAAACTTGCATGGCATCTGTCAGTGAGAAATGCAATCAACATTCCCTCTCAAATCACCCGAGAACAAGTCCGGCTGTCTTCGCCTTCAAAGTATCCCGGTGCTAAGGCCATCCTCGTCCCCTCGCCACAGAAGTTCTTCGGAAAATCTCCCGAGAAAAACTTTTCACCGGTATCTAAACTGCAACTAACTTTCTTATTTTCACTCCTTGGCATAAATCTGCATACACTGTTGCTAGCACATTCACACGAGCGGAAAACGGGGTAGTTACAGTGAGGCTTCGACATATTTCTTCAATGCTCAAACACACAAAACCGGTCGTGTTCAGTCACCCCCTGAATCGGTGGAAGATTCGTGTCGAAAGTATCCAATCAGTTGAAGTTTCCTGGAGTTGCTTCCAAAATCGAGAGAGCACTGTAATACCACATGCTTCACCCGCCTGTCAAGACGGAAAAATGCAAACATGGCCAACTGTGCAGCAAAGTAAGTACCTAGTTGTCTTATAAGTGTATTCCTTATTTGCTTTGGAACACATTTCGCTAGATGAATACTGGATCCAGATTCTTCAGAATGTGTTATAACTACCTGTGCTCGGAAGCAAACTTAAAATTTTCACAGGCGTTGGAAAACCAGTAGGTACCTTAGTTGCTTCTTTTTTTCGTTTGCTACTGAGCTGAGCATCGCACCGAGTGGCACTACAATCTTGGCCAACTCGCTGGTGTTTGAGTCCAAAGTGAAAGAAGAGGACACATATTCTCATCTTGCCCCCGGTTGAAGTGGGGTGATCTCCTTCCACGTGGTGTGATAGGTACCCGTTACTCTCTGTTGCTGGGAAAAAGGCGACAAGCATAAATCTGTTGGCAAATAAAACCATAAATCCTACAGAGATAAATGTCAAGTTTGCATATAATGCTTGCGGCCCGCTACGGAAGTGTTTCTTAAGGCAGATTCTTGGCCACTGAATAGGACGACATGTGTGCCTGTGTGCGTGTGGGCGATCTTAGCTCCTCAGAGAAGATGGAGTACAATATTTAATCAGGGTTGAAATTGGATTTTTGAAATGGAAGGTGGAGTCAAAATTTATAGTGGTCTCGCATCAATACGGATTAGATTCGATAATAGAAGGCTGTGCTCGAAGAGAAACGAGGTCAGAGCTAAGAACGTAGATTCTTATTTTTTTAATACATAAAAACTTTACTAGGATTGAATTTTTTTTCTGTTTACTATTTCAAACGTACCGTATGATTAAATGATAAATGATGTATTATAGCACGGAGACTAAGTCCAACAGCAATAGGCTCTCCTCTCCGTTAGACTTGATCAAGATTTAATAACCACTGATTATGCTATTGTATGAACGGCCAAAAACAGGTTGGGTGGATTGATAAACAACATGACTTATACGTTTCCACAGAGATATATATAATCTCCTGCCAAAAACAAAATTGAACAATTGGTCATAAGAGCGAGCTATCCAACATGAGGATGTCCCAATGGGCGGGAGAAGAGCCCGCCCTCTATTCACAAACTGTTAGCAATTGGGAGTTGGCATTCTCACTCCCCATGCAGAGTGCTTCAATCAGGTGCCCTAATGGTCCCTCCCATTCCAAAGTGAATGGACCCAAACCTACAAAGAACTGAAGGCATTGAAAAAGCGAAAACAGCTTATTATTAATGGAAAAACTCTTTTGGTGCCAGTATTAGTCTCCGTTGGCATAAAGGCTGGGATATAGGGTTTATTTTGCCCCAATTTCCTATTAAAGGGCGATACGGTCAAAGTTTGGTCAATATCAACTTGACGTTTTTCTTTCAATTTTGCATTTAAAAAAACTGAACACCCCTCATTTTGAAGGTGTGTGTGTGTAGAATGTTGCTCCTATTTTGATTTTGGAATTCACTCTTCAGTTGTCAAAATGCCGTCCAAGCAAGAAGAGCAGCGTATCAAAATTTTGCTCGCGCATCGCGAAAATCCGAGCTACTCGCACGCAAAGTTGGCAAAATCGCTAAAAGTTGCCAAATCAACCGTAACAAATGTAATTAAAGTGTTTGAGGAACGTTTGTCGACAGCCAGGAAGTCTGGATCGGGGGAAATCGAAAACCGGAAGCCGCTGAGACGACAAAGAGAGTTGCCGGTAGTTTCAAGCGAAACCCTAACCTATCTCTCCGAGATGCCGCAAATAAGCTGGGTCTATCGTCTACAACCGTGCATCGAGCCAAAAACGAGCCGGACTATCGACTTACAAGAAGGTAGTGACTCCAAATCGCGACGATAAACAAAATACGACGGCCAACGCGCGATCCCGGAGGCTGTACACGACGATGCTGACGAAGTTTGACTGCGTGGTAATGGACGACGAAACCTACGTCAAAGCCGACTACAAGCAGCTTCCGGGACAGGAGTTTTATACGGCAAAAGGAAGGGGAAAGGTAGCAGATATTTTCAAGCACACGAAACTGTCAAAGTTCGCAAAGAAATATCTGGTTTGGCAAGCCATCTGTACCTGTGGCTTGAAAAGCAGCATTTTCATAGCTTCCGGTCAACCAAGAAATTTACGTGAAAGAGTGTTTGAATAAACGTCTGCTGCCGTTCCTGAAGAAACACGGTTGTTCCGTACTGTTTTGGCCGGATTTGGCATCTTGCCATTACGGTAAAAAGGCCATGGAGTGGTACGCCGCCAACAACGTGCAGGTGGTTCCCAAGGACAAGAACCCTCCCAACACGCCAGAGCTCCGCCCAATTGAGAAATACTGGGCTATTGTCAAGCGGAACCTAAAGAAGACCAAAAAACTGCTTAGGACGAGCAGCAGTTCATGGCAAACTGGCTTTCTGCGGCGAAGAAGGTGGACAAAGTGGCTGTACAAAATCTGATGGCAGGGGTCAAGCGTAAGGCCCGGCAATTCGGATTTGGAAAAGCGGAAGCCTAACTGAATATTTTTCCTGAATTTTATACTAATTGAACTTGAAAAAGAAATTTAATTTGATTTTTTAAATAAACGATTTCACCGATTTACACGCGTTTTCCCTTGACCAAATTTTGACCGTATCACCCTTTACCATCGTGCCAGATGGGAGAGGTTCCGTCAACATGCCGACGACATCGTCGATATCAACGAGCATCTCGAGTCAACTGATTACATCGATCGACAGCTACAGATCACCGAGCAAGCGATCTCCCAGGCCCGGGAGCATTGGCGGAACTGGGCAATTAGTCTGGAGGGGCCTAGAGGGGCCTACCCGAAGATTTTTTTTCGTGTATAGGAATATTGAAAAGAGCGATGTATGTAGCGTAATTGTTTAGAACATGTTATTTTTATTTAAGAATCAGAACAGCTTCAATCGAATAATTAGATCTATTCGGCGCCTCGGTGAGTTGAGATGCCTTAAGAGAATCGAATGTGGTGAATATATACCTCATATTATTCCGTGGGGATCGAATGGAGAATGTAGTCACCTTATTCGATTCTCTTGAGGCGTCTCAAGTCATCCGAGGCGGAGAATAGACTTGCACAAGCGTTTACAAAAGCGTTCACGAAGATGAAAACGGACCGTGAATTAGTTCACGTTTTCATGATTTTTACCCAAAAACGTGAACTAGTTCCCGATTACGTGATCCAGTTCACGGTGTATTTTTGCATGTTCTCGAATTCATGACTGCAGTTCACGGATCCGGCCCTGGATTTTTTTTTCCGTGTTAATCTATATAGAGTCAAGTTTTAACTAAAAATCTTAAAACTACAAAGAACAACATTGAGTCAATGCACATTTTGAATATCTTCTGATACTGATTTCTTCACAATACCGAAAATTTAAAAGTTATATTAAGCTAAATTTCTAAAGAGAATTCAAGCAATTTGAAGGAGAATTCCGAGGATAATTTCAACAACGACTGAGAACTTCACGGCAGTTCGAAAGAAACATCCATGGGTAATTTAAGGTTAAACTTAAGAATTGGATTGACTTTGATAGTATTCCAGGGCATCGAAATTCCATGTAAATTTTTCTAAATTTTTTGAAGATATGGAAAAAGAATATAAACAACTACAGCCAAATTAACAAATGCATCTACCGTTTCGAACTGTATTGAATTTATAAATGTTCATGTACAGTCTTCAAAATGGCATCAGATTGGGCATGTTATGAGGTTTGACAAAAATTTTGTTTTTAAATAATTTAAAATTGAAAGTTCTGTAAGAATGAATTGTTTGGAAAAATTATTCATTCTTATGATTTTTTTGTATTTTGTAAAAGAAAATAAATGTTTTTAAAATTCTCTAAGATGGTGGATCAGAGGCTTGATCAGAGGTATTTTGAAAACTGTGTTTCAAAATTTATAAACTCAAGACAGTTAATCAGGTTACTTCTGAGCTACTTTAAACATTTCTGCTCAATCCATCTTTTGAGTTGCTACATAGGAAATGTCAGATATGACAATTTTGTATGAAAAGCTGTAGATTTATTTAATATTTTCGCCATCAATAACCCAAAATAACCAACACCATTAACGCCAATATAGAAGCTTTTGATTGAAACTCAAATTCTTTAAATAAACTTTAAGAATAAGTTTTGACAACTGTTTCAAGAAATGTGAAGGGAATTTTGATAAAATTTCCAAGGAAATATTGAAAAGCGTTTTAAAAATATAATCGGAACTCTGTATTTACTAAGTGAATGCAGATGGGAACACACTGGGAACACACAAGCTGTTACTCACTCCAGCAATAACTCTTAAATTACTATATGCATTTTATCAATACTGTGTTGTGAATAGTTCAATTATTACAATTACCTTTTGGGGATAACACACAGACCCATAATGCAGTCTATGTCGACAACTAGTAATACTGAAGTCAACCCCAAAAAATATTATGATTACAGAAACTTACCTGATGGTATATACATATGTGACCCCTTACTTCAAAAAATTAAATTTTTGAAAATATAATCGGTAATGAATAAACTCCTATCTTCATATTTTGCTTATTTACATTCGTTAGTTTCGAAACTTCTAATCAATCTGGGGAATATATACTCTACTGAATTTTTCGTACAAGAGAATATAATATTGTTAATTTAAAATGCGCCCTTAAACAAAACTCTTTTGTAAAATTAACATTATTGTAAAACCTCCTTGAACAATAAAATTAAAATACGTACATAGAAGTCTGGGTCACATGGCCTTTTCCACGAAATAGTGTAATACTAAATATCGATAGGCAATAGTTTGGAATTTGGATAATGTCTATAGATCGGGAATCGATGATCAACACAATTTTAAAATCCAAGATGGTGGCTTCTGGTTGCCATACCCCCTAATTTAAATCCTGGCTACGGTCATATCTAGTTATGATTTGCGGCAGTTGAGTATATTTATCATCCTTAATCAATAAATTACTGAGTTATGAACTAAATTTAACCATTTATGGGCTGGCTTATATCCGCTTATCATGTAGTTCGTTATTAAACACCACGAAAAAATTAACAAAAACTAGCTTTTAACAGACGCAACAAACTCTCGAGCAATGTGGATTTAATGTTGATATAAAGGAATTCTCATGGATCTAATTGTCGTTTAGTATGGTTTATATCGATATACCAACATTACATCCTGAAAGGAACAGTGGAGTAAGTGAAAAGTGTGGGAAACGGGCATACGCACTTTACTCCTACAGAAATAGTTACTCGTTCAAATTTCTGCAGTAGTATACACCTGAAAAGAAAGAAAAATAAAATTGGAATTCGTAGGGTTTCACGGGAAAGCTAAAGGGAGCTGTCAATTTTACTTTCGGACAAATGTTCCACTTGATTATTCCGTAAGTGAACGTGACATTTTGTTCCATGCACCTCTCTATTTTTGAGTCGATACTGGCCTGAAGACAGCAAAGTGCAAAAACAACTTACACTGGGAAAAAATTGTATGATTCCCTAGAGATTATGAACAGTGTTTCATTTCAAATTAGAAATATATTAGGAAAAATCCTTGGGGGGGCTACAGAATTCTGAGGGGGCCTGGCCCCCTAGGCTCCCCCAGTAGTTACGCCAATGCCCGGGAGCAACATGTACCGGTGATTGATCAGGTGAGCAACTCTGAACCCACTAATGATTTAATACAATTGCGAAACGACATCCAAAGGCAATACTAGCGAACTGGTTTGCCAACGCTAAAAAATCAATGTAATCGAGTTTCGAAAATTATTAAGGCCAGAATGGTGACCCATAAGAATAACAATTTTACCGACAACATCCGCTCTCTCCCAGATTGTGCAAAGCCGTTCTGGAAGTTGAGAAACATTTTAAAAACCAAGCCAAGGCCCATTCCACCATTGATCCCACTAGACAGCAATGGCTCTAAGGATCGCTTGATAACTTTAGCGCACTTATTACTTACATCCATATAAGCCCCAACGACTTCACAGGGGATCTCAGCTGACGAATTGTTGACTTATATCAAATGCTCAAAGAACATGAAGTCCCCAGGTTTCGATGATATCATGAACTTGGAGCTCAAGAAAGGGAGCCTCCAGTTTAATAATCATCTGGCGATGGTCTTCAACCAATGCCTCCAACTTACGGGACACCGTAAAATGTACCATTCCCAGCTTCCTGCTGATTGCCCGATGAGAAAGATCCGGATTTTCGAGGTACGTGCGCAAAATTTCTTTGCGCCGCTGCTGTTCTTCCGACTCCATCGATTGCACATCTGCTAGTAGTTTAACTAGCACAGCGTAGACAAATACACATTGAACTAATTTCACCCAAAATTTCAATAGAAAATACCAACGGGTTAAAAGATACAGCTATTTAAAAGTGGTGCAATTTGATTCCGTACAACCTTTAAAGGCCGATTCAAAGTAAATTTGGACGCATTCAAGTGATCATTACTGAAGAATTAAACAGCATACACGGTTGATCAAACCGTCAAACAAAGGGTATTTATTCAGCTTTCAACTATTTAACCGTTTTGAGCGAACTGTCGCACTTTACTTGTGATCGATGCCTCCATCATCTGCACAGTCGTTGGTGACACTGTACTGGCGAACTAATTCCACTTTAAACGCATTTGTTGTGCATTTGTTATTTTTTACCGCATCCTCGAAGTTTTCGCTTGAAAATTGCCCAATATTTTCGATCGGTCTGAACTCAGGGCAATTCGGAGGAATAATAATAAAGGATGTTACGCACGGTGGAAAAGGTGGAATCGTATTTCTTTGCCAAAGCACGTATGGAGACACCTAGGTTGCCTTTCACGTACCTCAACATCTTTCTCCTCAGCTCTTTCTCAAAAGTGCCACTTTAATGATAGATGCGCTGTACTCTATCCACACTCAGAGTATCCTTGTAACGTTTGATTACAAGACGGTGTTGACTTGGGAATTTTAACACTTTTGCTATTTTTGAGGCAGACCATGAAGGATTCTCTAGATGTTTGTGCACAATTTTTTTCTTCTCAAGTTCCATGATCCTTAATTTCGTCAATTTATTTGACAATAAAACATCAACAAATGCCTGTCACACGTTTTTTGTTCCAACCACCAGGGACGCGGTGTTGTATTAAACCATGCGTCCAGATTTATTTTAAGTCGAGCTTTACGCATGAAAACAGCTGCCAAAATTTGGATCTATTGGTACCTGTGACACCTTCACATTTGCCAGGCTAGTGGTTTGGACAATTATGTCGATTATGGCTTGTTTTCTTTCTTCCGGTACTAGCATGGATTGGATACACACCTGTTGAGCCCAACTCGAGTGAATTCTGCATGCAACTTCTGGCTCCAGGATCTTGCAGCCTGCTCATGATGGTTATGTAACAGCTTAGGAATAACAACTCAAGTTAATAATTTATTAACGAATGAAACAAAATATTATGTCATAAAACTCATAGACTACTATAAGCTGTGTTGCTGTTTGCCGGGTTGCTTTGATCTGTGAAAAGTCTTTACAACCTGTTCATTATAGTGAGGAAGTTATTTAACCTGCTCCCTTCAGCATTGAGCTGCGTGAAATTACTGTATTAATTAAAAGTATCATGGCATTTTTGAAAGCAAAGAGAGAAATATTTGAGTGTTCCAAGCTATTCGGTCAACGCACCCCTACCTTCATTCAACACTGTTAATCATCAAGTATTGTCTGTCTTGTCGGATAACAGGCAACCCTTTTGCTTCGTGTTTGTAATTTTTTCCAGGTTTGACTAAATTAAATTGATGTCATTTGAAAAATCATGCTTCAAGGACGTTTCTAGAATGTGCGTCAAATGTGTTGAACTCACAGCACTACATAAAGCCACACCAGCATTTCTTGATTCAGAAAACCCCGAACGTACTTTTACCAACCCCAATCAGCTTCAGCCCTTGTGAAGTGCAATCTTGTAATTTTTATCATCCTCAACAAGCGTTTCAAAGGGCGTTGAAGCAAGGATACTACACACCACACACCACCGACCGACCAGTTGCGTTGTGAGGAGATGACCTGAGTAGTTGCTTGTTCGGGCCCCATAGATATTTATGACGAGCAGCCACCTTATCTTCCCTGCAATGACTGTAACTGAGCTCATTTCCAAAAGGATAAAGCGAACTGCACGGTTGGCACACATTTTTCTCTCTGATGAGGAACGTCCTTTGCACTGGATTTACAATAGGAGAGACTAGTGGCGGAATGGTGAGTTTGGGAGGCAGGCGTCGTCGGTAAATATGTACCTACACTTTGACTAGAAAGGGTGGCACTGTGCTAAAGAGAAGTGGGAGCGTTAAAATAAAGTAAATGCACACAAACAGATCACGACCCGGTCTCAGCAACAGTCACAAGTGGGATGTTTATACTGCGGAGAAAAGGTCGCAATTCAAGTTTTTCTTGAATTTCGAAACCCCGAAGGTGAGTGGAGCGAGGCGGTAGGATGTGTGACGAGGATCAGCTTATCGTTTGCTCACAGTATAGCGCGCAAATATAAGAAAAGCTGAAAACGAGCTCGTTGTCAACTGATGTATTATGTGTTTAGGAGAAAAGCGAAAATCAACCCTCGTTTTGCCTAGTTCCAGTCTCTTGTGTTCACACGAGACGTTCATTGAAAAAAAGGAAAATGCCACCCTGCCCGGGAAATGAAAAGAAAGGTGAGAATGAACGAATGTTGTCAGCAATTTCTGGTTCCCCACGATGAAAGATTTTATTGGACTTCTTGCGGATGAAGGAAGGTGGAGGGGAAGCTTTCCAAAGAAATCATATCGGAATTGTAAGCACTTGAGACGGCCCTTTCCCTACGTGGCAGGCAGCCGTGTTTTCTTCCTGGTCGGGTGACAGGCAAATGATGAATACCCTCTCGACTAGGTGACAGAACATAAATATTTTATGAGAAAACATTCGGTTTAGACTTCTCAGGAAGTGTACCGTTGAACGGGGTGAAGTTGGTCGTTGAAATGATGCAGAACTGATTGCTTTGAAATTAATTATTGAAGGTAGTCCTCTGTAAATCGTAACAGCAGAACTGTTAAACTTATGTTGATTACACAAAATTGTTTTACAAATTCAAACAAAATTTAACTCGTTTGCTAAATTTTTCAGTTTCAAGATGGTATGATGATAGTATGGGCTACCATTCTTTGTCCGACAGAAATAGGCTCTTCTCTCTACATAACTTGCCCTTATTCAAAGCACCAGAAACGGGTCGGGTGGATTGATGCATCACTCACACGCCACATCACTCAAACGTATCGACGGGGATGTAAAGAATCTCCTTCCAACAACAAGATTGGACAATTGCTAAAAAAAAAGGCGAGAATGACCCAATGGGTGAATGTAAGAGTCCCCACCCCCTTTATTCACATACTTTTAGCAATGGAGAGTTAGGATCCTCACTTTTCTCATCCCGTTATTCTTAATTGGGTGCCCTGATGGTCCCTCCGATTCCCATGTATTAGAGTGAGTTATTCATATAATTTGGTATATTTTTTTTAAAAGAGAATTATACTTCATGAATACGTACTTGCTTTACTTGATCATCAGTTGATGGATCTTCATTGGAATGAACGGTTGTTTTAAAAATTGAGAAAGTCATTTCGATTGGGATTCAACCATTTTTTTTTTTAGATTTTTAGTTTTGCCACAGGCAAAACACCTTCAATACTTTCCAGGGTAAAACACTACTGCCATCTGGTGAGCATAATTTGAGAACAACGCAAGTGAAAACTGTCAAATATACAGATTGAACCATAAATAAGTGTTTGTCTGGGCCACGATTTAACAGGTTCTCGTTATATTTCAGTGAGCACAGCAAATCTCCAGATCATTGTTCTGATGTAGTCTGAAAAAGTTGGACCAATCTATTGAAATAACATGCAACAAACGAGTTTAAATTTAAAATAACAGTTGCCGTGATCACAGTTGGCTGCTTGTTTATGGATTTTTGACAGCAACCCGCTTTTATCGTCACTGAAAGAAGAGCTAATATGGAATGGGATAGGAAATAGAAGAGATTCAAATAGTAGGTACTGATATCTTCAGTTTTGTTTTATCGTAAACGTCTGAAATACGGTAGTTGAATGAAGATATATTCGTAAACAACTAAAGCACCTTACAGCTTGTCTGTGATAATTATGACAAAAAAGGTTATTTTTCAACATAACTTCAAATTTACGTCGCTTGAATCCATTGAACTAGTAACCACCAGTTTCCATCCCAAGTAGCATTGCTAACACCATCCAGCTTTATTAAGTTTAAATGAAGTTTTATGAAAGCTTCTAGAAACCATTTTGTTTTCAATATGGCACCAATTTATTTTTTTAGTCAGATTAATGAGACCTTGTTTTCTCAAATGCCTTTAACTCCTATCAAAGGTATTATAACGACTTTATGAACTCGTAAAAAGCTGTTTTGGTAATACCAGTTGAAGACTTATTAATTTAATGTTGTTAGGGTCAGTTGAAAAAGCATTTTAAACCCATTTTGCCACCAGTAAAGGCATGAAACGGTAAATTGACATTGCACAGAGGTCGCGAATGCAAATTTAGCTTAAAAGATACATTTTCAGCCTAAGTTTGAAATTTTGGAGCAAAATTGTCTTCTACAAAGTTATTTAACCTAGGGTGGTCCGTAGTATTTTCACGTATTTTTCAGAAAAATCGAAAATTCAACTTTTTTATTTGCAGAAATAAAAAGCATACATTATTCTAAAAGTTGAGAAATAAATCATTTTAAGCAACTTTGATCGTTTAATTTTTTCTGTACCTTTTGAATTGACCGAATAAGAGAATTTTTCCCTACGTAGCTTAGAGTGTCACTAAGAAAATCTGTTATTTTGCTGTAAGTTTTTCATTTCAAATTTTTCAGAGAAGTTGTCTTCCCGTTGATTCTATTATAATAAAAGTTACAACTTTTGGTGTGATGAAGTTTTTCTATCGTATGTCAAACAAAAATTATTAATGTTTTTGTAAACAAAACAGGCCTTTTTCAATTATTTCTTAGCAGCATTTGAAAGGATTTTTATTATTGCATATCATGTCTGAAATCTGCGGATAAGTTATTTTTTAAAATTAACACATTTGAAAAGGGCGTAGTTTAAAAAAAAATCGTTGATTACTCGCTAACGATAAAGGGTGATACGGTCAAAATTTGGTCAAGGGAAAACGCGTGTAAATCGGTGGAAATCGTTTATTTAAAAAATCAAATTAAATTTCTTTTTCAAGTTCAATTAGTATAACATTCAGGAAAAATATTCAGTTAAGCTTCCGCTTTCCAAATCCGAATTGCCGGGCCTTACGCTTGACCCTGCCATCAGATTTTGTACAGCCACCTTGTCCACCTTCTTCGCCGCAGAAAGCCAGTTTGCCTTGAACTGCTGCTCGTCCTTAGCAGTTTTTGGTCTTCTTTAGGTTCCGCTTGACAATAGCCCAGTATTTCTCAATTGGGCGGAGCTCTGGCGTGTTGGGAGGGTTCTTGTCGCTTGGGAACCACCTGCACGTTGTTGGCGGCGTACCACTCCATGACCCTTTTTACCGTAATGGCAAGATTCCAAATCCGGCCAAAACAGTACGGAACAACCGTGTTTCTTCAGGAAAGGCAGCAGACGTTTGTTCAAACACTCTTTCAGGTAAATTTCTTGGTTGACAGTCCCGGAAGCTATGAAAATGCTGCTTTTCAAGCCACAGGTACAGATGGCTTGCCAAACCAGATATTTCTTTGCGAACTTTGACAGTTTCGTGTGCTTGAAAATATCTGCTACTGCTCCTTCAACTCCTTCGGAGCTGTTTGTCGCCGTACGGTCAAACACTCAGCTCGTCGTCGTCGGACGCGGAGCTGTCGTATTTGTTTATCATCGCGATTTGGAGTCACTAACTTCTTGTAAGTCGATAGTCCGGCTCGTTTTTTGGCTCGATGCACGGTTGTAGACGATACACCCAGCTTGTTGCGGCATCTCGGAGAGATGAGGTTAAGTTTCGCTTGAAACTACCGGCAACTCTCTTTGTCGTCTCAGCGGCTTCCGGTTTTCGATTTCCCCCGATCCAGACTTCCTGGCTGTCGACAAACGTTCCCCAAACACTTTAATTACATTTGTAACGGTTGATTTGGCAACTTTTAGCGATTTTGCCAACTTTGCGTGCGAGTAGCTCGGATTTTCGCGATGCGCGAGCAAAATTTTGATACGCTGCTCTTCTTGCTTGGACGGCATTTTGACAACTGAAGAGTGAATTCTAAAATCAAAATAGGAGCAACGTTCTACACACACACACCTTCAAAATGAGGGGTGTTCAGGTTTTTTAAATGCAAAATTGAAAGAAATACGTCAAGTTGATATTGACCAAACTTTGACCGTATCGCCCTTTAAGAGACATCGGCAAGATTTACTCGTCAAAGCTTTTATTTTTTAAAGTCATAAATTTTTATTTTGACATCAACTTTGCTGAAAAATTTGAAATGAAAAAGTTAGATTAAAAAACTGTTTTTAAGTAAGGACACTGGAAAAAATGCTCTAAATTGGTAATATCAAAAGGTACAGAAAAAAATTTAGCATCAAAGTTACTTGAAATTATTTATTCTACATGCTTTGACAATAATGTATGCCTTTATTTCTACACATAGAGAAGTTGGATTTTCGATTTCTCTGAAAATAAGGACCACCCTTGTTTGAATTCACACCAAAAGAAGCGCCTTGTTATTAAAAACAACTTTGTACACGACAAATTTACTTGACAACTTCAAACTTCGGCTGAAAATGTATATATCCAGCTAAATTCGCATTCTGGACCACTGTGCATTGAGGGAATTCACGAAATGACTAAATAGTTTTATAGTAGTCATTGCGTGGATAAATTGGCATTTTGGCAAAACTGTGAACATATCCAATCGAACTATTGAAATATAAGAAATGATTGTTTTAGATAACCTTATTGAATGCCCTCAAATTACAGGAAATTCATGATAAATTTATAGAATAAATGTGTTGTAATTTTATTCTTGTAGTTGTAAACTCGCATAATTTCCTAAGTGCATTTATGTTTTACTCTTATCGACCAATATACACTATAAAATGAAATGCACATATGATTTATGAAAAACTCAATTTGTTTTGGATATTTCGCTATCGAACAAAATTTCCCGCAAAACTAAAGGGTGGTTCGATCAAAATTTAGACGACTTAAACTTGACACATTGCCCTCATTTTGAAGATGTGTGCGTGTAGCATCATGCCTCTATTATGATTTTGAGATTAGGGAAGGTCCATTAAATATTTTACGCAGTAAGGGGAGAGGGGGGATGGGGAAAACGTGACGAACCATACAAAACTTTTTAAAGGTCCATACAAAAACTGGATCGGGAGGGAACCGAAGGCCACAGTGACTTCAAAAAGAGGTGCCCGCTTTTTCGAGCAGAACCCCAACCGCTCCGTCCGAGATGTCCCAAAGAAGCTGGGAGTGGTGCCTTCAACCGTGGATATAGCTAAAAAACGGGCAGGACTGTCGACTTACAAGAAAGTGGTGACTATAAATCGCGACGATAAATAAAACACGTCGGCCAAAGCGCGATCGCGAAAGTTGTACACAACGATGCCGACGAAGTTTGATTGCGTGGTACAGGAAACTTACGTCATGGCAGACTTTAAACAGCTTCCTGAACAAGAATTTTCTACGGCAACCGGACGGAGAAAGGTGGCAGATATTTTCAAGCACAAGCACAAGTCAAAGTTCACGAAGAAATATATGGTGCGGCAGGCCATCTGTACCTGTGGCTTGAAGAGCAACGTTTACATTGCGACCGGAAACGTCAACCAGGAAATTTATCTGAGCGAGTGCCTACAAAAACGCCTACTCCCTTTCCTGAAGCGACACAATTGTTCTGTTCTATTTTGGCCGGATTTGGCATCTTTCCATTACGGAAAAAAGGCCATTGAGTGGTATGCTGCCAACAACGTTCAAGTGGTGCCCAAGGACAAGAACCCTGCCAACACGCCAGAGCTCCGCCCAATCGAACGAGATTGGGCCATCGTCAAGCGGAATCTTAAGAAGACTCAAAAAGCTGTTGTGAGCGAGAAACAGTTCAAGGCAAACTGGCGTTCTGCCATTTTGCGGTATGCTAGCTTTCATGGCAGCCAATGTGTTCGCCGCAACAGCCCACTGTGAACACCGATCGTCGTGTGCGCCCACCTATTCCCACTGGATCGTTTGACAGGCGAGAAACTTTAAACGTGATGAGAAGGAGAAAGCGATAATCAACAGACAGTGATAGGAGAATTTTTTACGAGCTCTAAAATAGTCGGTGATAATTTGATTGATTGCGAGAAGTAGGAGTTATTTTTGCTTATTATTAATTACAAAGGTGAATTTGATAATTTGTACACTTCTACCTAGATTTAAACTTACAAGCTAATTACAGGACAGGCTAAAATTTGTTCGAGATACATTGTTGTGTGTGAGATAAATCCATAGTACGAAGACTGAATTGTGAGTCGATTAATGAATTGAGCTGATCAAAACCTAAATTAGGGTGTAACGATCTCGCTGAAAGAACTCCCCATCGAATCTCCCGCAACATTTTCTCAATAATTCACCGGAAGAATCATGATGAGCTCGCTGTCTAATGTGCGGCAAACCCAGTCGCAAACGAGGTCCCCGCAGGCGAATGCTAACCTCAACCCGGGAGACGACGACAAGGCATCGAGTAAGTCTTCGGAAGATTCTTTCATCCCGTCCAGAGTGGATGAAGACGGAGGTGAGTTATGCAATTGTGCCGGATGCGAACGGTCGAATTACGCGGAGCAATATATGGTTCAGTGTGGGAATTGTGAGCACTGGTACCATTTTACTTGTGCCAACGTCAACACGGCATGGTACGCTCTGTGAGCTTCGTTTGTGCGGTGTGTGTGCCTGGTGTGTCCGAGCCAGCACATAGCCAGATTAGCGGCATTTCCAGTACTTAGAGTGTTCGTAGATCCAGAATGGTACGCGACCTGCAGCACCTGGAAGAAGAACGGAAATTGCTGGAGGACCTGAATCGCGAGCGGATTGCAAGAGAACGAGCTCTGAACGAGAAAGAACTTCAGGAGAAGCTGGAGAAGGGTAGACAGTTCATCGCGCGCAAGCATGAACTGCTAAATCGGAAAGACGACGAAGAAGATAAAAGTGTGCGTAGTATGCGGAGCATCCAGAGGAGTGCAAAAAACACTGAAGATTGGATTCGACAGACGAAGGCAGCTGAGAGTTCCGGCCAGGTAATCGCGCAACAGATACCTGCGTCAACGTCGGTAAATGTTGATCTGTCGGAGTATTCGGCCTCAGGAAATCCGCAGGTAGTACACCCTTCTTCCACCCCGCTGGGAATTCCAACAGGTATTTCCCCACCCCCGGTGATGATAGAGCAGGTGTGGGATTTGAGGCGAAGTCAATCCCACGGAATTTGGGAAGCATCACCATCGACTCTGAGGATTCTCTTGAAGGCGCTGTCGGAGGAGACACGGAAAAGGACGGTCAGAAAAAGGGACCAGCAGACTTGCCGCTCATGGACCTTCAGCCCTACGCGGATCTGCTGAAGGTGGAAGAAATCAAGCTAAGTGCTAGCGCCGTGCCGAGTGTTAATCGCATTGGTGCTCACTACAAGCATTGGAGTGTCGAGACAGGTGAGCTTCGGAAGCAGAAAGACCTTCAGCTTCAACGGCAGACGGAAGCGGAACATCGAGCTGTCCAGGAGCTAGTGGCAAAACATCAGTCGGACGTCGATACGAGACGGAAACGTGAGATGGAGCTAGTGAACCTGATCAAAGGTCTGCAGTGGCAATATGAGAACGAGATGAAGCTGGTACGTGAATCGGAGGCGGATTCAGATTAATCAACGAGACCGCGAACAAGCGGCACTGAAGGCTCAGGTGGAAACTATGGAGAAACTGCTTATCGAAGAGAAGGAAAGGAGTCGTGCGACGGAAGAAAAGTTTCGGGATCAACTCATGTTGCGTAACAAGGAATGCGAAGCGCTCCAACTGCAGCTAGCAGAGCTGGAGAGTGAAATCCAGTGTCTGCGCGGCTCCGAGCAGCTGCTGAAATCTCAGCTTGAAGCAGCAGAGCAACGCGAAAACGAATCACATCGTCTACGGAACGAAGCGGTAAAGGAGTATTGGGACCTACACGATGAAGTTCAGCAGTTCATCAGCGGTACTCAAGATGGACCGGGATATAGTGATTCTTCTCTTTTATTGCCTCCTCCACCTGCTTCTTGGTTTAAATCTACGTACGTGCCTAACGCCGAAAGTTCCAATCGCGTCGATTCAGATCATATCTTTCCCCCTCCGCCTCCTCCAATGTCGGTAAATTCTGGTTTGCCCAATCGTCAACAGGAGTTTGTGACGCAATCTAGTTCGTGTAGTGTTTGAAAGATGAACGCACCTGTCCCCATTGCTCTGACATCGAACTTGTTTCCTTCCATGCAAACCATCCACCCATAAATACCTTCGCAGACTCTGCTGCCGGCTCAGTTTGGACCAACGCCCCAACAGATCGCTGCTAAACAAGTGGTCACCAAGGAGCTCCCGATTTTCTCCGGGGATCCGATCGGTTGGCCGCTGTTTATTAGCAGCTACCAGCATTCAACATAGGCTTGCGGGTATACCGATTCGGAAAACCTTCTACGATTGCAGTGAAGCCTGAAAGGAAATGCGAAGGAATCGGCCAGCAGCTTCTTGCTCCACTCGTCGACAGTTCCCCAAGTAATGTCCACTCTGCAGCAGTTATATGGCCGTCCGGAACAGATTGTCAACAACATGATTGCCAACGTTCGAGCAACCCCTCCACCAAAACCCGACCGGTTGGAGACGTTGGTTAGTTTTGGGCTGATAGTCCAAAATCTTTGCGGGCACTTGAGGGCAGTTGGGTTAGAGAGGCATCTAGCAAATCCGATCCTGCTTCAGGAGTTGGTGGACAAGCTTCCGGCAGCGGTGAAATTCAGGTGGGCACTTTACCAGGAGCAAGTTCCAATGGTGGATCTGAACGTATTCAGCGACTACATGGCGAAAGTGTCGTCGGCGGCTAGTGGCATAACGCAGCTCGCAATCATCCAACAGAAAGCTGCTTAAGAGGAGCGGAACCGACCAAAGGACAAGTCGTTTGTGAACGCGCTCGTGGCTACCGAGCAGCCAAAATCGAATCGCCGAGAGAAGACGCAGAAATCCGGAACCAACAGTGGACAGCTGAACGAAAAAGGTACCAAATCGTGTTCCGTTTGCAACGTCGACAGTCACAAAATCGAAAACTGCTCGTCGTTCAAAGGGCTGGATCTAGATGGCAGATAGAAGGCAGTGAAGGCAAACAAACTGTGCGCTCGTTGTCTCACGTCACACGCTTGGTGGCCATGCAAAGGAGAAGTTTGCGGAATCAACGACTGCCTAAAGCGACATCATCGTCTACTTCACTTCGAGCCTCCAACGAATTCCACAACTACTAGCGCGGTGGTTACAGTTCATCGTCAGCTGTCGTCATTCACGCTTTTCCGAATCCTGCCAGTGACCTTATTTGGGGCAAAGGAACAATTCAACACCTTCGCATTCCTTGACGATGGATCGTCAGTAACACTCGTGGAGCGGTCGATCGCTGAAGCTCTCGGTGCGAGTGGAGAAGTGGAGACTTTGAACCTCGAGTGGACCGGAGGTATCAACAAGACGATCGCTGGAACAGAAGTCATCACGATGGAGATTTCCGAGGCAGGTGTTAACAAGCGATACAAGTTGTCCGAGGTATACACGGTCGACAATCTCGGCTTACCACAGCAGACCACAGACTACGAAGAGCTTGCTAATCGATACGCGCATCTCCAAAAGCTTCCAGTGAAGAGCTTCAGGTGTGCTGTACCAGGAATCCTAATCGGACAAAGCAACATCCATCTTCTCGCTACACTGAAGCTGCGTGAGGGGAAACTGAACGACCCGATTGCAACAAAGACCAGGATTGGATGGGCAGTGTGTGGCAGACTACGGAAGCAACGAGCCAATACGGTACACAGACAACTACATGTGCACACCGAACCGACCTTAGAAGACCTCCACGAGTACGTCAGCCGCTTTCTTGACATCGAGAGTTTGGGTGTAGCTCTTGTGCCTGCCGTGAAAGGTGTGGAAGAACAACGTGCGTACAGTATACTGGAAGGGACCACACGCCGATTGAACAGCGAGAAGTTTGAGACGGGCCTGCTCTGCAAACGCGACTACGTGGAGTTTCCAGATACTAAGTCGATGGCGGAAGGACGCTTCAAGCTCCTGGAAAAGCGTTTAGCTCTAGACTCGAAGCTTTACGACAGCGTTCGTCAATAAATAGCGGACTTCAAGGCCAAGGGCTACATACACAAAGCCACAGCGGAGGAAATTATTTTTACAATACATGTATTATGTATTATTTTATGATGATTCAAAAAACTATATAAATTCGTGGAACATTTACAAGAGACGCAACAAGAATGCTGGGATAACAATTCGTTAACTGACTTATCAAAAACAAAGCATTGCATGGAGAGTGCCACCAAAACAAAATTAATGTCTATGTTGGCAATATCATTTTGCTCTTCTCCTGATTCGAAAATGTCAATACTACATATCTCAAAAAAGTTGTTTAAATGTCTGTTCCAAGTCATGCACATAAATGGCACGTCATTAAACATAAAAAAATGCATTATTCGTCGTGTAAAGTTCTGGAACATTCCATTAATTACCGACAATATTGCATGCAAAAGCTAATCTTCTTAAGAGTTATTGCATGCAAGTTGCTGCTTCGTGTGGAATGAAATACGATTTTACCTGACATCACAATGAAAATTCAATTTTTTTGTGTGTTTTAGGTTAGTCAAAAAGTATTGAAAGCAACATGTATATAGGAGCGCAAAAACCAAATTTTCTACGTCATTATATCTTTCATAAGAACAAACTAAAAATTTCATTTCAATTTGTCAATTCATTCTTTGTTTACAAGCCAGTTTTGGAAGGTTTATCGTATATGCAAACAGGATGAAAGTACTAAAGAAGACTTCTCCTTCATTTTCAACCGTTCACCGATTGGTTTTTGAGTTTAAGCGTGGCCGTACAAGCGTTGAAGACGATCCACGCTAAGGACGTCGAAAAAGAGCATTAATTCCCAAAATGTGGAAGTGATAGCTCACACCAAAAGCATCTCTCATGGATCAACATGGCATGTTTTGGCTAAAGATTTTGGGTTTCAAAAAAACTGTGTGCATAATGGCTGTCGCATTTGATGACAATGCAACAAAAACACGTTCGAATGCGACTTTCTGAGCAACATTTGGAGCAATTTTGTAAGGATAAAAAGAACTGTTTGCGTTGATTCATCACTATGGATGAGACTTGAGTCTGCCACCTTGATTCGGAAACATAAAAAGAGGCTAAGAAGTGGTGTGAAACAGGCGCGTCGGCTCCGAACCAAGATTGTGTCCGGAAAACAGTCAAGAAGGCACGGACAATTTTTTGAATTTTAATATAGACTGTTCAAGAAAGTATATGCACACTTTCAAAATAACAAAAAAAGTCATGTTTTTATTAATTTTAGTGAAAGTATTTGTGTATTATATGATATTTTACTCTCGTTTAATCAAAATATTTAATCATAGCCAAGACTCCTAACTTTTCCACGAACATAACCCATAGCTTCTGCACATCGGTACTTCCCACCACTTTGACCACTTTTGGCCAATATTTTTTTAAATTTTTGGATGTCGTCTGGTTTTATGAATTTCCGAAGCTTTGCTCTGGTTAAAGCCCAAAAATTCTCGATTGGCCGTGCCTCCGGGCAGTTCGGCGGATTCATGTCTTTCGGCACGAAACATACATTTTGACATTTGTACGATTCTAAAGTGTCCTTTGCGTAATGACATGACGCCAAATCAGGCCAAAACACTACTTGATCTTGGTGCTGCCTGATCATCGGCAATAACCGCTTCTGGAGACATTCCTTAACGTATTTCTGAGAGTTCATCGTCTCCGTTGTGATGTACGGACTAGATGTTTTACCACACTCGCATATTGCCTGCCAAACCATAACCTTCTTACCAAATTTTTTGGTAAAAATTGCCTTCTCCGTTTCGGGGATGTCTTTGTCTTCGTTTACAGTATAGAGTTGTGGTCCGGTCGATATCCGGACTAACAGGACCGGATGTCCGACCACTCTTTGGTGCATCTTCAAACGTACACTGTTCTCTATGTTTTCCTTGGCCAATTTTCTCAAGGAGAGTCGTCTCACAGTGCACTATTTGTGCACAATACTTTTTCGTTGTTCCGGAGTAAGACCGCGCATTTCAATAGGGTACACAAGACTGAGCACTTCCTTGATGCTATGTCATTCAGAAATGTGCAAACAAAAGGACCCAGCCAAGGCATGTAGAAATATTTCATTAAATTCAAAGTAGCCGTTAAATTAAGGTGTGCTTATACTTTCTGGAACAGTCGTTAGGCGCGTATAGTTTACCCTAGTTTAATTCCAAGCCAAAAGAGGCGTATACAACGAAATTGTTTGCTATCTTTCATGCAATATACTAGATTCAGGCGTAAACTTAAGCAAGGTTTACATGAAATATCCCATCTAGCATTCGCTTTTTGTGCAATCAATAACGTAGAAAATTGAATATTTTTTTCCTTCTGTTGGTGTTTGCGGCAATTTTTTTGGACGCACAAGGAATTTTATTGATAGATTATCTCCTAACTGGCAAGATACTCAACTCTGATTATTATGGTGACCTTTTGGACCAGTTGGATGAGAAAAAAAATTGTTAAAAAGATCCGGTTTGCTGAAGAAAAAAAAACACGTTTCATCAAAACAATGCACCTTCTCATACAGCTCAAAAAATCATCGCTAAAGTCAGTAAATTGGGGTACGAATTGTTGCAGCATCCACCCTATTCGCCAGCTTTAGATCCCTATGAATTCTGGCTGGTCTCACACCTCAAAAATGTCCTACGTGGGAAGCTTTTTTCATCAAACGAAGAGGTTATAGTCGTCGTAGAGGAGTATTTTGCAGGCCTTCCAGAAAGTCGCTTCCGTGATGGAACAACAAAGTTGTAAGATCGTTGAACCAACTGTATTGATCTTATGGGAGACTTTACTGAGCAATAAAAGTGATTTCCCCAAAAAATAGTATATTCTTTGCACAAACTTTTTATTAAGAAGTGTTTTAAAAGATGCATACAAAGATCCAAACTTTAAATTTCCAATTTGTAAAAATTGCTTATCAACTCTCTGTGGAATTTAGACCTGACAATTGCCATCAGTTGTAGCAAACTGAAAAATCAATTTGCTGTACATTTTTCCACATTCATTGCAAACTTAATACAAGGCAATGGAAATAAAATATCTCTTCTCTAAGAACAGTAAACGCAAGACTTGTACTAATTTCATGATTGTAAAGTGAATTCAAAACTTGATTTTAATAAAATGTTGACATAAAAAATAGTTTTCGAAAAGCTATATATTCAAGATGTTAGACTTTATACGGGTAGTGTTATCAACTCTTTCCCGCTTTACGGTACTATTTCTCCCCTAAGTGAACCGGTACGATTTCCCTTCCGGAGCAAAGTACGTATGTTCAACGCGATGGTGTGTACTTTGGGGATTCATAATTGAGTATCTCTTGTTTTGTTTACTTACCCATGCAGATAAGGGGGAAGACGTTGCATGTGTCAGTGAATACACAAGATTACTGGATAAGGAATTTACCGGGCTCAGATCTCGATCTGAGTGTTGAACTGTTTGTAGACAGCTAACGAGATGTAGGTAATTGACCTAAATGTGTAAGGTTGAATAGGGTTTAATGGATTCGTAGACTGCTTTATGCTGTGCAGGAAGGGTGGATAATTTTTGCAACTCGCCGCTTTGTTAGCATTGAGATTTTTAAAGACAAACTATGTTCCAAATCGCACAAAAAAAAAAAAATGCTTTCGTAGTAGTCTTATACCTTTCAAAATAACCAACACTTTGGTTTTCAATGGCTTCAGTTCCAGTTATTTTCACTTATTTTGTAGAAAAAGAGTGCTTTAAATTGGACATTAAATATAAAAATAATAATACAATACCAACTCCCCTCACAATGCACAAGTTAACGGAGAAAATTGAATCACAATTGAAACCACGAAATGAAATTTATTGATTCAAATATGACAACCAATGACAACGATTTATAAAAATAAATAATTGAAATCTAATTACTTCAGTAGAATGACCAACCGAACTGGTCTCCTTTCAACAGTGCACACGAACATCCAATTAATATCACCGCAGACCGTGCACTTTGAACTAAAAATAACTTCGATACCGGCATCCTCATCACCATTAACGCCATCATTACCATCATCATCCTCATCGACTGACCGCAACATTTTTCGAAAAATGAAAAGCGGATTTTTCGTTCGATATTGGAATTCTGGTGGAGAAAGCTAATAACTGAATGCTGGTTGACGAGCTGAATGCAATAATACATTATCATGCTTATTACTTCGATTTCAAACGAGAAAACTGCTTGATGATAGTGTCAGCTATGATTATACTTTGAAGTCAACAACTATATTGGTAAGTTGGCTACATATGTTTTGTTACCAAAATAAACTAATGAATAATCAGCCAGTGAAGAGAATATTAATGTTATCCATAATCTAGAAAATGAGAAGAAAGATTAATAATTTCCATTTAATTCCAACTACACATATATAAAGAAACATTGAATTGTCTGAGTTATCTAATGCACTTAAAGGGAATGCTGGATTTGGCAGAAAATAGCGGGATGAATCATGTAAATTTAAGCCCAATAACGCCTGAATCTAGCCTCTGGTATAAATGATTGCAAACATTGTTGTATAGCGCATGAAAGATTGCAAAGAATTTCGTTGTTCATGCCTTCTTTAGCATGGACTTATACGAGAAGAAATTATTCGCGCATGTAGAGACAACTCAGTCGAGCATCAGTACGCGACACTGAAGAAGATTCATATTGAGTGGATTTTTCCTTCGACCGGGAATTACAATGTTTTAAACACAAACTCAATATAGATATGGTTGTTTCGCTAGAATAATACGTAAGACACTCTGCAATACGGACGGGAAAAACTTTTTTGACCGATTTTTCTTGGTCCACTTTCATTTCGAAATGCAAAAGCCATTTGAAATAAAAAATCACACCAGTGGAAGAAATGAGAAAAAAAAATCATGACAGCTTGGTGTGGGCAGAGCTTGCTGCGATTCAGTAAAATCCTTTCTCATGAGATAACTCGAAATTTAGACTACTCATTGTGAATTTTTAGTATTTTATATAAGTAATACAATACTAGTATATGTGTATGGATTTTGTTTTGTATACTTCTTGGGTCACCACTAATGCGTATTTTTACCCGTCTTAAATTGGATTAGTTGTTTTGAATGCAGTGTCAATAAGCTTTAAATTGCATCGTCCGTCTTTGCGGGATGAAAGTTTTGATGTAGCAAGTGTTAATATTGTGAAATTTCCATAAAATATCAATTTTCAAACGATTGGAAATACACTCGCCGCGCGGTTTGCTGTTTGTGCTCTAGTTACAATTTCCCCCCCTACCGTAGTTTCGTTTCTTGTGCCGAAGTTTGTGTGGTGTTGCCAAATCCATCCACGGTGATTAAATCTCTGCAGGACTAAGTTGTGTCGATTTTGCTATACGTCAGTCGTCTCCGGCCGCGTGCGGTATTTATCCGCATATAGTTTTTCGATATGCGGTGTTCTTGCCAACTATTTAAAAGCGTGACTGTTGAAAAGAACCGACTGAACAGTAAAATGTCCATCTTGTGCCATTCATGTGCTGGTAACAGAAATACAAATCGAATGTCAAAGATTTTGCAAGGCAATTTTTCATCCTTGTTGCTGTGGAGGGGCGTCTGATGTGCTCAACGTAGTGATGAGAAATCAGCAAGTTTTCTGGTTCTGTTCGTCGTGGACAACGCAAATGAAGAATATGCACTTCCGTAATACTACACGTGCTGCTCATGAGACTGGTCAGAAACAAGCACTAAATTCCTATAGCGATTCCATGATGAAAGTGAAGGCTGAAATGATGGGCGAATCAGAAGCCGAGATCCGGACAAATTTCGCAAAGTTGATCAACTCTAGCTCGTGTACTCCGAAATCATTCAAACGCGTTGGTACAGAGGATAAACAAGTCGTCCGACTGGTGACCAGAGGTAAAGACGAAAATACCTTATCCATCGTTTCATTCAAAATTTGTAGAAAGGTATGTGCAAGTATCCAGAGCGCTGGCTTCAACAAAATGGCCGGAAGGTATTATTTACCGCGAGTTCTCCGATAACAGAACGAGTAAAATTTTTTGGCAACCACGCTGTCCTGTTTAAAGATCCTCTGAGCCTCTCAGTGGAAAAGATTGTATCAATGGAGTAAACGACACTAAACCCTGCGTTTGGTTTAGGCCGGAACGCACACCTGACACAAGCCTCAATGTAGCAACGTGACTCCGGGCGCACACTTGCCGTAAGCTCTAAGGAAGCCCCTATTCGTCCCTTGGAAGTCGAGTCTCCGCTGTCAACGACCAACAGCCATCCCGGTCTTGTTGTTGAGTTGGAAGAATAGGCAAGTATGCCGCAAATTGCAACTGTTGCGTACGCATTTAGCGTGCCGCCGCACCTACAAATTCACCACATTGAGAGGAATACCTTTCGATATTTGCCTAACCTTGCAACGGGTGACAGATGGCTTCGGCGAAAAATGAGTTTAGCTGTCACTGAGATAAGGGAGTTTTTTTTTCTAAAGCGGTAACGACGAAAGTTATTTTTTAAACCAATAGTAAAGTGTTTAGATCTCAATTATAGTAGTGATTATTATTGGATCAATCGTTAAATTTATTTATTTATTTATTTATTTATTTATTTATTTATTTAATCAACTCAGTTCATCGGACTTATTGTCTACATGATACAAACTTAAAACAAAAACAAATGAGCATTACAAATACGAACCAAAAAGTGAGCTGAAGATTCGCTAAATTCAAACAATTCTTCGACAGTCGTAAACGCTCGCATCATAGCTGTTAGAGGTTCGTTGTTTCCAAACGCTGTTCGATGGAATCGGGGTTGAAGAAGAGTCCCACTCCGTAATGCTCTTGGAGGAACTCGGATGTTCAGTTGAGAGAGAAGCCTCGAGCAGTCGACCTCTCCATTCAAAAGTTTAGCAACAAAAACCGCTTGTTGATTTTTCCGTCGGCGTTCCAGAGTATGCAATTGCAGCAGATTGCAGCGATCTGAATACGGCGGGAGATTTTGCGGATCACGCCATGGTAGATTACGCAATGCCATCCGGATAAACCTGCGCTGTATTGTTTCTATCCTCAAGCTCCAAGTCAATTGATAAGGAAGCCAGACCAAGGCAGCATTTTCTAGGATCGGTCGTACCAGTGAGCAGTAGAGAGCTTTCAGGCAGTACGGGTCAGTGAAGTTTCTTGAGATTTTTGACACAAACCCTAGCTGGCGATTAGCCTTAGAAATCACAGCAGAGCGGTGGAGGATAAACGATAATTTATGATCCAGTAAAACACCTAAATCGCTGAACTGGTCGGTTCTATGTAGAACGACGCCATTGATGGTATAGTCGAAAACAATCGGCTGCTTGATGCGGTAATATGACATTACCATACACTTTGGAATGCTGGCACCAATCAGTGAATCGATCCAATAATAATTGAAGACGACTACAATCCTCGGCAGTCCGTACCACAAAAAACAGCTTTAGGTCATCAGCATACGCAAGCCTGCAGCCATCTCCTAGTAGAAGCAAGACGTCGTTGAAGTATAGAACAAACAGCAGTGGTCCAAGGTTGCTACCCTGTGGAACACCTGACGAGTTCGTAAAGAAACAGGAAGTGCTTGTATCAAGTTTTACTCGCAGAGCCCTGTCTGTTAAATACGAGCACAGCCATGATGTCAATCTTTCCGATGTGCCGAGTTTTGAAAGCTTCGCCAGCAGAATTTCATGGTTGATTGTATCAAACGCTGCTTTTAGATCAGTATAGACGACGTCTACTTGTGCCCCTTTCTCCAATTGATCAAAACAGGTCGTGGTAAAATCTAGGAGATTGGTGGTAACCGAACGTCCAGGCATGAAACCATGTTGATCGCCAGAGATGTAGCATTTGGTGCGCTCGAGAATGAAACCACTCACTATAATCTCAAACAATTTAGAGGCAGCTGACAGATTAGTGATTCCCCGGTAGTTTTTGACGTCACGTTTGTCTCCTTTCTTGTGTACCGGAACCATCAAAGACTCCTTCCAGACTGCGGGAAATTTCGATTCGACAAAAGATTTGTTGAAGATCCTGCAGAGCGGCTCGACAAGAGCTCCATTGGTGCGACAATACACTGAAGACGGAATACCATCTGGTCCAGGCGAGAATGTACATTTTATTTTCTTGATGGCATTATTTACCATCAAGGGCGTTATCTCAAAAATATCCACGTCTACAAGGTTCAATGGAACGTCCAAAACAGCGGAGTTAAGTTCACTCGGGTTAATACTTTCCGCAGCAAACACTGACGAAAAATGAGTAGCAAAAATTTCACATTTTTCCTTACTTATAGACGTCTCAACATCATTCAAAAACACGCTAGCTGGCATAGTAGTATTTTTCCTCTTTGAATTTACATAGCTCCAAAAACTCTTTGGGAGTTTGTACCCGTAAAACCTAAGATTTGTAGAGTGACGAGTTAAGTTTACGGTACTGACTACATGCCAAGTGAAAACTACGCTTATTTGCTAGGGAACGGTATAGCCGGAGTTTACGCTGCGAAGCATTTCGTGTTCGTTTTAGTTTTCGTAGCAAAGCAGAGCTCCATGGAGGAGAAACAGCGGGACGACGATAAGGAACATTCGTGTCTATCCAATCATTTAGTACAGCGCACAGCATTTCAGCCATTTCATCAGCATTTAGTCCAGCAAAAAGAGCATCCCAGTCAATGACAGAAAGAAAATCCCAAAGAGCATCGAAGTCAATTTTGTTATAGTCTAACGCCCGCACAACATTCTTATTCACACCATGCGATGGTACATCGTCATCAACTAAAGATGGTACACAGACAAACAGTGGCGGGTGATGAAGGTCAATCGGTAATAGTGGTGAAACAGAACTCGAGATTTCAACAGGAAGATCCGTTGGGCTAAAGAACAAATCGAGAATGCGTCCTAGATGGTTGTGCACGAGATTTCTTTGATGCATGTTGAAGAAATCCATACCGTCAACCAATATCGTGCTAGCCCTCGATGAAGATATAGAGCTCACTGGTTGAATCTGGCCATCAGAATAATTCCAGTTCACTCCAGGCTGGTTATAGTCACCGCATACCAGCAGACAATCGTTGTCAGAGCCCAACAACTCAAGCTGCAAAGCAAACTGAAGCATAATCCTAAGTTGTTCTGGCGACACATCAATGTGCAACGCATGGAGAACGGTTTACGTTCATCCGCTGAGTCCGCTGCTGCTGCAAAAAAATTGAAGAGGTCAAGCAACACTGGGCCGGACTGTATACCATCTATGCTTCTAAAACATTGCATTGCTTCGCAGACCATGACGCCACATCTATCTGGCATCATTGGCGACCCGTAAGTTTCCAACACAAAAAATTAATTTGTGTCTGTCTGTCTGTCTGTCTGTCTGTCTGTCTGTCTGTCTGTCTGTCTGTCTGTCTGTCTGTCTGTCTGTCTGTCTGTCTGTCTGTCTGTCTGTCTGTCTGTCTGTCTGTCTGTCTGTCTGTCTGTCTGTCTGTCTGTCTGTCTGTCTGTCTGTCTGTCTGTCTGTCTGTCTGTCTGTCTGTCTGTCTGTCTGTCTGTCTGTCTGTCTGTCTGTCTGTCTGTCTGTCTGTCTGTCTGTCTGTCTGTCTGTCTGTCTGTCTGTCTGTCTGTCTGTCTGTCTGTCTGTCTGTCTGTCTGTCTGTCTGTCTGTCTGTCTGTCTGTCTGTCTGTCTGTCTGTCTGTCTGTCTGTCTGTCTGTCTGTCTGTCTGTCTGTCTGTCTGTCTGTCTGTCTGTCTGTCTGTCTGTCTGTCTGTCTGTCTGTCTGTCTGTCTGTCTGTCTGTCTGTCTGTCTGTCTGTCTGTCTGTCTGTCTGTCTGTCTGTCTGTCTGTCTGTCTGTCTGTCTGTCTGTCTGTCTGTCTGTCTGTCTGTCTGTCTGTCTGTCTGTCTGTCTGTCTGTCTGTCTGTCTGTCTGTCTGTCTGTCTGTCTGTCTGTCTGTCTGTCTGTCTGTCTGTCTGTCTGTCTGTCTGTCTGTCTGTCTGTCCTGTCTGTCTGTCTGTCTGTCTGTCTGTCTGTCTGTCTGTCTGTCTGTCTGTCTGTCTGTCTGTCTGTCTGTCTGTCTGTCTGTCTGTCTGTCTGTCTGTCTGTCTGTCTGTCTGTCTGTCTGTCTGTCTGTCTGTCTGTCTGTCTGTCTGTCTGTCTGTCTGTCTGTCTGTCTGTCTGTCTGTCTGTCTGTCTGTCTGTCTGTCTGTCTGTCTGTCTGTCTGGATGATAGTAAGAGATCCCTTCCTTCTCTCAAAGGGGGGACTCCCATACAAATGAAACACATATTTCTGCATAACTCGAGAACTAATTAAGTAAATGGAACCAAATTTGCAGCCAAAGTAAAAGTTCTCGAATGCAAGAATGTTTCTATGACGGTTTGAGACCCCTCAGGCCTCTATAAGAGGGGGGCTGCCGTACAAGTGAAACACATATTTCTGCATAACCTGGTTGAGTAATCATGCATATGAAACCAATTTTGGAGGAGAGAAATGTTTCCATAGTAGTTTGAGACTCCTCCGCTCTCTGGAAGGGAGGAGGGTCTCATATACAATGAAACACAAATTTCATAATAACTCGAGAACCAATCAAGTAAATGGAATCACATTTGCCAAGTGAAGCTTTTTGAAGGCAAGAAATGTTTTTAATGTGACTAGAGAAGGGAAGGGGGTTGAAAGGGAGGCTCATATACAAATGAAACAAAAAATTCTTAATAATTCGAGAGCTTATCAAGTTATTGGCCAAAATTTGACATGTGGAGATTCCTGAAGGTAAAATCTATTTCTAAGGTGACTTGAAACCTCTCCTCTTTCTGAAAAGGGATTTCCCATACAAATGAAACACAAATTTCTGCACAACTCGAGAGTCAATCAAGCAAATGAAACCAAATTTCGTCTCGATTAAACTTTAGGCCGTTGACGAACAGCTATTCACGTATAATATTAAACATCGATTGACAGGAGCTCAAGGATTGTTTTCTATTTTTGTCCCATAGCATTTCATAGCATACTACGGCATTTTTCTTCAGGGACCATTAAAACATCGCTTTTGAGCTATGATTGTGGATGAGTTTCTGTGTGGAAGTGCCATTAAGCTTGTAAAACACATCAGCTATAAGATGCAGCCTACTCCGATCAACAAGTGCAAAATGCACAAATTCGTTATTACAAAGTAAAGCAACATCGTTGCCACGTACGTGATTCGATGTTATTGATATTAATGACTTCGTGTATGTCTCTTCTTCGAGTGTACTACATTTTCGGTTTGCAGCGTCCTATCTGTTGAAATACTAGAAACTTGCTGCTCGTGGTTCGAATTGATTCAGTAGTCTGCTATGGGGGAATGCTCCAATGACGGGTTGAAATTTACAGTAGCACAAATTGCAACACATTGGTTCATGCACCGTAATGGCAATAAATTGCATACCTGTCAGAGACAAAATCCTTCATCCACCATGGGAGAATGTTGCACTTCCCAGAATGGAATGAAAAAATGAATTCAATACCAGCACCATTGTTGGAAACTTTTCAAATTTCCATGCAACTACCGCTGAATAAACTCACTCGATGATACGTGGACCCTTTAAAGCTCCAGAACTCAAAATAATGCACTGCAAAATCCACAAACAATGGAGTCACGTGCCGGCGGACCGAGCCACAACCTTGACCATGACTACGCGACTGCTCTTGGTCCGGCTCCCCACGAAAAAAAAACAAGAAGCCCGAAAATGAACAAACAAGCTCATAAAAAATCTTGTTAACAGCCGTAAAAAGAAAGAACAATATAATACCCGGGAAAGACCATACACACAACAAATTGCAACACAAACAATAGTTTTCGGTTTTGTAGCTTAGCCTTCTCATGGGTTTAGAACTTTGGTGCTCCCAGCGAAGGAAATGTAAACTGTAAACCAGTCGGCTGATGAAACATCCATTGTTTGCCTGAACTCGGCCCCGGGATGAAGGAAACACCCTTGGCTTTTTGAGGGGGAGTAGATCGTGAAAACCAATGAACCGGTAGCTCGATTTAGTTCCTCGTTCTCCCCCCCACCCCCCCCCCACCCATTCTCTCAGTCCATTAGATCATGGCCAGTCCTTTTCCATTCGCAGCCTCACAGCCAACAATGGAGTGAAAGCGAACAACGGAAGCGGAGAGTCAAAAGTTATGCTATTCCATTCTCCTCCGTCGGTGGTGTCGGAAGCGGTCACTAGAAGCCCGCCGCCACCAAAGCGTCAATACAAACAACTTGAAGCGAGAAAATAAGAGCTGTTTCCCATTGTGTGTTGGCCTACCGTCGTTTTCCTCGCCATTTCTCCCCGGAGATGGCCAGGTTCGGTGGTTTGTTTGGTGGTTCGCTTTCAGGATTGAAACAATTAAAAGTCAAATATAGCATTACAGCAGACCATGCTGGCTTGGCCGGTTGGCTTTGTGTGTGAGAGCAGTCCAAAGTTGTTGACTAGCAGCTGACCTGAACCGCGTTTGCCTTCTATGTACCAAGGTAAAATGGAGCGAGGCGATGCGATATACGGACTCGGATCATAACACCGGAAATGGTGGCAAACAAAGCGCTTCAGGACGCTTTATGCAGTTTTGTAGTTTGATGTGGGGAGGTCGGTGGGTGTTGTCGTGGATAACAGTTCCAGTTAACGACCCGGGCAGGTGGTAATGGCCTATGGGAACAGTGAATGTGTACTCAAAGCAGGATGAGGTTTGGAGTTTTTGTTTGGGGATTTAACAATAACCCTGTTTGAACTTGGTAAATGTGTTTTCGGAGAACGTAAGCTTAATTATAAATTATTGCATTTGTACTCAGGGATTGGGAGCAACAACTTGGGAATTGTGTGAATCACAAGTTTTCGCATTGTCAGTTGATGATGAATTGTTGACAGTTTTTACAGATGAGCTCATAGATAATGAGAATAAAAAAAACTTTTTCTTTTGTTTTCAAATTATGCTTAAATTCATGTTACTCGAATTCAATAATATTAAAGATAATTTGAAAAACAGGAAAATTTAAATTAACACTTGCTTGTTTATGAACAAACTTCAACAATTTTTCAAACTGTCACTAATAAACGCGAGCAATTTCCGTTAAATTCCGCAAGGAAAAGCTCATCCATTGATAGTAGGGGTGGGCAATGCGCTCATGAACTGACCTAAAGAACTACACTCCCGCGTCACTTTACTCAATTTTTGAGTACAATTGTATGCTATCTCTTTTTCTCTCACGGAAATGTTACTCAATTTTCGTTAAAAAGTGGATCAACTCAATTTTTGATTAGATCCACTTTTTACGAAAATTGAGTAACATTTCCATGAGAGAAAAAGAGATAGCATACAATTGTACTCAAAAATTGAGTAAAGTGACGCGGGAGTGTAGTTCACCTAGATTTACGAGTGACCCAACGCTCTTTTTAATTGAGCGGTAGCTCTCCCGCTCACCTCACAAATAAACTAATATGTGAGAGGGAGTGAGAACGGGAGCTATTTCTATTGGAAAATTTGACAAGCGAGCATCTATCAAAAATAGCTCACGAACTGTAATTACCATGTGATAGGGGAGCTAGAGCTATTTAACTGAGTGAGAGCGCCTATTGATATGTGACTCCTGAACTACTCATCGACTGCTAAAGCTAGTTGTACTGAGTGAGCGAGAGCGGAACGAGATGAAAGGCCCATCATCTGATTAAATTTTCGCGAGAGTGGAAATAAATCTCGCAAGCAGATGGAAGTTTTTCTTTCACGCTCTCGCTCAACATTGGTTTTCAATTATTCTCTGTGTTATGTATAATGTAAAAATAATTAGGAAAAAATCCTCCTAAGCTAAAGCAGAATGTTCTGACGAGATAGAACTCAACGTTCGAAATGTTAGAACGATTGCTTTTGAAAAAATATGCTGTATGTTCAGCTTTGGCCTTATAAGATTTGACCCGCTTCTCGGCCTTTTCCATGAGGTGTCGATTGAAATTTCGTCGGGCTCAGTACTTGCCCACAGTATGAGGGAACGTATCAAACTGCATTCAAACGATTCTCATCCTCCAAATATCGAAAAGTTGGTAGATGAACTGGAAGATAGCCTCATCAAGCATTTCGGCGGAAGAAAATCGGATGCAATGATCGCTCAAGTCATCTTTCTCAATCCGCGGTTTAAGAAGCAAAGTTTTGAAGATGTGAAGATTTACAACGCGATGAATCAACGTCTTATGTACAAAATGCGGAAGAACGTTGATTCTTCGTATGAAAATCAGCTAGCTGAACCCCAATCGGCATCGGCATCAGATATTGATGACAAGGTTGTGCATTCCTGCAACACTGTACCTTGTGATCAGATCTTTCCATAGCAGAGCAACAGGTTGGTGAGTAGAAGGCTAGCCGCGAAACATATTTCGTAAATTGTAATGACTGTTTAAAAAAAAATCTAATATTTCAACAATAAATACCCTTTTTTTCAAAAATCTCAATACGGTGATCCGATTTAGCTAAATGCTCGGAAAAGAGCAAATGAACGGTTCTAATGAACTAGCTCTCTTCAATGAGCGGAACTTTTCGGAGCCGCTCGCTATAGTGAGCCATTTTGCCCACTTCTAATTGATAGATAGCCTTCTCTAGTAACAATATAAATGCTAATTTGATTTATTCCAGTTTTATTATTGACTTCGATAAGAATTACAAACATGCACAGAATTACATGCACTTACAGCAGGTTTTAATGAGAAATATTGGTTATAAGAACTATACGGTTACTTCTTCAAGAATTCTTTGTTTTACGCTAGCCTAATGCATCTTATTTAAGATCATCTATCAAAGGAAAAGTCAGTACCAATTGTATAAAAAATATTAAATACCTCCCGGACTCTAAACGAAAGCGAACAGAAACCTAACATTTCAGAAAGATGTAGCAATCATGTTGTGATTCCCAATGAAAGAATTTACATACCTGAAGTATCTGCAGGTCCAGTACAGGAAACTCAAACAACTTCCAATTGGCTCAAAAGTCATTCCGATGAACCGCAGTTATTTAAGGATGAACCGTTGGAATTTGGAGATGAACCATTGGAATCAGAGGGGAGGAGTTCGAGGATGAAAACAAAAAAAATCTAAAAAACTAGCTAATTCTACATAATATAAAACGAAATTCAGAAAAAGATTCTCTAAAAATTATTGTTTGCCAAACATTTTACCTGAGGATCCACGAACTCTTCTTCAAACTCATAAAGAAGTTCCTATTTTACCATTGGGAGATGGCCAACATTGACATCGTGGTTTTAAACATATATTTCACAACTCTTTTCGGTGATTGATAAACAAAAGTCAATATCGATAAGTAGATTTGGGTAAGCCTATTCCATCTACAACTTAAATACCTCCTCAGTGTACCGAATGCGTGATATTAAATATTCGTACCATCGTACAAATACCAACAAATCCCGTTTCATCTGGGCATATAATGCCTTGATTTTCTTTGCATGCACGTAAGCTATAGTTAATATCATAATAGGCTATGAGTAAAAGAAATCGATTTCCTTAGTTTGAAAATTGCACCATGACGAAGTGGCAGCGTATTCGTGATGTCGTATTGCGCAAATCTCACCGAAAGACATTTCAATCGCCGTGGGAACGGCCCGGTGGACCGTGAAAAGGGTCTTAGACTAAAAAGAAAAGAAAGGACAACTATTCGTGAGTATACAGCCGAATCCAGTGCGTTCAATGAAGAAAATGGCGAAGGAACACGATATCAGTGACTTCACGGCACGAAAGTTCGGAAGATTGCAGTACGAGGTCGAGGGCTGATGCTTTGCTAATGTATCTGTGAACCCCTGTAATGGAAACGCCGTATGTATAGGGGTTCTCGAACATTCTTTTACGGATCGTGTCTTTTGTTCTCCCGGATCACGGATTACGTTGTTTATATTTGTTAACATACAAAATGATCAATTAAGGCAAATACAGTTGAGGTTTAGAGGGCCATACATTTTATGAAATAAAAAAAAGGTAGCAAAAGGATAATGATCTTTTTTTTTGACAGGTTTTATTAACTTAAACTCGCTTGAGCTCACCGTTGCAGCCAATCGTTGACTCCGTTGGGTTGCATAATCAGGATCATCGTCTTTCTTTTCCACAGTAAATAACACACAAATAAAGCTTGACATTTTTTCACAAACTGCACCGAAAACCATAAAAAAAAGCACGGGAATAAAACGAATGGCGATCTACGAGAAGCTGTCATCAGCCAAAATTAGGAAAAAATGAGTCTGTCGGTATTAGTTCGTCGGATTCGTCAAGTTTCAAACGAGGATCCCAGTGTTTCTTTTGTATCAGCTACGCCTGTGCTACGGATGCAACCCGCATTGCCTTCGCCGAGAAATATCGGTTTTTGGACGACGAATGGTCGGACGTGGTTTTCAGTGACGAGAAGAAGTTCAACCTTGATGGACTAGATAGTTTAAGTTGGTACAATAACATGCAAGAGACATAAAGAAAAGAGAAACGATACTTTGGCGGAGGAACGATAAAGATCTGGACCTTTAGCATGTTTAAATTTGTAAAACTACAACAGCAAATGTAAATATATTAATGTAAATAAATAATTGTAAGTAGACAAATGTAATTAAATAAACTCAAGCAAACACACATAACACCCACAGTTCCGTCGTCGACCATGCGTTGAACACAAGTGGCGCCCATAGTCGATTTCTTTACATTCGGCGTGAACTGGGGGTGTATTCATCTGTTAAGTTTTATCACCCATCACAGTGTACTCAACAGATGGTGCTAGTGTTTTACTGATGATGATGTGTAGTGCAAAACGTTCACAATGTTATGCCTGTATGTCTGTGTTATAAATTTCTGTGTTATAAAAACATGTTCATATCAATTTTATAATATATATGAGTTTATATGAAACATATAAGTATATTTATATATAACTATAAATTAGAAGAAAAAATAGTAGTTTCCATTTAATTCCAGCTACCTTTGCTTATCTTGACAAAAACGCGTATTTCGTCTACAATGTGCAGACTTCTTCAGTGTCTCGTACTAATAAGTCGAGTTATTAGTACGAGATAATGAAGAAGTCTGCACATTGCACAGATCACGAATTTACGAGGAAACATGTTCCCAGCGCCTACACTTGAAACTTTACAGCAAAGTGATGTTCTACAACATGGCTTATATTATCAAGGCCCATTTTTTGATGTTGATTAGAGTTAGGGTGGTCCCTATTTTCACGGAAATACAAAAATTACCCTTTTTTTTTTGCAGAAATAGACGTTTACATTCTTTAGCAAAGTTGTAGCGCAGAAAATTTTATGGAATTTTCATACAAAAATTTTTTTTGTAGGTTAAAAATTGACCGATTCAGAGCAATTTTCCCTCATCAACTTAGGGTGTACCATAAAAAAATTGTTATTTTGTCCTTGCTTTTTTATCTCAATTTTCATCGTTAAATTGTGTTTGGTCTAGTTATAGAGCTTTAAAACTTTAAAGACGCGTACCTTAGTATACAAACTTTGCCGCTAATTTCAATCAATCAATAGTTATTGAAGTTTTTCTAAACTAAATACTTCATTTTCAAATGTTGATTTTTATTATTGGGGCAAACACAAAAAAATATTAAGACGTCAATTAAAAGGGCAAATTATATTGTTTAACATATGTGAAAACTAGAGATATGATATTACTGTATCTTGATAAAATTACATTTGAATCTTAGATGGTTTAAGAAGAAAAACTTCAATAACTATTGATTGGTTAAAGCTAGTGGCAAAATTAATATATCAAAATACGCGCCTTTAAAAGTTCTACAACTCAACAGAACACAATTTAACGATGAAAATTGAGATAAAAAAGAGAGGGCAAAAAAACAATTTTTTTTTATTGTACACCCTAAGTTGATGAGGGAAAATTGCTCTAAATCGGTCAATTTTTAAGCTACAAAAAATATTTGCACATGAAAATTCCATGAAATTTTCTGCGCTACAGCATTGCTTAAGAATGTAAACGTCTATTTCTGCAAAAAAAAAGGTAGTGTTTGTATTCCCGTGAAAATGGGGACCACTCTAATTTTAATCAACATCAAAAAATGGGCCTTGATAATACAAACCATGTTGTAGAACATCACTTTGCTGTAAAGTTTCAAGTGTAGGCACTGGGAGCATGTTTCCTCGTTAATTCGTGATCTGGACCATAATGCATTGTAAACGAAATTCGCGTATCTGTCGAAGATAAGCAAAGGTAGTAGGAATTAAATGGAAAATACTAATTTTTCTTCTAATTTCTAGTTACAGGTATTCCACTAAACAGCTCAACCCCTCTAGGATTCATATTTATATATGTAACAGTCAATTTCTGCACCTCGAAAATTCAGTATGATATATACAATGATGGTATAATGAAAATAGTATGAAGTCACAATGAAATAATAAATAATATACAACGCAACGCAAACAACGTAGCTTTTAGCTTTTTGATCTAATGTGGTGTAATATGATTGAACTCTGAAAAGGTAAACATTTCCAAAGTTTATTATTGATTGATGGATTTAAACATTTGTTGATTTAATAAAAGAAAATTGATCAAAAATTTCGATAATCCAATATGTTACTACGGTTATTCTAAAAAAAATGAGTGGATAAAAACAAAGGAAAAACTAATTGATGTGTTATAACCGCAATAAAACTGACTCATAGCTTCGGGTGTCTTGACAAAGAATCCGTACTGTGCTCTTGTGGCACGTTAAGCCGGGCAGTTTAGTGCAAGGGCTGTTTGCCTGTGATATAAATAGTAATACATGTTAATATTAAAATATTAACATTGTCTTGAAAAACCTCACCTTGTTACGCTCTTTGGTGATAATTGTTGGTGCTTCTGATCGAAAGTTATGCAGAAAACAGAAACGATTTTGCGTAGATCTTATGTCTGAAAAAAAAAATTCACAATATCGGGATATGGGAGAGGGAAGGAAAATGTGCAACCAGACTATTAAAGAACTCAGGGTGTGGAGTTGAGGGTGCTAACCCCTCGAGCCACTAAAATCCCTCCTGTGTTTCCAGCTTTGGTGACCCCCTCCCCTCCCCCGTTTGGTTTTACTTCAGGGGAGGGGGGGCTCTTGCGCTTCGAGCTCCTGCAATTTCCAACTACTTAGGACTTTAGTACACAGATAAAAAGAAACATTGAAGTTTATGCGTTTTCAAATGCACATAAAGGGAATGCTAGATTTGGCAGAAAAATAATGGGATATTTCATGTAAATTGAAGTCAGATAACGCCAGCATCTAGCCTGTTGTATGACAGATTACAAACATTGTTGTATGGCGCCTGAAAACTTGCAAACAATTTCGTTGTTTACACCTCCTTTGGCTTGGAATTAAACGAGGGTAAATTTTACGTGCCAGTAAAAATTAATTATTTTTTTCTGTGTAGTTAGCTGGTCCCGTTGGTCATTACGCCGTCTGGCTAGGAGCTCTAGGCCAATCTGAGAAGCCACCATATTCACAACGTCTCAGATGTCCTAGTTCTGACACATTCTCTGGATAAGGTTGACCTAGTTGACCTTTTCGGGCCGTCGAAGCGAGGGTATTCGAAGAAGTATATTACAGGATGTGCATCACGTTGAATTTTACTTCAGCATATCGGCAGCTGAACCATCCGTATAGCTCCGATGTTAGTCGATGGGTCCACCGAGCTTTGATAGAGATATTATTCTCACTCTATCGCTTGACCATGATGCGGCTCTAACGGTCTTTCGGATACCTCTTATGCCCCGTTTTTCTGAGAACTCTGCACAGAAAAAAATAATTAATTTTAACAAGCACGTAAAATTTCCCCTCGTGTAATTCCAAGCCAACGGAGCGTAAACAACGATATTGTTTGCAATCTTTCATACAACAGGCTAGATTTAGGTGCAATCTGGCTTAAATTTACATGAAATATCCCATTATTTTCTACCAAATCTAGCATTCCCTTTATGTGCATTAGATAACGCAGAAAATTCAGTGTTTCTTTTTATCTGTATACGTCCTCTTTTATGATGACCACTCTTAGGCGCATTAGCCTGTGCGTACTCTCGAGCCTACCCAAATAGCTATAGATAGGGTGACACTGGCCAAGAGGTTTTCTTGCAGGCGTAATCCACGATGTTTAAAAAGGGCAACACATCGTCGATCATAACCCCCAAGTACTTCAGAGACCGCAGAGATGCAGGTGATGATGCAGTTGTCTGCACTAATCGTCACCTGCTGCTCCCATTTTCTGTTTCTGACCACAGTAATCTACGTTTTGTGATCGACTAGCTCCAGTTTTCTGGAGATGGAGCCAATGGAGAGTGTGAGTGAGTGGCCACCCCTTCTATGGATTCACCATAGACATCTAGAGTGATGTCGTCCGCGAAACTGACAATTCTTTGGGGAAAGTAAGTAATAACACTTCGCCATACGTCGTGTTTCAGAGCACCGGACCCAGCATTGAACCTTACGGAACCAGTACTCGATTCTGGAAGTATTTTCCCAAAACCCTGTACAGGTACCCAGGAACCCGGAGGCGTTGAAGCGAGTTTGCGATAGCTTCCTAACTGGTGCTATTGAACGCGTTTCTCAGGTCCACAGTAGCCGACTCCCCACCTCTTACGCTTGATTGTTGCCTCTGCCGTCTTGATGACGGACAGTATGGCATCCACCGTTGACTTGTTCTTACAGAAGCCGAACGGGTTGTTTGACAGGCCACCTGTGCCCTCCGTGTACTTTGACAGCCTATTGAGGATTATCCTCTCAAGCACCTTACACTGATGGATCACCTGGTGGCTACGTTGTCTTGGGTAGCAATACGAGGATATGGCGTTTCCAGGCATCCGGGAAAACATCTCTGAATTAAAACCCTGAACATTTCAGGAGCCAGCAAAATAGCCCTCTTGATGGCCAGATTCGGTATACCGTCTGGTCCTGGAGCTATGTTAACCTTGAGCGCCTTGCTTATCATGACGAATACATGGTAGGGGAGGATGGTATATAACGCACCGTTTAAGCAACATCGTAAATCTCTAGGAAATGAATGCTGGAATTTCGGAACAAGTTATTAAGTATGGTGCATTACGATGCTTTCGTTGTAGATCATATGTGATTTAAAATCAAAACGATGATTTTTCATAATTTTTTAGACTTTTTCCATTTGTAGCCCAGACGACATCGGGGTAAAACGCCTGTTTTACCCACACCATCATTGGGGTAAGACGCACAACAACACGATGATACAATGCACCACAATATTGGAATAGCATGAACCGCTTGTAAAAGGTAAAAACACGTTTATAAATATTACTAATTTCACCTGATAAGTGAGGAGGTTGCAACATATTGCCTTTTAGCTCTGTTTGGTAGTCAAGCAGCCACTGGCTACAGAATAAAGATTTCAAAACTGTGCCAAATGTTGACTGCTTATTATACACACGCTCAGAAAAAAGTACCCAACATTGGGTTTAATTGTGTTTACCTCCCATTGGGTTCCAATTAATTACTCCTGGGTCGAATTTTCCAAGAATAAGTGATTTACTAACCTACCGTTGGGTGTACGTAGGATAATCCCACAATAACCTGCTTCACTGGGTACTTTTTTTTAAGAGTGTAGATTTATATAACGTCACGGCGCGATCTGCCCCAGTTTTAGTTCTGCATAGTTTTGACTAGACATGCTGAAAAAACTTGGAAATATAATGAAGTTTTGATACTATCTTGAAACATTGTTGGGTGCGATACATGTGAAGTAATAAACCAGGGATATTAATGCATGATAAAATGTTATTTAAATAACATTATTATTTACATGTGAGGCCAGTCATGACAATTTCTTCAATTTCGACCATTAGAACCCAATATGCGCCACCTCATGGATCCATATCGGCATTCAAACACAAGGGCGCTCGCGAAAACAGCTCTCTCTCTTTCTTTCTCTCTCTCTCTCTCTCTCTCTCTCTCTTTCTATATATCTCTGTTCCCAACTAGCCATTGTTGCCTAGTGCAACATAAATGCCGCTTTTGCCCTTAAATGGCACTTTTGATCTACAACTTAATAACCGATAGCATTTGAGATGCTGATATAATGCTGATATAAATTTCGCTTTTTAAATCCAACTTTACTACAGATAGCATTTAAAATGCTGATATAATACTGAAATGCAGATTTAGGGTTGATTTACTGCTGATGCTAATGCTTGTTGGTTACCTTTTTGCAGCCGTATGCCTTCTCTTAATGCTTGTTCCCTTCTCCTAAAGATTGTTCTGCCAGTTTTTTGTCCCTCTTGTGGTCGGCAGCAGGGTGTACGAATATTATCCGTACAACAAAATGGTTACAAAACTATCTCTTTTTGTTGGATAAAAAAATCAATAAGTATTGTTTGTTATAGCAATTTTTTTAACAAATCACAAGTTTTATTTGATTATTTCAAAATAGCCACCTCGTGGTGAGACGCACGCCTTCAAACGTTTCGGGAAGTTATCCACGATGGCCGCGAGTTCTTCGACAGTTCTTTGTTTCCAAACATTTGAAAGAGACGATTTTAGATGTTCTAGTGATTAATGTGGTATACTGCAGGCCATTGACTCCAAGATGGACCATAAAGAATAAACGCCGGCGCCCAGTTTTGTTAAAAAATCCATTCATTGTTGTCGAAATGCTGCAATGCCTAAGAAGCTTCTGTAACAGTGAGGGTTATTCCGAGACTCGAAGTGACGTTTGTCACTTGGTGAAGTGAGAAGAGTCACCTGCAGTGACGTGACTCTTCTGGGTAAATCAAATGGAGAGTCACGTCACTGCAGGTGACTCTTCTCACTTCACCAAGTGACAAACGTCACTTCGACTCTCGGAATAACCCTCAGTGAGTAGCTTCTGATATACCGGTTGATTCACTTTCACCCTCTTGTCGATGAAGATCAAAGGGGTTATGCCGGAATGAATTATTCAAGCCGAAACCATGACAGAAGCGGGATGATTACTCCTTGAAATACATACTTCCACGATTTTTGGAGGAAGCAACTGACAATCATTTTGGTGGTTGTGATGCTGCTCGATTGTGAAAACTTTTTCATCGGTGAACAGTATGGTGAACTATCGGTTCAGAGGACCTTAGCTTTTCTCAATCGGTTTGCGTTCATGGTGTCATTCAAGTAGTGATTATTGCACAGTTTATATGAATAAAGCTTCAAATCGTCGTAAACTATGGCTCCAACGGAAGATTTTGAAATTTTCAGTGATTTCGTCAACTTTCGGATGGAAATCGAAGAATTTCGCTTGATTCGTCTCCGTATAATCTCGCGCATTTGTGGAGTCCGAATGGTGCGCTTTTTGCCTCTCCCTACGCGGTCATCTAGCGTTACAAGCTGTTGGTATCGTTTTATTGTGTCACTCACAGTAGAGTTTACCATATTCAGGGTCTTTGCAATCACGGAAACCGTTTTTCCTTTTCGAAAAAGTTTAATTGCAACTGCGCGCAACTGGTTCGGCTTCATTTTGAATGAACTAGAAATCAGAACTGTACCAACTGCGTATAAAGACAAATGGGCCAAGATGTCAAACCATATAGGTATGCTTAGCTTAATCCGCTTAGTTGTGTTGAGGCATGAAGACAAAGTCTGTACGGATAATTTGCAGACACCCTGTACGTAATTAGACAAACGATGTGTTCGATTGAATTGATTTTCCTTTCTCTTTCAACTCATTCTTATGTGCTTAAGGAGGCTTACATGTGCCGGTCTCAGGGGACAGACATTTACATGACATTTTGGTTATGTGTAGATAAACCCTTGTAGTTTCGGCACTTAGGACCTCCCGTTTCCCAGAAGACATCCTTGCAGTACCGGGCTTTTGGGCCTTTGCCTCCGCACCTTTTACACAATTCGTTGCCGGGCCTTTGCATACTCAGGATATTTGTCAGCTCTCATGCCACTTTTAGGCCCGAGACCACTTTGGTTGCTGCCTGCCATATAGTGGCCACTTGGGTCCCGAGTGGTTCCTTTTGCAGCCCTATGGCTGCTGTGGCCACCTCAACCCCGGATTGAGCCTTAATGGCCTTGAAGATTTTGCTAGCCTCCGAGATCTCGTCCAGGTTCTTACATTGGAGAGTTACTTGCGTGACTCCATACCTTCTCCTAAAGCTTTCGCTTTCAAGACTTTTCGGTCATAACAATGAGGGCTTCAGCGCTGTTACGCTTTTGAGGCACTTTTCAAGGGGTTTTCCAGGTGTACCCTTCTTTACATCACTCTTCTCAGTACTAGGACCGGCCCTGGCACTTGTGCCACCCTGGGGATTGCTTCGCCCGCTTGAAGATGGGGTGGGACCTCTCACAGAGAATCCATCTTTGTGTACATAGAGGAAAACTCCCTAGCCTTCTCCGACGCGACTAACCTGACCATTTCCCAGGCCCTTTGGTCGGCTAGAAGCTTGGCTTCTCACGGCATGCAGCCCGCATGGACCTATGAAGCTTCAATAAGATCTGATGAAGGTCCTTGTTAACATTGCTAAGCGTCGACGCAAAGTCAATGATAGTATTTTACTGCTCCGAGACCTTGGGAAGCGTGACTCCATTATCACTGAGGCACTTGCTTCGGATGCCGTGGATCTGGCTAAGCTACCTTTGGCAAACGGGTTTACCTACTCTTGGGGTTTAATTGTAATTGGAGTGGTGGCTTCATGTTGTTGGGTCCCCTCTCAACCACTATCCAAACCCACGTCAAGAAGTCGCTAAAATTATTCCATGCCCAAGTAACAATTTCAGTTCTATTCCAGCCGTATAGCACTCCTCGCGGCTTTGTTGATGAAACTACATTCGAAACTGTTTTGTCCACCAACACCTCCTCTATGCATCTTTAAAGCCGAAATGTGTACAAAGTGGCCCACTCTATAGACGGTTATGAAAACAAATTCATAAAACCTTTCTAAGACCATGAAGATTTTGAAAATGTTCTAGTGAAAGATGTTATGACCACTTGAGAACCATCATAAAACCTATTGGCCGCCATTAAAACCAGTATGGGGCCGAATGGCCACAGCTGTCAAAATTAACGGCGATATCGTGGTTGGTTTTTGTTTTTCTGCTTTGTTCGATTCTCTGCTCTTCTGATTCATTAACAGTAAATAATGGCTAAAAAAAAAGCTCAAGTGTTGCGGGAAATTTTGTTTGATAGCAAAATATCCAAAACATATTGAGTTTTTTTATAGCGTATCATGCTCCAAATCATATGCGCATTTAATTTTATGGTGAATATTGGCACGATATGAGCTGAACAAAAACAAAATTGAAAGAAATATATTCGATAAATTAATCAAGAAACTTCTGAAAATTGATGGAATGCAATAAGGTTATCTAAAAGAATACCAAAGCTGGTCTCAGATCCACAGTTCAATTGTATTACATATAAAATATGGTGTATTTATTTTTCCACATTTCAAATATTTCATAGAGGCTTTCATAAAACTTTAATAAAACTTAGTAAAGCTTGATGGTTTTGGCAATGTTACTTGGGAATTGAACAGGTTCCAAGATCTCAAATCGAAGTGATACATTTAACGTGGGTTCCACTAGTTATTAGTTAAATGTCAATTCTATTAAACGCTTACCTGAAGTCAGTATATAAAGCTTCCACAAAATGTCCTCTATCCATTAAACCTACATAAAATTCCACAAATTCCAATAGATTAGTCCAAAAATAAATTGTTAGGTTTCGTTATCGTTATCGTATTTAAAATCAACTGTTTTCTGGTTGAAATCTCCATTAATGTGAACCTTGGTTTGAGGCACGTTCAAAAGTTTAGCCGTATGTGGAGGAATGTGAACAGATACGAAAAGATGAAGTTTATCATCAAGTTATCAAGACTAATCATGCCATTGTATGGAGGGCCAAAAAGGGGTGTGGTAGGTCTATAGGCAACATCACTTATACGATTCCACGGGGATATAAAGAATCTCCTTCCAACAACAAGATTGAACAATTGGTCAAAAGAGCAAGCTATCTAGCATGAGGATGCCCCAATGGGCGGGGAGAAGAGCCCGCCCTATATTCACAAACTGTTAGCAATGGAGAGTTGGCGTACCCACTCTCTCCATCCAGAGTGCTTCAATCGGGTGCCCTGATGGTCCCTCATATTCTCATGAAATATATACATGATAGTGTATATATTTATGTAAATAAATGCAATCACTCGTATCTATATGATATCTTTATATGACTCCATTCAGTTGATCCTGAAATGCAAGAAATGTTGTAAAAGGTTTTTTTCCTTGTTGGGGACGTATTGCCACTGCGACCATTGATTTGATTTATTGTGGCGTGTCTTCCTTTTTATTTATGCCATATTATCGCAATGGTAAGTTGCTATTTGGAGTAACTACCACTACGGCAGTAGGCAATTTTCCCATGCAGGTACTACATTTCTTATGAAGTGTATTACTTGATTGGGAGCAGCGTTCCAGACCTCACAGGGTTCAATGAGCCCCTTTTCAAAAAATCTGCATCGTTTATTGAATAGTGCAACACAGTCGCACATTAAATGCTTAAAGCTTTCACTCTCTAATCCACAAGAGCGGCATTTATCTTCATGAAGTTTACCGATTATTTTCAGGTGATATTTACTCGGACAATGTCCAGTTATCAAACCAGTGTATGTTCTCAAGTCATGTTTCGAAAGTCTAAGTAACTTTTTCGTATGAGAAGCGTTAGGCTTAATGAACTGTTTGGATTGCCGGGCATTGGAGGTACTATTCCAGATAGCCTGTACTTTGTCCTTTTCCCAGTTCTTTAGTTCTACTTTTAAGGCGCAAGGAGATAAACCAATAAATGGTTCGTGCCCTATGAATTGCATGGATGACCCTATTTTTGCCATCTGATCAGCTTTTTTGTTTCCTTCAATTCCGCAATGACCAGGAACCCAATAGAGGTTAACCAGGACAGGACAATTGCTGTAAAACTTGTGCGCATTCCCACACCAGCTTAGATGTGAATGTTTTTGACTTTAAAGAATTCAGAGCTGCTTGGCTATCCGAACAAATGCATATGTTTGCATTTTTTAAATTTCTTTTCATACAGATTAATGCACATTCCAGTATGGCATATATTTCAGCTTCCAGAAGGTGGAGGGGTCTCAAACCACCTTAGAAACATTTATTTTCTTCAAAAACCTCCACATGCCAAATTTGGTTCCATTTGCTTGATTTGTTCTCGAGTTATGCAGAAATTCGTGTTTCGTTTGTATGAGAGACCCCTTTTTCAGTATGCGGAGGAGTCTCAAACTTCCATAGAAACATTTCTCTCCTCCAAAAACCTCCACATGACAAATTTGGTTTCATATGCTTGATTAGTTCTTGAGTTATGCCCCAATTTTTGTTTTTCATTAGTATGAGAGCCCCCCTCTTACAGAGGGCGGAGGGGTCTCGAGTTACTTTAGAAACATTTCTTGCCTTCAAAAACCTCTACCTGTCAAATTTGGTTCCATTTACCTGATTAGTTCTAGAGTTATGCAGAAACTTGTGTTTCATTTGTATGGGAGCCCCCCCCCCCCCTACCAGAGAGGGAGGAGGGGTCTCGAACTACCGTAGAAACATTTATTGCCTTTAAAATCCCCGCAAGCCAAATTTGGTTCCATTTGCTTTATTAGATCTAGAGTTATGAAGAAATTTCAGTTTCATTTGTATGACAGCACCCCTTCTAGGAGAGGGGAGGGGTCTCAAACTACCATAGAAACATTTTTCGCCACCAGAAAACCCCACATGCCAAATTTGGTTCCATTTGCTTGATTAGTTCTTGATATATGCAGAAACTTCTGTTTCATTTGTATGGAAGCCTCCCTTTCTAGAGAGGGGAGGGGTCTCAAACTTCCATAGAAACATTTCTTGCCTCCAAAAACTTCCGCATGGTAAATTTGAGTTCTTTTGCTTGATCAGCTCTTGAGTTAAGCAGAAAAATGTGTTTCATTTGTATGGGAGCCCCCCCCCTTTCAGAGGAGGGAGGGGTCTCTTACTATCTTAAAAATATTTCCCGGCCTCATAAACCCCTGCATACAAATTTTCATACCAAACGGTCCTTCCGCTCACGAGTTAAAGCGTGACAAAGGAAACCCCAACTCATTTTTATTTATATAGATTTCTGACATGAAGATACTTGATTAATGAGTATGAAGTTATAACTCTCGACTAGCGCTGGCATTTTAATTATGGAATAAATAGATTATTCCCATCCATCCCAACAGTAATATTACCATGCATGAGTACGGAAAAAAAAGAAAAACAGCGATTGGTTGGCCTTTACCAAATTTATTTCGTTCATTTAAAAAAAACGAGTAATCAGTTGTAACGAGTAAATAGTATTTCACAAGATAAAAGGTAATATGAATATTTCATACGAGACATTTAATCTATATAAAAAAATCATGTTTACAAATCGAGGGGGAGCTAGTTTACGAAAACAAATTTTCAGTGTAATGGTAGTAGTTGCTTTATGACCCGGAAGTCTTGAATTTGCTTCGCTCAAGATTCATAAATCAAAAGCAAAAAGTATGATAATAAAAACTCAGTGATTGCTTTGCTCAAGCACCATATTTGTTTTCTAATAGTAATATGGCCTGTTGTCATCATGTAATGGAATCCTTTGTTGCCTTTGCATCGGCCTACGCTCCACCTGCTCCAATCGTAGTTTACGTTTACCTCAATCTGATATTTTTATTCCCTACCAGGAACCAGGAGGTTGTTGTAATTGTTTTGTTGCCTTCGGTTATTCCAGTAACTACCCTCGCCGGCCACATGGTAGAGAAAGGCTGGCTTATATTTTTACCCGTTACTCCGAGTGGCATGGAGCCACATTGAACTGACTGGCAAATGGCAAGGAGCTTGCATTATTATTGGTCTCGTAACGTTTTGTGTCGATTTCCATAAATGTCGCTTCATAATATAGGGATGTTTATTCGACCATGGCACTCTCGGACATTGCCTGAACCAATAAAGTACACATTACAATAAAGCGTACTAAATAACGTCCAACACGCCACAGAGAAATGTGCCATGAATATGCAAATGTCGTTGTTCGGAACGGCACTGATTTCGTGCTACTTTTGATGCTGTGATAAGATTAAATCTACTGATTTTTATTTAAATAGTAATTTAAATTTTCCGAGAAGCGTTGAAAGTTGCAGCCTGCGACTGGTAACATGAAAATCTACTTCAAATTAGAAAAAAAAAACCTCCTGAGTACAAGTGACAGATGAAAAAGTCAAACGAAGCATAAATCCGTGTTCTAGCAGTGGGATAGAGTATGAATGCAAGCTGATTGTTGCGAATTTGATGATGATGTCATTAGGAAACAGGATCACGTTTATTACATGCATAAATAATGAGCCGGATCCAGTGAGGACGAAGACGACACGGCTGATGGGGTGGAAGCAATACACCATTATGGCATCATCATTATTCAGCGACACTGTATATTAAGATGACGACGGTGGCGTCCAGGTGGAAGGAAATGTGTCGCTTTTAACAGGTGCATATAGCGAATCAACCAACTGCTGCTGTGGAAATAACGACAAGGACAGGACTCTACTGCCTGACCCTCCCGGGCACATATTATGAATAGTTTGTCCGCTCAAGAGGAAGCAATTGACTTTCTGAAGTCGGAAGGAACACTGGTGACTAGTGGATCTTACGCAGATCTTCAACTTCCCATAGTGCAGCAGAATAATGCGAGACGAGTATGACCGTGTCCAAGTGTTCTTCCTGCTGGTTTGGGCGGAAGATGTACACAGAGAAAAAATCTGAATTTTCATTATGATGTCAATATCAGAGAAGGTAAAACTGTATGTCATTCCATGCGAAGCAGCAGCTTGCAAGAAATAGTTCTCACAAAGAAATAATTCTATCACAACTTTTTAAGTAAATTTGTACGTTTTGAGACATGATGCATGGTATTAAGCAGAACTTACCACTTCTTTTTCGAGCTGTGTAGGGATGGTCGTTATTATTGCTGGATTATTATTTTTCTACCACGTGATCCCTCAACGCTCGTTGTTCCACAATTGCTCTTATGCAGCAACAAACCTCATTAGAAACTATCTGGGTTAGAGTGAACAGAATGTTATAAGCGATTTGATTTTTATATAACATACCTGTTTATTTAGTCAGTTTCATACCATCGTTTGTTCGTTATTCGCTTATTTCATTAAATCCTAATATTCCCTTTGAAATGAAAAAAATTCCTGTATGATTCATCAAATCAAAATGGAAAACTACCAATTGCATTTATTCCCAACATAATCATTTGCTTGAAGGTAGCGTACAGTTTTGAATCAACCGTAAGAAATACTGCTGTCTTTGACATAAGCATTTACTATGAGATATATTCATTCATCTTTGTATTCTGAAGAAAATAATTTGACAGTTTTCAACAATTCTGGAGGGAAGCGTGTAAGGGGTACTGAACTTGCTTACCAATAAAGGGTAGTATATACCATCAGTCTCCCGCCTACTTTCCACCTCCTGTTTGTTGATTAGGCGGAACTTTACACAAAACGTCCAAAACAAGTTCTTTATAATACCAAATATTGAAGGGAACATCATTGGAAGTTAAGAGGGTGACACATTTTTTTGAACTTCTTATTTATTCTTAAATTTGACATTATTTCACATTCATATATTATCCTTGCTCCTTGCCCCTGCTAATTAATTAGAATTTCTACCTTGTATAATTTTTTTATCGTTTTTTTTTTTGCTTCCGAGTAAGAATGACAGTTGAAATCTTCAAACTATTTCTTATCTTCAGAGAAAAGTGATCACTGCAATTGAAGATTGAAATAATGTATGTCCAAAATTATTAATAACTAGCTGAACCCGGTGCGTGCGCTGCTACGCTTGCAACTAAATGAAGGAAAATTTAATGTAACTGGCACTTTTATGGTTTTTTTTCGGAATGAGTTTTTTTTTTCTTGAATAAGCAGGGGTTCAAACTTCTATCAAAACATGCGTCTTACCCGAGAAATACACGTTTTGTGTTTAAGTATCCTGGATAATTCTCATTTTTGATAGAAATTTGTGTTTTACTTGTATGGGAGCCCTCCCTTCCAGAGGAGGTGGTTTCTCAAACCACCATACAATGATTGCCTTCAAAACCCTCCGCATATCAAATTTGGTTCCATTTGCTTGATTAGTTCTTGATTAGTGCATCACACGGGGCTATAATAAAAATCTGAGTTTCATTTGTTTGAACCCCCCGCCCTTTCGAAATGGAGAGGGGTCTTGAACCAGCATAGAAACATTCTTGCCTTCAAAACTCCCCACATGCCAAATTTGATTCGATTTGCTTGATTAGTTCTCGAGTTATGAAGAAATTTGTATCTCATATGTATCAGAGCCCCCCTTCCTGAGAGAGTAGGGGTCTCAAACAATCATAAGAACCTTCCCCAGCCCCAAAAACCCCTTCATATAAATTTTCACATTAGTCGGTTCAGAAATTTCCGAGTCTATAAGGGTCTGACAGGCAGACTCACAGACAGAAATTCATTTTTATGTATATAGAACTCTACCCTCCAAAAACTTCCACATGCCAAATTTGGTTACATTTGCTTGATTTGTTCTCGAGTTATGCTGAAATTCGTGTTTTAATTGTATAAGAGACCCCTCTTTCAGTGAGCGGAGGAGTTTCAAATCACAATAGAAATATTTCTTGCCTTCGAAAATCTCCACATGCCAATTTTGGTTCCATTAACCTGATAAGTTCTCGAGTTATTCAGAAATTTGTGTTTCATTTCTATGGACACCCCCCTTCCGCCCCCTTCCAGATGGCGGAGGAGTCTCAAACTTCCATAGAAACATTTATCTCCTCCAAAAACCTCCACTTGCAAAATTGGGTTCCATATGCTTGATTAGTTCTCGAGTTATGCATAAATTTGTGTTTCATTTGTATAAGAGCCCCCCTCTTACAGAAGGCAGAGGTGTCTCGATTTACCTTAGAAGCATTTCTTGCCTTCAAAAACGTTTACCTGCCAAATTTGGCTCCATTTACTTGATTAGCTCTCGAGTTATGTAGAAGCTTTTGTTTCATTTGTATGGGAGCACCGCCCCCCAACCTAACAGAGAGAGAAGAGGGGTCGCAAACTGTCGTAGAAACTTTTATTGCCTTTAAAATCCCCGCATGCCAAATTTGGTTCCATTTGATTCATTAGATCTAGAGTTATGAAGAAATTACAGTCTCATTTGTATGACAGCACCCCTTCTAGGAGAGGAGAGGGGTCTCAAACCACCATAAAACATTGTATCTCCTCCAGAAAAATCCACATGCCAAATTTGATTCCGTTTGCTTGATTAGTTCTTGAGATATGCAGAAACTTCTGTTTCATTTCTACGAGAACCTCCCTTTCTAGAGAGGGGAAGGGTCTCTGACTACCATAGAAACATTGCTTGCCTCCAAAAACTAAATTTGGGTTCCTTTGCTTGATCAGTTCTCGAGTTATGCAGAAATTTGTGCTTCACTTGTATGGGAGCCCCCCTTTCCAGAGAAAGGAGGGGTTTCAAACCATCATAAGAACCTTCCGGTGTCCAAGACGAATCCAACAAAGCAAAAATCTTGCCAAACGGTCCTTCCGCTCGCGAGTTAAATCGTGACAAAGGAAACCCCAACTCATTTTTATTTATATAGATTTTGTTGGACACTTCTTCCAAAGTCTCAACGTTCGGAATTCTATGTGATTTAGTAGTACTGAACGAGGGTGGCAGCTTCAAAATCATTTTCTGAACTTTGTTCTGAATCCTTTGGAGTTCTTTTTTCCTAGTAGCACAACAGCTAGACCATATTGGCACAGCATAAAGCATGGCCAGTCTAAAAATTTGTTTGAATATTAGAATTTATTTTTTTTAACAAAATTTGGATTTTCTGTTTATAAGAGGATATAAACATTTAATTCCTGTTCTTTGATTCAGAACATTCAAAAGTGCCTGAACCAAATAGACAGCTTGTGATGATCACTTGAAAATACGATGGGGGATCATTGCCCTGTTATTTCCAAATGAAGCACGTTGTAGAACGTTTCTTGTCTTCTATAACCAAACATGATGGAATTAAGTAAACGAGTGGAAACTCGTCCGGAATGATCGCTCATATGCATCCGTCGAACCATTTTGAACGGCCGTTGTGAGAATATCACCCTGAAAATCTCATAACGCGCATAACATGTTTTCAATAACTGATGCTTTCCCTTCCTTCAACTGTTCAACTCTTCCCTACACACATAGACAATTTTACAGTATTCGGTAATTTTTACCGAACTTCCAACAGCTGAACGTTCGATAATCCGATTTACCGGATTTCGATGAAATTTTACATTTTTCGGGTGATTTTTTTGCAGACAACTGTAAAATTTCACCGAAATCCGGTAAATCGGATTACCAAACGTTCAGCTATTGAAATTTCGGTAAAAAATAACCGGATACTGTAAATTTTTGTAAGTGTGTATTCTATAACCGCTAGCAATACCATATGACATCGTGCATAGGCCATAGACCAGCATAGGCCTTTGCCTGAAGTCAGCTCTTCAAAAGCAGAAACACCGAGACAACACAAAGCAAGAAGTAGGGAACGGTATAAACCCTAACCAATTTTACATTCAGGCAAATTTTCCAACACAAGGTAAGAAATCAAAGGACCAATACAAAATATGCTGAATATCCACGGCCTATTATACAACGGGGAAAGGAAGGGACCATCAGGGCACCCAAGTGCAACGATTTGGATAGGGAGCATGGGACTGCCTCCTCCCTTTTGTTAACACTTCGCTGAACGAGGGCGAGCTCGTCGACCCCATTTATTGGGTTTATTCTGTCAATCGAGGGCTCGATTCGAGTGCCAGTTCGACAATCTTTAAGAGCCGCAACGTTACTCTTTCCAGAATTTCCGTTCAAATTTCCAATGATTTATTTGAGTTTTGTTAATTCCACATTGGCGGTTGGCGGTAAAATTTAAAAAGTAAATTACGCAACTTTGAAAGTATATGACCGTTTTTTCCCGTAGTGAGCAGTATTTTGAATTTTATTTGAAATTCACTGAATGATAATTGCAGTCATTCGTTGATTATGCGATATTTCCATTGTTTTGTGGTTTAGTTTGGTAATGTAGGAGAAAAAGTGAATAATGTTTATTTTGAAGTAAACAAAATTAATAAAATGTGTTATATGGCGGCAAATGAAAACATTTTTTGACATATTTCGAATACAGTATAAAAATGTTGATACATTTTTAACGCTCAGACAAATTAGCAAGCTCCTATAATAAATCTAAGCCATGTGGGTTGTCAACATTTGCTTGTGAGCCGCGATGCCAATGTTCCCGATTTTTCAGGATTTTCCAGACTTCTTGCATTTTGCCTGAAATCCTGACAAGCACCAATTTTTTTCCAGATTTTGATAATTAATGCAGATTTTTCCTGACTTTCGAAATTTTTATCAATCCAAATTAATTTTAATCGAAATAAATAAACTAATCAAAGTAAGGGAGTTCTGCCAAAGCTTTTACTAATTGGCTACTCTGGAATGGAATTGTCAAAAATCATTCAATGAAAAATCTATTCTGACCCGCTCTTCTACCAGAACGATACAAGACATCTTGCCAAGTATATTTTTACAAAGTCAGGAAATATATGAAATAAAAATCACGATAAAATCAGGATTGTCATTTTGTGTGTAAAAAACTGATGTTAATAAAAATACCGTTTATTAAAAACCAAAAAGCATACAGTTTCAGAAATGGTATAGTTGTATTTTTATTTATTTTTTGCGAAAACTTTACTTAACTAGCTGTTTGAGACCTACGAGAGAATGATATACAAAACTTAAAAAGTAAAGCTGTAAGTTTAAGATGTCTTGTATCGTTTTGGTTCCTGTGATGGCCAATCACATGTATTCCTTATGGGAGTGGCCAAAATAGTAACGAATTTATGTCACAATAGTGCAAGAAAGCTGAAATTTTAAGGAAAATGGAAGTCTTTCTTTTGATTTCAGATCAAATTCTAAAGCTTCGATAAATGGAAACGTACTATTCAAATGTGATCTTCTTAAAGAAAGGTATCTTATGATGATTTGTATCACCGATTGGCGCAATTTTCCTTAACTGGTACATTTACATGCCGAGAAATATATTGTTCTGCATAAATTCAACAAATTTTATTGTTGACTCACGGCTTACCCATAATTTTCATTTATTCAAACAATACCGATTTAATTTTTGAACCAACAATGAATTTTGTTGTTTCTAAGAGTGCAGTAAAGGAAGCCTGTATTGAAAACAAAAAGCACTTGTCCGTGAGCGTTACGTAATTAAAGTGAGGAGTCTGATCACGTGTTACTTATTGTTACATAAGGGGGGGGTCCAAAATCCCAGTTACGTTATTCGTGCACAAAACCTGACGCGTGTGCCCCAGTGAAGTCATTGGCGTGACTCTTCTGCTAATACATATACAGCAGTGATTGCAAATTCGCTTTGAATGAACATAACAAAGGAAAAAAGAATGAAGAATAATGTTTCTTCCTGCTTCCTCTTTTCGGACATTTTCTACAACTCCGAAGATGTTTTCAGTCACCGTGTCTGCTCTTTCGAGTCGTTTCTGCTCGGAAGGTTCCGAAACTCCGCGAATCTTACCTTTCTTAAAAGCTTGGAACCCGAGATCATTCTGCAGTATATTGTGCATTGACGATCTCAAAATATTCAGATCTGCGGTCATTTTACGTACAGAGCGCGTCTAATCCGTTCCCTGACCACTTTAACAACTCGTGCAGTCCGCACCGTACGAGTACGACCGCACGGGAAATAATGTGTTCTTCTAAATGAGAAAAACCGGTCATGATTTCATGAATATATTGTGTTTTCGTGATATGAATATATACCATGGAATTTATACTTTATCCATGAATCTACCAAATCTGCTTTATCGACTCTGAATTTAAAAAAAAATCCACCTTCAGGATTCGAGCCTAGTGTTGATAAAGAGCGCTGTGTTAGTACTTGGTGGATGTACTGACTACGCTATTGTTATTCTTGAAAAAACTTTTGACTAATGAAGCTAAGTTCACAATTTAAGATTAGAGGCAAAACAAAACTTCCCAAGTTCATGACTCGCATCTGTCATTTCAATCATGAAACCATGAATAAGATTCACGAATTCATAAAATAAGAAGAGAGTTAGTATCATGATTTTTTGTTCATCAAAACAGACACGGATTTGTTTCCGTGCGGAACGAGCAGGTGTCACGGTATCTTCGGATGGTTCGGTACACAAACGGGCTCTCACCTTTCAGAAAAATGTTCATCGCCACAGCACGAAACTCCTTCGTCGCTGGTAAAAGATAAACACCGATAAACAATCGGACATAACCTAAAAGCGTTTGTATAAACATAGTGCAAAACTACACCAATACATACGTGAAGCATGTTGAGTAGTTGCACGACACCAATGCAAGGAAAAAGTGTATGAGAATATATTGGACACGGTGTATTCCTACAGTCGAGTGACTTTGATCACTTGATAAGTTTAATTTCACTTTTAGGGAAAAGAATTATGCAAAGCAACGTAACCTATTGATTTTTAAATTGAATTATTTCATTTCAAAGTATCTTTTTATTTGTTAAAAAAAAACAACTTCGATGCGAATATTGATAACTTGTTGATAAAGAAGAAAAATTAAGCAAGTTTGACCATTACTGATATTTTAATATTTTTTTACTACGAACTTAACCAAAAGGCGGTCTCAAGTACTTAAATATGTTGTATCATGAAGTTTTTTTTTGGAATAGAATAAGCGTTTATTGAAAGTTTCTAGTACTCCGCATTCATTTTTGAACGATGTCTTTTGCATTAGTTATACACTACTACAAATTAAATGTTTTTTTTTAAATGTTACGCATGTTTTGTTGAAATATGAATTGGTAGCAATTACAAATATTCCAAAGCTCATAGGCAGATCCGACTCCACGAATTTTTTTCACGGCTTTTTTGCCATGGAAAATTTTGCAGGATGTTTTATTACAGTGCGCATCTCTTGTGCAAAAGAAAGGACTGTCACTGATAAAAAAAAAAGCAATGATAATATCTATGTAATCAACAAATGCTAGCTATTTGGAACCAAACACACTTTCTATGATGTAGAAGAAGATGTTTGCTCTTCACCTAAAGACCTCAAGAGTGGACAGTAATGTTTACTAGAAATGAAAAATATGAAGAAAATGTGTTGACAGTTCCGTCAGTGTACGGCGGGTTGTGAAAACCGAGTAGAAGAATTGAAAATTGAGCGAAAGGCTTGGACATAGCAGTACTCGAACCAAGCACGCATTCCTCTGCCTTAAATCCCACTGTGGGGTAGGTCAAGGCACGAACGAATCTGCCACCTTGATAGGCAAGCACAAATCATTGGATTTAATTATCCGCCCTCAAAAAGCACTGCTGCACCGATGTTTTCACCTACTAAATGTCTTCACGCTCTTTCAGTTTGAGACTTGAAGTCCCAAAATTTTAAATTATTTATAAATTTACATATATAAAGCTATCAATAAATTATAATAAGATAGCTATCAAACGTATTGGGAGCATTTATTTGAAATAAGTTATAAAAAAAAACTTTGTGAAAAAAAACAGCAACCAATCGTAAACCACTCCTTATAATAAAATAGAAACAAATCTATTACCCATCCGGTAAATTATCAGTTGTATCATTCAGATAAACCCCATTGCCTCCTAAAGGCAGAATACCACTCAACCAAAAATCAAACCGAAAAACCATCACAACATTCCGTGCCCCTATTTGTGCAGCAACTTTCATCCATCTGAATCCTCTTAGGAGCCATGTCGTTGAGCACACCACTCCACTCTCCATTAAATACAATACGAATTGAACTTTGAGAAATCCTCCGTCCTGCATCTATTTACTCACTATATAACAAACTTAGCTCAAGGGCGTAGTCAGGTTTTCAATAAGGAGGGGGAAAGATGTTTTGCTCTACGATTTTGATTGAAATTTTTGAAATTTAGGAATAGGATGGATATATTATTCTTCAATCAGCCTTCAATCAGAAAGGGGTGTACGTCCTTGAGATGGACTTTGTTAAGGAATGTCAGTTGAAGGAGGAAGCGACTGAAGGTGTTGTTGAAGCGGTTGGTGAAAATTATCTTTCCGGCGAAGTGCGAAGTCATTGCCATAATGGATGGCCAGTCCAAGTCGCTGTTCTCTTCACCGGTATTTCTGATGAGCGGGGTGTCTGACAGAAGTTGTGATCTTTGGGCAGGACTTGGCCTCAACATATTAGGCAAAGAAATCTCTGAACGACATTGACCGAATATGGATAAACGCTGAACCCTAAACCGCCAACCCTCTCAACGCCCCCAGCAGCAAACGATTAATAAAAACGGAAAGAAAGATTAGTAATTTTCATTTCATTCCAACTACCCTTATTGCTTATCTTGACAGATACGCGTATTTCGTCTACAATACGCAGACTTCTTCAGTGTTGTGGACTAATCCTCGACTACAAGACACTGAAGAAGTCTACACATTGGATTTAACTCTAGGATTTTTTTCAAAAGGGTGAATCTAACAATGAGAGGCACACTCCTCTCTCGTTCTCTTTCATTTATTACAGCGCCAATATAAATCTTTTGAGGGATACTTTAGTACAGATAGAAACACAATAGTACTGGCTACCATATTCTACAAATAGTTGAATGAAAAACGTAACGCTGAATGGAATATGAATGAAAGAGAAAGTAATCAAAGAGAGTCTCTCAACTGCAGATTCGCCCTAATGAAAAAAAACCCTAGAACTAATCTTGCTTCTCATTTTCTAGTTATAGGTATTCCACTAAAAAGCTCGTAAACCTTCTTTTCATCGGAAATAAGGAAAAATGCATCGCCATTGGAATAAGCCCTTTGATGATGATTCATGCAATGTACTCTAATAACTTATATGAAAAATGGAATGATCTCACCAATCACCCATAAATTGTTTGTTTGTTATTGCTATGTGTAGTGGAAACTGAATCAGTGGACGTCTTTTTTCCGCGCTCTCATACAAAAAGTAAACTTTTTCTGTCATTTTTTAGATGAAAGCGTTAGTTTTTCTAATTGAGTAAAACTACATGATGTACTCTATTGGTTTTGGTATGTTGACTTAGATTGATTTTTATTGAATTAAAATTAGAAAGCCATGATAGCCCCGCCATTGACGACGCCTATGACCAAGCCAGTTCTCGGTCGAATAGAAGAACTACACTCCGAACCATTTCCGGATTGGGAGATGAGACAACAGAAATATGAAAAACCTACCGATGATAAATCCCTGCCAGCCATCATTTCAGGTTAAGAGAAACTAACAAATAAGCATCACTATGGTTGCTGATGGAACTGATGTCGAGCCAAGGCCCAACACAGACTTCCAGGTGCTACATCAACTGGAACTGGGATGCTGGTATGAGAGGACATTTTTTTCTGTTTTCGAAAGCACTTTTTGTCACCCGTTTGCACAATCCGATGGAACTTCATGTGGATACATGGCGCCATCAGCACCCAGTGTTCTCTTTCATAATGATTGGAAGGCAATTTACGAGCCCGGGACTAATAACGGAAGAACCAACAACTGACGACATTCAATGGGGGACAGGAATGAATGGGAGAGTGCTTTTGTTCCAGCCCAGATCAAGGGTTGGGTCGGAAGGCAAGCTGCTGGGGGTGGTGCGGAATGATTCAGTGAATATGAATCATAAAAGTAATTGGAAATCGAATGTTGCTTTTTCAGATCTACGGGACGAAGCAGAGGGTGATGTCGATATTGGATTAACACACGGCATTAGTGCATGTTTTGCTTACTTATCTATATTTCTTTAACACACGCACTGTAATCGGAACTCAGATGATTTCATAGCTATATTTTCTTCTTGTGTATAGCAATTCAAGCTGATTGCTTGTGGTAATGAACTTTGTGCTAGAACACTTTTGCAGTAGTCAATTGAGAGCATTTGTATAATTGTACTGCAATTATGCTTCATGTCCTTGGAAATGGGTTGTAGAATAGACCACACTTAGATCCGATGAAATAAATTTCAATAAGGAGATCGTTAACATACTTTTTCTTCAAACAAACCACTGCCCCGCGCTTCGTCGAAGTCGCTGCTTTGAAATTGCCTTGGGGACAAAATCGATCTTGTAGGCAGCATACCACTTCATAAACACCTTGGAGTAGTGGCAGCTGGCCAAATCAGGCCAACAGATGACTTTGCTTTCTGAGGCATTCTTTTTGAGGCATTCTTCAATGTAAACTAGGGATGTCATCGTCCAGGATGTGGCGAATGGCTCCGTTTTTAGGCCACAACTACAAACCGCTTGCCAAATCATGGCCTTCTTCGCGAACTTGTCGGCAAACTCGAACTTGAACTTTTTCGTAGGTCCGCTGATTTCTTTCCACACCCAGGGTTTCCTAGTAGGTGTTGAGCACTCGACAAACTTGGATCCGGCCACTCCGGATTTTCCATGTGTTTACACACAATATTTTTTCTTCTTTCGAGCTCCATTTGACGTTATTTCTGAACGCGATCGACTACTTTGATCAAATTTGCACCAATTGTTCTCTACAGAAGTGTTAAAAAACCACTGTCGAAAATTTTCGACTCACAACACTAGAGGCGTGTAAGCAGCGCGCGAGGAGCGTACCAATTTACTTTTAGTCAGACTTTAGTACAAGTGTAAAAATAACTGAATAACAACAGATGTGTTCACGACGCTGAGTGAATACTAACGTGATATAACAAAAAAATGAGAATGATTTTAACTCTCTCATACCAAACGACAAACGTACAAAGAGAAAAGAGGGATTATGTGAATCAATGTTCTCTATCTGCCCAACATAACCACACACGGAGGGACAATTTAACTCAATTTTGAATCGTCAAAAGTGGTTCTCATGTATGAGAAAATGTGACTGGGATTGACAAGTCGACATATCTAAGACACCGGCTTAAATCAGACTGATGTTTTATATATGTTGACTTGTCAATCCCAATCACATTTACTCATATATAAGTGATTCCTCTTTTGACGAATGATGCAAAACTGAGTCAAATTGTCTCGCCGTGCATATTTTGGTTTGTTCCAACTTGTTCAGTTGTAAAGGGTGTCCACGATGAAATTGCCACACACAAAATTGATTCGCAAAATTCGAGTTTTCATCCGATTGCCATCAAATTTTCAGGGATTGAGAAATAACTATTAAACTTCATTTTACCATTTTACTCGTATTTTATTTACAGTCCATACGCAAATGCCCGCACCTTGGCCTTAACCCCGGCCATAAGATTCTGCACAACCTGTGAATCAACCATTTTTTGCATGTAAACCCATACTTTCTTCAGTTCCGCGACTGTCTTCACTACCTTAGGTCGTTTAAGAAGGTGCTGCTTCATAATCGCCCAGTACTTCTCGATGGGGCGGAGCTCCGGAGTGTTGGGAGGGTTGAACATTTTCGGCACGAAATTGACCTTATTGTCCGCATACCACTTCAGCACGTCCTTGGAGTAGTGGCATGAGGCCAAATCCGGCCAGAAGATTGTTGGGACGTTGTGGGCCTTCAGGAGAGGAAGCAGCCGCTTCTGGAGGCACTCTTTTATGTACACCTGTCCGTTCATCGTGTCCTGGGTCACGAAAGGTGCACTCCGCTTCCCGCACGTGCAGATGGCTTGCCAAACCAGGAATTTCTTCGCAAATTTGGACATCTTCTGAGTGCGGACATGCTCCGGAACGCTGAACTTATCCTTGGCCGTGAAAAACAGGTTGCCGGGGATCTGTTTGAAGTCGGCCTTCACATATGTTTCGTCGTCCATGATGCAGCATTCAACTTTCGTCAGCATGTTGAGGTACAACTTCCTGGCACGGGTTTTGGCGGACTTGTTCTGCTTCTCGTCGCGATTAGGGGCCTTTTGTACCTTGAACGTTCGAAGCCCAGCCTTTGTTCTGGCCTTCTGGACAAAACTTCGGCTTAGGTGCAGCTTCTTAGCCACATCCCGAACGGAGGCGTTCGGATTTCGGTTGAAGGCCCCAACTACGCGGTTGTGATTTTTGGTGTTGTACGGAATACTTTTTGCTTCACTTCTGGGCTTCCGATCGGTGGTCAACCGTTCCTCGAACCGCTTAATCACTCGCGACACCGTGGAATTCGCGATTCCCAACGTTTTAGCGATGGAACGATGCGAGAGATCCTTGTTCTCGTGATGAATGCGCAAGATTTTATCACGCACGAGCTGTTCTTTCGACTCCATTTCCGCGAGTTTTGATTACAGGACTTTAACTTGCAGGATGTAAATAATGCACTATGAACTAAATCCACCCAAATTTTCATTAAATTCTATCCAACGGTTAAAAAGTTAGAGCAATTTCATAGTGTGGCAATTTCATCGTGGACACCCTTTATTCAAAATGCCGTCGAAGCAAGAAGCATTATGCGAACGGATTGTACACTTCTATCAAACGAACATATATCACAGGAAAAAGTTCACTATGATCCATTTTAAAACCGAGAATGTTCCAGTTTCAACCATTTATCGTATCCTGTCATCTTCAGGAACAGCTCGAAGGAGTGGTAGTGAGAGTCCTGATAAAATAATGGACAAGAAAGGACTTAGATTGCTCAGTAGTTCTTTTAACAACAAGGGTTCGATTGTCAATCTGATGCATCAAAAAAATTCAAGACTACGCAACCTTACATCTGCAAGATAATCTACATGGCGCTTGAACAAATTACGGGCATAACGAACCATTTTCAAGTATGTGTCGATCCTTCAACCGCTGTTCCAACGACCCTGCCCTTCGGTTCAGAAAGGGGTATGGGCGCGTTCTGTCGAGTCGGTCGCGGCAGATTTCATGTGTGAATCGGCTGGCCCATCAACGTTCAAAAGTGTCTGAACCAAATGGACAGCTTGTAATGATCACTTGAAGATGCGATGGGGGATCATTGCCCTGTTATTCACGTGCGCATAGCGTGTTACCAACCACTAATGCTTTTTTCTTGTTCAGTCTATCCTATGACCGCGAGCAATACCAAACATCCTAAGGTCAACTCTTCAAAAGGTAGGGGTAGATCTACGGAAACACGAACCAACAAAAACACCGAGACAACACAGAGCAATAAGTAAAGAATGGTACAAGCCCTAACCAATTTAACTTTCAGCCAAATTTTCTAACACAATGTAAGCAATCAAACGACCACTACAAAATATACTAAATATTCACGACCTAATATATAACGGGGAAAGGAAGGGACCACCAGGACACTCAAGTGAAACGATTTGTATAGAGAGCATGGGACTGCCTCTTCCCTGTTGTTAACATTTCGCGGAACAAGAGCGGGCTCTTCGACCCCATCTATTGGGTTTATTCTGTCAATCGAGGGCTCGATTCTAATGCTGTGGGTGTGAACTTGCTTTTGGAAGGAGATTCTCTTTCCTATATTCGCGGGTTTAGCGTAAGTGTATCTGCTTACGGGCCCACCCAAACGCTTTTGGCCCTTCATATAGGAGCTTGATGATCACAAACAACAATAGAATCCTGATCAAATCGTTTTTCATATTATTCCACTGCTATGGAAAGTTACCTTGCTACAATAGATGGTAGTATCTCATCATCATCATCATCATCACCATCAACCGCTGTTCCAACGCATTTGACTTCGATGTTTCTCGTTCCACTCTTCGAAAAAGATTTTACAAAGTACTCGCAGCTCCACAGAACAACACACGTTAGATTTTTTTAAATTTCTAATTAGTTTATTAATATGTATAGCTCATTAAGTAGAGTTAAGCAACCATTGTATCATTTGGAAGCTTCTGTCCAGCCCTACGGCGGCGATGCGAGTGACGAATGACGAACTCATTGCGATACCAAAATCGCTAAAGGTTAACAAAGCTCCAGGACCTTACGGTATACCGAACCTGGCTTTCAAGACGGCTATCTCACTGGCACCTGTAATGTTCAGGGCGGTGATGCAAAGATGTTTGGACGAGGGCGTCTTTCCGGACGCCTGGAAAATTCAGACCCTTGTGTTGCTACCAAAAGCAGGGAAGCCACCAGGAGAGCCATCGTCATATAGCCCTATATGTCTGTTGGATACAGCGGGTAAGGTGCTCGAGAGGGTAATCCTCAACAGATTGACAACATACACGGAGAGTATAGGCGGTCTGTCTAATAACCAGTTTGGCTTCCGCAAAGGGAAGTCAACGGTGGATGCTATCCTGTCCGTCACCAAAACGGCTGAGGTGGTAATCCAGCGCAAGAAGCGAGGAGTACGATACTGTGCAGGGGTCACTCTTGACGTTCAATAGCGCCAGTTGGATGGCTATTGCTGACTCGCTCCAACGCCTTAAGGTTCCTGGGTATTTGTACAAGATTCTTGGAAGTTACTTCCAGAATCGCGTACTGGTAGACAATGCCGAGGCAGGCCAGAAACGTGTTCAGATCATGTGTCCGGTGTTATGGAACACGATATACGATGAGGTACTACGACTTGAGTTCCCGAACGGGGTAAAGATAGTCGGGTTCGCTGACGACATCACCCTGGATATATGTGGTGAATCCATTGAAGATGTTGAGCTAACGGCCTCGCTCTCCATTGGCATTGTGGAGAGATGGATGAGTTCCAGGCAATTGGAGCTAGCCCACCAGAAAACTGAGGTCACGGTGGTGAATAATCGAAAATTGGAGCAACATGCAGGTAAATGCACACTCGAATCGAAGAGCTATCTTGGGGTTATGATCGACGATAAGCTGTCCTTTGTCAGTCACGTCGATTACGCCTGCAAGAAAGCCTCTATGGCTATATCGGCATTATCCCGCATGATGTCGAACAGCTCGGCGGTGCAAGGGAGTAAGCGTAAACTCCTGGCCAGTGTCGCCCTGTCCATACTTAGGTTCGGAGGGCCGGCATGGATCACCGCCTTGAGTACCAAGAGCTACGCTAGAAAGCTAGAGAGTACGCACAGGCTTATATGCCTATGAGTGGTTAGTGCATACCGAACGGTATCACGCGACGCGGTCTGCGTCCTAGCGGGGATGATGCCAATAGGCATGGTAATAAAAGAGGACGTAGAGTGCTTCGAACAACGTGGAATAAGAGGTATTCGGAAGACCACTAGAGCCGCATCCATGGTTAAGTGGCAAAGGGAAAGGAACAACTCCACCAAAGGTGGACCCACCGACCAATCCCGGATTTAACTGGGTGGGTCGGTAGGCGACACGGTGAAGTGAACTTCCACTTAACGCAGATTTTGTTAGGCTGTTAAGACAATATCTGCACACATATGATAATGCACAGTCCCCCGCATGCACAGAGTACGTGGGAGTTGAGGAAACCGCGGTGGCTGCAGAAATTTTAGAAAAAAATGATGTTTCTTGTGGTCCGTCACAATGAATCAACTGCTGATGATAATTCTTATTGCTTGCTATAGTTCCAAAAAATATGTTTATTTTTTTTTAGTTGGGCTAATTCTGTAACCGTTTCTTAAGAAGATATCTTACAAATGGACAAGGTCTGCTTCTTAATCGATAAGAAAAATGTATAAAGCAATGGAAATTCATTATACTCCTAACAAACATTACTGTCAATTTCGATCAGTGTAAACATCTGCTTGTTCGACACTTGTTGGATTGAATTGTTGTGTTCATACATTTCTGCATTTAGTTTCACTTTTCATTAACTTGATTATAACCTATTGATAATTGTGATGCTATAAACTTCCTAGATCAGACATCGTCATGTGAATAGCATGTTAGCGTTAGAGTAGCGTTGACAGAAATGGTCACCCGCACTGACAAAAATACCCATGCAGCATCAATCATGGTAGCCCATGAGTCAGCAGACAAAATTTGACAGCTCAATCAGTCAAACTCTACTGACTGAGCTGTCAAATTTTGTCTGCTGACTCCGTGATGGCAAAAACAGTGAAGCAACGCCGTTCAGATGTGTGCGCGTTCAAATAATGATCGAAAACGGACATTGTGCGGTACTTTGTGGACGCCAGATACGCCCGTTCTGGCAACAAAAACATCTTGGCACTATTAGACAACAATCATAGCATCGAAAGAAAGCCCGGTTCCGGACGACCGAAGACCCTGAGCAACAAGAAGCTCCAAAGCTTGCTGATGTGGAAGACCGAGGGAAAAGTGACTACATCGTTGCGTGCGCTTGACCGGGAGGTCGGCTCAACTGGCCAAACGGTGAAAACTCCCAGGTGAAAACGTATCTGGCAAACATGAACATACATGTCAGGATGCGGAAGTCGCGTCCACTGGTTTTGGAGCTGCAGGCAATGACGCAGCGGCAGCGGCTGAATATGATGGTCAACTTCGATTTTCCCGGCGAATCGCAACGTGGCGGTGGTGATGGACACGAGTCCTATCTCACCCTGGATGGCAATGACTGGCAGGGTACTTTGTATTTTACTTCCCCCACGAAGGAAGTGAGCTCCGAGGTGAAGTTCAGTTCACACACCAAGTTCCCCAAGAAAGTACTGCTGTGGCTGACAATCAGCGAGAACGGGGATCTTAAAGCCGCTCTTCTTTTGCTCCGGACTGGCCGTGAACGGGGAAATTTATTGTACGAAATGCCTGCCGGAAGTTGCGTCGTTCATCAAGAAATATCATACTGGCGATGACGCGGTGTTTTAGCTGGATCTGGCGTCGATCCACTACTCGAAGCGATCGTTGAAGAAGAACCCGCCCAACGTCCCCCAGCTGCGTCCCATAAAGAATTCTCTGGGCCAATCTGAAGCGTAAAATCTACTCCAACAATTTTGTTGCGAAAGCTGAGGAGGAATTGATAAATAAAACAAAGAAAGAACTAAAAAACATGCATACACTATAAATTAGAAGAAAAATTAGTAATCTCCATTTAATACCAACTACCTTTGCTTATCTTCGACAGATACGCGTATTTCGTCTACATTGTGCAGACTTCTTCAGTGTCTCGTACTAATAACTCGACTGAAAGAAAACCTTTTTTTTACTTAACATGTTTTATATTTCCATTTGTTTGTCTTAAATACTATTTTTTACATTTTAGGTGTTTTAGCCCTTGGGCTCTTCAGCTTTGTTTAATTTTATGTGTTTGGTGTGTTTAAAGTGTTATGTGTTTTACATGAAATTTTTTGTTTAGCCCTTGGGGCATTGTTTGTTAAAATTTGATAACCTACCTAATCTACAACTAAAACTACAATTTGAAAATCCTAGGGGTGGGGAACCAGATTCCGGATGATCTGGTGATCCGATGTCAGGCAGCGTGCCCTGTACCGATTGATAGACTCACTAAAGCGATCGTCGAGCATTTTTATCTCGGCCAGACGGTGGACCTCAGATGTTCTAGTCCTCGGAGGGGTGTTCAGGATCATCCTGAGGAACTTATTTTGGACACGCTGAACGAAAGAAAACCTTCGCCACCTGCCGTATATATACTATTTTCTAAATACAAAACGTTTACATATCATTATGTTGTTTATACCTATCGTATTATTAGTTTGTTTATACCTATCCTGAGTCAAAAACAAGTGTACTTAATATCTAATTCGCTTCTTTCTCATTTATACCTAACATGCTTATTGTGTAGCAGCGGGTGCTCCGCTTCGTCGGGTTTGATGTCGTTTGGGTAGTAAGTTGAAGAGCCATGTGTAACCATTGCCTTGGTCTTTGTTTAGTAGATTTGTGTTCTGTTGTTTGTTTATTTCTAAGCTTTCTGCGACGTCTGATTTCCAGGGTGTAGATGTAGTCCGTAATATTGTGATGTCATTCGTCGTTATGTCGTGATTTTCCGTGAAGATGTGTTTTGCGACTGTTGATTTGAAGTTATGTGAAATTCCTTTCTCGTTCTGTTTGACAGCCTTAGTCACCTCCGCTAGATGCTCCTTGAACCTTGTTGCCAAGGTTCTCTTTGTTTGACCTACATATATTTTGCTGCAGTGTTTACACTTGATTCTGTATACCCCTGCTCTGCCTAATGTGTCTACTGAATCTTTGGTGGAGCCTAACATCGATGCTAATTGGTTGTGCCTACTAGAAAAAACTAAGTCTAAGCCAAATTCCCTAAGTCGTGGTTTAAGCTTTTGTGTAATGTCTTTATCGAAGGGGACGGATACACGTTTTAGGGGTTCAGGTGAGTCTGAGAGGGTTGTTAGTGATTTTCTATGAAGATGTTTTTCCTTTTTGTTGATGATGAACTAGTAATAAGATAGGTATAAACAACATAATGATAGGTAAACGTTTTGTATTTAGAAAATAGTATATATACGGCAGGTGGCGAAGGTTTTCCTTCAGTCGAGTTATTAGTACGAGACACTGAAGAAGTCTGCACATTGTAGACGAAATACGAGTATCTGTCGAAGATAAGCAAAGGTAGTTGGAATTAAATGGAAGATACTAATTTTTCTTCTAATTTCTAGTTACAGGTATTCCACTAAACAGCTCAAACCCTCTAGGATTCATTATTGTCTAGCAAAATTTTAAGATAATTCATCAAAAAGATGTATTTCGTGTTACTTGGGAAGTGATGTGATCATATTAATGATTCACAATCGTCAGTAAACTCGTGCAGCCGAACAATAAACCACCGAGACAATACGAAACGTGCCATTCCCGATAACAACATAATACGCTGTAAAGCAATGGCACAACTGTTCACGGCCGATGCTCAAAGCATTCTTTTTTTCTTTTCTTTTTTCGTAACTTTAAATTTTTAAAACCACACTCCACAAACCGAAGCTGCTTTTCGTGCCTTCTGGCAACTTTGCTTCGATTGATGTCCAAGCTTATCGGTTTAGCACCAAAGGAGGAGACTTGACCCTGCAGCCAATGATTTCATTATCTTCAATCCGTTCAACAAAATCACAATATTTTGTGATATAGTGGACGGATATTTAAAATTTGAGATAACTCAATGCAGACGCCTTCCAAATTTGGCAGCTTGATTGGTTGATCGGTGAAGACCCACCAGGTACCTCATAGCAAGATGCTTAGAGGCGGACCGGAAGATTTGAGCTACCTCCCCTCACTAACTGTTGATGATATATCACATACAAATTTCAACCCGCTTTGGAAATGGGTAAATGTTAATGACTGACTCAATTTGACCCAACGCACAGTGGGGAAAATGGGACCCAAAATCACAACTAATTAAAGGCCGCTGGGTAAGTGTCCTGTAAAACAGCTTATCTTATGTAAAAAAATGCGAAAAATCGAATGGTGATGGTTTCATCTTGGACAAACTCCGGAAAGTGGCTCGTTTTGCCCGATTTTCCCCTAATTTCGGAAGAAAAATTGAATAATCACTCATTTATCATATAAGCTGTGATAATATTGCATCCATTTGTGCTGTACTATTGTGGAAATGTTTGGAGAATCCAATGGAGTTAATATTGTCTTGTAAAAACGTCAGGAACTGTCCATTTTGCCTGATATTCCCCACATGCTGAAAGCAGTAGACATGCCATGTGAATATGGAAATTTGGGTGAATTAGAATCTATAAAAATGCAATACACTATTGTGGAATTGTCCGGGGAACTAAATGAAGAGTATGTCGTCTTGTGTAAACATCAGTTATTGTCTATTTAACCTACTTTTTCCTACATACTGGAAGAATAAATAGATAAAATGCGATTTTTGGAATAGCTGCGCATTAGAATCAAATCAAATGCACTACAATATTATGAAAATGTCTGGAAAATCGAATAAAGTGGATGTCGACTGATGGAGACTTCAAGAAGTGGCTCATTTTGCCCGATTTTGCCTTAATTTTGAATAAAAATAATTGAATAATTCTACATTTATCATATTTTCACTAATAATATTGAACCCATTTGGGATCTACTATTGAGAAAATGTCTGGAAAATCCAATGAAGGCAATATCGTCTTGTAAAAACCTCAGGAGCTGTCCATTTTGCCCGATATTCCTCATATATTGAAAATACTAGATAGGTCATGTGGTTTTCGAAATTTGATTGTATTGTAGCGCACGGCTATTTCAAAAACCGGATTATATGAGTTAGGAACCACCCTCCAACATCAACCCAAGGCAAAGAACACAGACTGGCTATTCTACGAAAGGAAGCAACGTTGGCGTCAGCAGTATCAGCAGCAGCAAGAACAACAACAACAACAGCAACAACAGAAGCAGCACCGTGCTACAGTCATTCGCAACCTGCGAATTTCCATGATAGCACCATCATCAGAAACACGTGGACTCAGCAAGACGATGACGACAGCAACGACAGAAACCCGACACCCCCTGGTAACAACTGCGATAGGTAGTTAGTACATAAGAATTTCCAAATATTACGAATAAGCACTTTTGGTCGTTCAAGCTCTGATGCATTTTGTACAGGTAATAAAATGTTATTCATTCGATTGTAGACCGGAGCGAGAAGTAGTTAGTGTTTTTTAAAAACACTCCGAACATCCTTAAAGATTTAATTTATGTATTGAGTCTTCAGTATGAAGGGAAAAGCGGATAAACTGACATTAACTGATGTCTACACAATTTTAAATCCCCTTCATTCAATTCCCCAGACAGTTTCACAATAATGCATTGCATTTTTATACATTCTAGTTCGGGGAAATTTCGAAAACCACATGACTTATCTAGTATTTTCAATATGTGGGGAATATTGGGCAAAATGGACAGTTCATGAAGTTTTTACAAGACTATATTGCTTTCATTATATTCTTCAGATGTTTTCACAATACTAATGCACAAATGAGCCAAATATTATCAAAGCTAATATGATCAATGCAGGATTATTTAGTTTTCTTCAAAAATAAGGAGAACATCGGGCAAAATAAGTCACTTCCGAGGTTTGCACAAGACGACATCCCCTTCATTCAGTTTTCCAGACATTTTCAAAATATTGCCGTGCCTTTGATTTTAGTGTAGCGCACGGCTATTTCAAAAACCGCATTGTATATACTGATTCTTCCAGTATGCAGGGAAAAGCGGATAAAATGGACATTAACTGATGTCTACACAAGCCGACATCCCGTCCATTCAATTCCCCAGATAGTTTCACAATAATGCATTGCATTTTTATACATTCTAATTCGGGGAAATTTCGAAAACCACATGACATATATAGTATTTTCAATATGTGGGGAATATTGGGCAAAATGGACAGTTCATGAGGTTTTTACAGGACTATATTGCTTTCATTGAATTCTCCAGACATTTTCACAATAGTAGATCCCAAATGGGTTTAATATTATTAGTGAAAATATGATAAATTAAGGCAAAACGAGCCACTTCCCGAAGCCTGCATGAGTCGACATCCACTTCATTCGATTTTCCAGACATTTTCATAATATTTTATCTATTGATTCTTCCAGTATGTAGTGAAAAGCGGTCCATAACTGATGTTTACACAAGTCGACATACTCTCCATTCAGTTCCCCGGACAGTTTCACATTAGTGTATTGCATTTTTATAGATTCTAATTCACCCAAATTTCCATATCCACATGGCATGTCTAGTACTTTCAGCATGTGGGAAATATCAGGCAAAATGGACAGTTCCTGACGTTTTTACAAGACAATATTACCTCCATTGGATTCTCCAGACATTTCCATAATAATACAGCACAAATGGATGCAATATTATCACAGCTAATATGATAAATGAGTGATTATTCAATTTTTCTTCCGAAATTAGGGGAAAATCGGGCAAAATGAGCCACTTTCCGGAGTCTGTCGTAGATGAAACTATCACCATTCGATTCCTCGCATTTTTTTTTACGGTTCATGGGACATGGGTGACATGGGAAACAATCGGCTTTTTGGTGCAAGGTGGTAATTTTTTCTTGGCCACCCTACTGATCATCCATCCATCATCATACTATCGAAATATGAAAAACTGATGACTGTACATCATCAGGGCTGACAAGAACATTCCAGTTGTCTCATTTAATACTCCCGAGAGTGTACCACTTTGGGTGGCAGTCCATATCTCGCACTCCGGAACATTCGTGACTACAACGGAAGCTAGCAGTTTTGCCGTCAACGTGGATGAGTGGGAGTCTGGCTAATGGAAAACCGGATGACGAGTGAATGGGAATGGAAGTATCCGAGAATATTGTTTCGCCCGGTGAATTACTACCGAGCCCGGCAAGGTGCCTCCACCCTCATCATCATGTACGGATCCCGGGAATGGCACCGACAGAATCCGAAGGGTACTTGAATGCACTAAATGGAAGCAGCAAAAAGCCTCTCCATCCATCCAGCCTCCCGACCGATCGTCCGCTCATACGAGTATGGGCACTATGGAGGGCTTTTGTCGTTATGGGCGATGATTGCTGTTATTTATGATGTTCAATTTCCATGTTTAAATTAAGTGCTCCCCTGATGCTAGAAAAGCGCCCCCGTTGCGATTCAAAAGTGCCCATCCCCTCGAGAATTGCGAGTTTTAATTGGAAGTTTTAAAAGTGTGCTCCCACATGCCAGGCTGGCTGGCTACACGCGTTGATGATGATGCCATTGATAGAATTTTATTGTTACAATAAATTTAAATCCGTTGCTAGGTATCTGAGAAGTGAAGAGCGTCGCTGCTGCTGCTCGAATCGAGTGCGCTTGAAAACTGCGGGAAGGATTTTCTTTCAATATAAAAAGCGTTGGAGTTTTATTATTTGCATGGATTTATTCTACTCTGTATGTTAGTATCCAACTTTGCTTCGATAAATTATGGGCCCTAATAAAATTATCCTAACGTCAATAAATATGCAATCGACCGATTCCGAGATGGAACGGAATTGCTAGAATAACCAACAATCTCAAGGTACATTTTCCTGTCAATTAAAAACTCATCATATCGGTAATTAGCAAATGCATTCTCTCTTTTGCCATTCCACTGTGGAAAGCCGGAGACACCTCGTCCGATATTTGTACTTTATATTTTGCTTCCGTGCATAAATTCATCCATTGGCCTTTCAAAGCCTAATATAGTCAGTGCCTTATGGATATGTGAAAAGAAATAGGGGGGAAATTGTAGAGATGTGCATTTTCCGTTTTGCTAGTCCCACTCGTGAAAATAACATGAACTTTCATTTGCAAAAGTAAGTCTTACCTATCCAGTAACCTAACCCAGTTTCTAATGATTTTTTTTTCTCGAAAAATTACGACCCATCGGAAAGCTGTCCAGATTACATTCGTCGCCCAGGATTCCGAAGTGATTTCCCCCAGAGGCAAGAGAGACAACGCAAGCCGGAAGACAAGCTGCTAAAATCCATAATTAAAACTTTCCACGTTCCACCTCCAACGCCAGACTGCCGGGACTGACCGGGGTGGCTTGATTGCGATATCCTTCGATTGCAAATATGTTACCTTCGTCAGAAGTGCGGCTTCCCTTCGACTTCGTTGATTTCTTGCTGGAGACACTGGTTTTCATCATCATCGTCATCGGGGCTCCGACTTGGATTCGGATGGAGTCATCTCTCGTAATTGATTTTCTTCCCCCCTCCTCGTCGGTCTTCTTCGTGTGCTTGCACTCGTTGCCACTTCCGTCCTGCTTGAATGAGTTCCGAATCGATGGCATCAGATCCACAGTTTGCTTGCCTCCGCAGAAGGTGGCCCCTCCCGTCATCAGGGAGATGACGAAACCGAAGAACACCGTCAGGAAAGTTCCCAGGAACGAGTACCACATGTAGCTGATTCGGTACACCGAGGCCAGCGGGGATTCGTCGGAGGAACTGCAAAGATAAAATTTCGAAAAGAAACAGAGATGAGCATCGGATGATCTGTTGTAATTCGAACATGTTGGTGTAACTCGGAGGGGGTGGGGTGGTTTTTCTTTTCGTTGAGTTGCAACGAGTTTGGTCGACTCTCAACTCAGTGCGATGATTCCTCACCCACGCTAGGTTCTAAGATTCTAATACCGAATTTGCAGATCGAACCCACCTCCTGCTTCACTTGATGGAACTTCATCGAATTGGTCATCGGAGAATGGCTAGTTGAGGCGATGATTTTATGCATCATCTGACTGCCAATGAGCTTAATTGAGTGCGATTTTGATGGGAAATTGGCTTGCATGTGCCATTTAGCGCTGCCAGGATTCACAATACGGTTTGCTACGGAGCAATCAATGGGGGAAAATTTCCGCAAATGTGTCAGAAACATTTTAATCTCCATCTGACGGGTGTTCATCAATTGCATTGAGTGATTTTCAGTATTGGGAGTGTAATTTTGAATTTCTCGGTACGAAATCATCGAAGTTAGTAAGTTTGCATCAATACAAAGCGAAAACAATTAATGGGAATTTCAAATTTATGGAAACAAAGGGCACTAAGTCAGACTTTGTTCAGCGAATCCAATCATCAAATAGGTTTTATTGATTTTGGAAGAGGATTTTCATCATGTTGAAAGTTAACATATTCAATTTTATTCGTTCGTGTTGTTTTGATGCACTTATTTGGGAAAATTCAGGATACGGAACATCAGACTATACTGCTGAAAAATTACCTTCGGGATTTTCCCAAGGCAACTATACAAAACAAATACATTCATTATTGACGAAGTGACAACCTTCTGTTTTGATGATGAAGCCTTCCTGTTTGGTGAAGTGGTGATCAAAGTAGACCATGGTAAAGAAGTGACATGTTTGGTTTTCACCGGTGGTTCCGATTTTCATCGAAAGGTCAGTGCCAAACAAAGAGCCGATGTATTTATAATTGCAACGAGTGACCAGCTGATATTTTTCCGTAGGTAAAATATTGTGAAAGCGGAAGAGTGAAAATTTAATTATATTTCTGCATTCGAAATCATGGCTGGAAATATGGAAGACTTCTGGCAGTACATCCATCCACATGATAACTATAGTGTTTGCATGCGTGGTTGGTTGTGTGTGTGTCAAATATTCTCTTTGCGTACCTAAAAACAAAAGATAACCTTGACGAGTGATACACCCGTTATTCTCTCATTATGCTACAATGATATGTTGTAGCTTGATTTTATTGCAACAAAACACGAAGAAAACAACAAAATGTTGCATCGATGATGGGAAAGAGACAAGTTGCTGTGAGAAAATCTAGACAAAATAGTCACAAGGTCGAAAGTAACATTTGTAAACAATGACCTCTAGCGTATTTTGCTGGGATCTGCTTGTGCCCACAACCAAAATTGCACCAGAAACAGATAGAGGGAGTTATCACCTTCCCATCGGTAGTGGATATAGATGTTAGCAACCTGGCATCGCCAAGAAATTTAAGTTTTAAGTCATTGTTTACAATTGTTCCTTTCGACCTTTTGACGATTTTGTCTAGATATGTTCTGATTCGCACACATGTTGCCAGGTTGCAACGATCTTGTTTTCCTGTAACAGCGACAAAATAACGTTTTGTCATTATTGCAACACACTACCAATAGCAACAGTGCTTTATCAGCAACATGGAAAATAGCGACAATCAGTTGTTGCTGTCGAACAAATTACTGATCTGAATAATTATAAAATTCTAGGGTTGTTTTTCATAAGGGCGAATCAACAATTGAGAGATTCTCTCCGAGCTCGCTCTCTTTCATTCATAAACCAATCACCTTTACGCTTTTCATTCTACTATTTGTAGAGTATGCTAGCCAGCACTGTTGTGTTTCGATCTGTACTAAAGAATGCCTCGTAAGTTTTATAATGGCACTGTAATGAATGAGAAAGCGAGCCCGGAGAGAATCTCTCAATTGTAGATTCGCCCTAATGAAAAAAACCTCTAGAATTTGTTGTGGATAGACTTCCACCTGAAGAAAAATGCCTGTATGAAATCACACACAGAACAAAAGCGAACACTGTCTTATGCAAACTTGTTGCAAATTGACTATTTTATCAGGGCAAAATAAAAATATGTGCGTTTAACGCCTGGTTTTCAACCCAGAACATCCTGAACATAAAGAAGTTCAGTACAGAGGATCTACGGTTGAAACTATAGTTTTTCCGATTACACAAAGTTACGATATCTATTCTACCATGGAAGATCAACAGATATAATGAAATAATCTGGGATGTTCTCGGTTGTCCAAACTGTCCTGGAGTACAGAACTTAGAATCTACAGTTGTAACTATAGTTATTTCGGCTAAACAAAGTTACGATACCCAAGAAGCACAACTTGTTTTAAGAAAGCATAAAAATTGCTCTTGAAACATATGAGGGATAGTTTTGTTTGGCTATTCGTGATCAAAATATTAAGAAATAAAATGATCCAAAAATCGTGTTGAAGTAAGTTTATTTTTTAAACGCTTTCAGATTTATGGATCAATATTCTGTTCTACTACGAAAAATATAAACGCCCTTGAATCAATCCTCGAGAATAGAGCATTGTTTCTGATGTTGAAAAACAAAAAATTTTGTAAAATTATGTTTACATTTGGAGGAATCACATTTTTTTATTAATTTGAAGATTAATAAATTGTTACAGGTTCATGTTTGGTGCAAATTGTGGAAGTATGAGTGAAATTTTAATATCTCATTTTATTTGGCAACATTTTGTCAAATTGCATCTACCAATAATCCAAATACACTAACGGCTAAAATAATTATGAATCCATTCCTAACACGTGAAGTGCATCTATGATTTATATTTAAGCAGACATCATTAAATTGTAGATATCAGGACAATTTAATGATGTCAGCATAAATATAGTGGGTTTTCTTTGTTTACGTATACCAGATTTTCTTAAAATTTAAAACTTCTGAATTCCACATAATTAAATAATACTAGATTTTAATATTTAATTATACCAATAGCTGCTTATTTGTTCAAAGGATATACATAACGTACAAAAAGATGATAATTGACTGGCATTACAATAAAACAATAATGTCCTTTACGCTTTCAACAAATGTATTCAATTCGTTGGAACAAAGAATTAGAATAATTCGGATGCTACACCATGTGTTTTACGTAACTTTACTTAGCAATTGAGTGGAGATTTTGTTAAGAGGTTCAAACTTAATAATAAAATAAAATCCAGGTATTACTAACTCTTCGATGTATTCGAAGTCTGGGTTGCTCGCAATTTGATTATTCATAATTTTGGTCTAGGACACACCAATTCAATTTCCAATGGTAGACACTGTTTCTAAGTGAAATTACATTAGTATAGGAGGAAACTATCAAACCATTCTAAACTATAGACACTGTATATAGACCGGACAACAATTGTCTTATGCAGCCAAATGACCTGTCAAAAAATGCAGCCAAACGGACTGTCAACTTTTGATTCACTTTAAAGGAGCGAGTATTGTTATGACAAAGGCCAATTATGAAGATATAAGGGATTTTCTACTTCCATATTCAGTAAATGTAAGTACTTTCGGTGTATTATTTATTGCCTTATATTATCTTACTTTTGAAACCGGAAAAAATCCACAGAATTCACTTCACATCGCGAGTTATTGCCACAATTTCTCTCCAAACAATTCATTTTTTACACGGCACTTTTCACTATGCTTTTTAATGAATATCTTCGAACGGAATCAAAACAAACTACCAACATCGAAACCGAACCTTTTTTTTAGCCTATTGCGCTGTTTACTTCAAGTTTGTACAAATACAAGTGGTGCCAGAGCAATAGCTCAAATTTATGACATATTTCAGGGTTGGCAGATTGTATGATTTTGCGTTGTCCGGTCTATATACAGTGTCTATATTCTAAACATGAATTTATGTAGAACTTAGAGAGCAATCAATAGAAATTATTTAGTTGCATTGTTATTGACGAAAGCCACTATCCAGAAAAAAAAATCAATAGTATGATTGCTTAAAGGAGCTTAATAAGTCGTTTCCTGTTCTTTACAACGAGAAGTTTAATAATTTACTTTTAATAGGCGAACACTTTATTTTTATTATTACTTTAAGCACATCATTTGAAGTTTTTTTCGCTCAACTTAACACAAAATTTCATGAAACAAATTTACGTTGAATAACTCTAAAACAACTTTAATATGATTATTCCATATTCAAAACATTTGAATCTCTACTTTATTGATATTGTTGCTTTCGTTTTGATTTAAATAATAAAGAAATCAACCCTCACTAATTTAATCAGATTATCAATTGATAACTTTCTCTTTCATATCAAAACACATGTGGACGGTAGTGTGCATTTCATTCGCATATATTTCAATCGTCATCACTGTGGTGGTAATGTGAAATTGAACGTTGCAAGAACGTGATATTATTCATTGACTTTGTGTTACGTTCTCACAACGTTGCGCGTGAGGCTCAAAAACGCATTTTGAAAACTTTAAGTATTAAAACGCTTCATTGGAACAAGAGCATTACTTACTTGTTATGTTGTACTGGAGGTCAAAACTAATTCATAATAAACATCACATACAGTGAGAATAAATAAGTATACAACGTCATGATTAAGTTTACTTAGCTGCAAGTTTGCAAAAACAAATAGGTCTCGACTTACTCCAATGTTTGTTTTGAATGGTCTTTGCAAACCATTTGAGCAACATCAATGAAATATCTAGTACATCGTATACGTGAAATAAACTCTGCTGTAACAAAATATGCTTTTTGTTACTGCAAATTTACTAAAATGAAACATGAAAACGGAGTGTTGAATATTAAAGATGTTTTGTGTGCTACTTGGGTATGCATTCAACCTTGTTAACTGAATCTTTTGGATGGTCAACAGACATTTTAAGATAAAATGGGATATTCCAGGCAATCCAAACTGTTCTTGAGTTCTTAACTTAGGATCTACAGTTGCAACTGTAGCTTTTTAACTATCCAAATTAGCGATATGTAAGCAATAAAGTTGATTGCATCTTTTGAAAGGTCAACCGATACTATGAGATAATTTGGGATGTTCTAGGTCAATCAAACTGTCCTGGACTTCAGAACTTAGTATCTACAACTGTAACGGATGCTTTTTCAGCTATGCTAATGAACAATATATATTCAACCAATTTAATTGAGTCTTCTGGAAGGTCAACAGACATAATGAGATAATATGGGATGTTCTAGGTGATCCAAACAGTCCTGGAGCTCAGATCTCTTGAGATCAAGAGTTGTAACTGGTGCTTCACGGCTATTCAAATTTACGATATGTATTCAACCATGTTCAATGGATCTTCTGGAAGGTCCACCAACATCATGATGAAGTCTGGGATATTCTGGGGTATACCAGGCTGTTCATTAGTTCGTAGATGTGCAAATGTACGATATGTGTTTAACTATGTTCATTGGATCTTATGAACGAGCAACCAACATTATGAAATAATCTGGGATATTCTAGGTCATCCAACCTGTCCTGGAGTACTGAACATAGGATCTATAATTGTAACTGTACCTTTTTCGGCTACACATAGTTATGATACGTTTTCAAACATGTTTATTGAATCTTCTGGATGGTCAGCAGACATTATGAGACGATCTGGGATGTTCTTTATCAGCCATACAGTTCTGGAGCTCAAAAATTAGGAGCTGAAATATTACCTGTAGCTTTTTAGGCTATACAAATATACGATATGTATTCAACCATGTTCAGTGGATCTTCTTTTAGGTCTACCGACATTATTGGATAGTCAATCCTCACAGAATATTTTTTGGCACATTATGGATATGAATCTCTCAAATTGGTTGTTGGTTATAAACTTCAAGAATGCATCTTGAAGTTGAAAAGTCATGATTGAATATGTCGAACAAAACTGATTCTCGTTAGGCTCTTGGTTTCAATTTGGCTGAACCAATTGTAACTGTATCTGTATCTGCAAGGCAAACTTAGAATGACCAATATTATCCAAGATTATCACATCACATCTTCTGACTTTCCAGAAGATTCAATAAACGTGGTTGAATGTATATCGCAACTTTGTATTGTTGAATTATCTACAGATACAATTGTAGATTCTAGGTTTTGAGCTGAAGAGAAACACAAAAATACAGTACATTTACCATCACTGCCCCAGATCGTGTCCAGATGTGGCCAATGTAATTCTTGACACTTGATTCTACCACTATTGCTCTTATTTTGGATTTCGTATGTGATTTGGGGTGGAGCATGATATGTTCTGGTCCAAGTAAAAAAGAAGGCTTTTTTCCGGATATACCTAGATGTCAATTTGGTTTTGGGCAATTATTGAATTTAAATGTAATTGGAGATGTCGCTTGGAATGTTTTGGTACAGATCAAAAACTGGCCACATCTCCATAGGTACCCGCAACATGTCCGGATGTGGCCAGCGTTCTCCTTAGCACTCTGTATGGCTACCATTCATCTTGTAATGGAATCCTTTTGTGATTTGACGCGTCTCACGATAGCTTGGAAATATTGTAGATAATATCTTCAAAAGTAACCCATACCAACCGGAAACACATTGTAACTCTCCGGGTAAGAGTTCTTGATGTGGCGCAAACAATTTGTCAACAGAAACGTTTTCGGACTGAACTTGCAATTAAGACCCCGGCTACAACTAAGATCCCCGTCCTCGGAACGAAAACTTTTTGGGACACATTTTCTTTGTCCTCTTTAACAAATGTAGAATCCATTTTTTATTTTTTTTTAAACAACACAACTCAACGAAATGCACTAAGGAACGGAAATTACTGATCGCTCGAATATTGGAAGAACAGCACTAGTCGGGATTGCAAAAGCTTTGATGAAACGTATGCAATAAATAGGGGAATGTCGCTAAAAACGGACAATGGTTGAAAAGATGAACACTAGCTGTTGCAAATAAAATTATTTTTAGGAATAAATTAATTATCTTATAATATTAAAACAACACGCATAATAAACTTTAGTTCATATTAACAGAACAAACTGAAATTTATTGCAAATCGTATGTTTTTCATTAAAGCAGTAGGTATCGATCTTCCATCTTTACCAACTATCCCCTATCACTCGACAACATTTTTGAGGGATAAAACTAAACATTTCCTCTTTTCGGTAGATGCAACATGTGACATTATTGAATTTATTTATGTTGCATACAAAGCAATATACAAACAACGCCTAGTCTCTTTCCAAAATAAAAATCGGATGTTGTGAAACATTAATATCCTGATTTTGTTATTATTAGGCAATTTGTCATTATTGTGTTGAGTATGCAACAATGATAAAGATACATTATTTTTTGTCACAACATTAAAAAGTTAGGACAATGTCTTTATCATTCATGCATTCACGAATTTTGGTTCACTGGTTGTGAGCTTGAAATACATACGGAATGACTTGCATCCCAAAATTGAGTACTGGATCTACAGTAAGCTATCATATGGTAACGCCTGAACTCAACTCTTTCTCAATATTATGCTCTTGCCAGACGTCTTTCTCTGTTCTGCAAGTACTAATTTGAGTGACTGCATGATTTTTACAAGCGTTAATGTGGAATAATCATTTGTCTATCAAGACTCCTCGTTCTCCGTTATAGTAACCAACTATCTCTAAAGGGTGAGTCAATGATTATCCCCCCACATTTTCAAACTTGCGTAACTTTCTTCACACTTGACCGATATTAACCAAATTTTTCCTATTTTAAATTTAGAGTTTATTGTTTACCTCTGTTCAGTAATACAGCTGTCAGTGTGATTTCAGTCAAGATAAAATAAAATCAGCAAACCGATTGCGAAAGAATTTCTCTGATCCACATTGTTATCGCATCGCGCCTTGGAAAAACTGATGAAATCATCCCAAGTAACAATTTTAGTTTTATTCCAGTCGTATAATACTTCTTCCGGCTCTGTTCATTTAACTACAATCAAACCTATTTTGTCTACCAACACCTCTTCTGTGCTCCTTGAAAGCCGAAATTGGTACAAAGTGACCCACTCTATAGACGGTTGTGAACACAATTTAATAAAACGTTAATAAGATCATAGAGATTTTGAAAATGTTCTACTGAAAGATGTTATGACCACTTAAAAACCTTCATAAAACCTATTGGCTGCCATGCAAACCAACATACGACCAAATTGCCACAGCTGCCAAACTCCATTGTCATTGTAGTTGGTTTTGTTGTTCTGCTTTGGTCGATTCTTTGATCTTCTGATTCATTTAGCAGTAAATAATATCAAAAAAAAAAGTTTCAGTGTAACGGGATATTTTGTTTGATGGCCAAATATACAAAACAAATTGAAATTTTTAAAGAGTTTTATGCTCTAAATCATATGCGCATATTGGTACGATAAGAGCCTTAAATTAATGCGCCTCGCAAATTATGCTAGTCAACAAAAACAAAAACAAAATTTAAAAATATATACTCGATAAATTCAACATAAATTTTCATGAAATTTGATGGATTTCAATTTCAATTCAATATAAAAAATGTAGACATTTCACTGCGATTGGCGATTGGAAAAAATACAGTTTTGCTTAGAAATCAATCTATCTTTGCAATGACTATTATAAAACCAATCACACTAAAATACCTGAGGAAAATACCATAATATTGTTCCCACAATGTTATGCAAATACCAAATTGAGGTAAGACAATACCAAAATAGTACCTCTCATGTATTCCCAGGTATCCAAAATAACAAGTTTCGTTATTCGAGAGATATTTTGCTTGCAATTTTTAGATATTTTGCTTAGGTATTTTACCTCTTAATCTGAGCTCTTTAATACCTAGGCCAGTTATCAAGATCAAAATTAGGTATTCATATGTCGTTGTCTCCTGCTCGGGTGGCCTTCCCGAGCAGGACTGAATAACTTGATAACTGGCCTTGGTATTTAGGACTCAGATTAAGTAAATCTGAGTATACCATAAAATTGTTCCACAATGTTATGCGAATACCAAATTGAGGTAAGACGATACCAAATAGTACTCTAAGGTATTCCCAGGTATCAAAAATAACAAGATTTGGTATTTGAGATATTTTGCTTGCAATTCTTAGGTATTTTGCTTAGGTATTTTACCTCTTAATCTGAGCTCCTTAATATCAAGGCAAGGTATCAAGATCGAAATTAGGTATTCACATGCTATATTCTTCTGCTCGGGTTGGTATTAAAGAGCTTATATTAAGAGGTAACATACCTAAGCAAAATACCTAAGAATTGCAAGTAAAATATCTCTTGTTATTTCGGATACCTGGGAATACCTGAGAGGTACTGTTTTGGTATTGTTTTACTTAAATTTGGTATTCACATAACATTGTGGGAACATTTTTATGGTATTATCCTCAGGTATTTTACCTCTTAATCTGAGCTCATAAATACCAGTCCAGTTATTGAGCTATTCTTTCCTGCTCGGGTCGGCACGATGGATGTTTCTATTGAGTAACCCAGCTCTTGGCAACATCTCGAACATAACTGATTATTTTTTGAAAAAAAAATGATCTTCCTGTCTATAGGACCTTGTATGCGACCACATTTTGGTGCGTCCGCAAAGCTACAATCCTGCATTCGAGTTATTAGTACACGACACTGAAGAAGTCTACACAGTCTAGATGAAATACGGTGGTTGGAATTAAATGGAAGATACTAATTTTTCTTCTCATTTCTAGTTACAATCCTAACCAAGCTTCCGGATGGCATTCGAACCGCTCCGATTTCCAAACTTCCCATTTTCGCCAGTTGACTTAGTGAAATTTTGGAAATAGAGCACTATTCAATATATTTTGTGCGCCAGTTGTTTACAATTCTGGGGAGAAATGCCTCGCATCTTGATAACTTCGTTGCAAAAGTCCAATCTTGTTTTACGAAAGACATGGAAAGAGATAATCAGCAGTTTTACGTCAGCTGGTTTCGTACAATTTCGTGAAAAAATCGAACTAATGCTTTCCAGAAAACCCTATAAAAATGTCAACTCTGCCGAAAAATACACTCAGAAAAATAAACATAAGAATTTCATAAGGTTAAACATATGAACGATGCTTTGGAATTTCATAAGGCTGACTTGTGAATGGATTATGTTTCTTACGACGTTGTTCTTGTACGCATTTCAGCTTGCCTGATAACAAGTGTTGATATTTACTAGTGGGCAAATCACTGGACCCATAAACTCAACGTGCAAAAGTTCAAATCCAGGTTACTCCATGTTGAGATTTTTTCAACGGCATTATATTTCATAATATAATTATATAAATTCACACTGATTTCTTATAGCAAATAATCATGAAACAATCATATGAATATCTAAAGTTTATTTTGCTGAGTGCACGTCGAGACAAAGCACATTTATCTTGTTGAGGAAACTATTTCTTGATAAAGGGTCTAGAATAACCTATTTTCTAATATTCGAACAATTACTTTAAACATTCCCATCATAATCTACAAATTTTACATCGCTATTTTCCCTAGTTGTCATATAGGATGAAAATGTTAAATAAATTGTCTGTTTGATGCAAAATAGTTTGTATAAATAGGAATTGCCTTAGGATCAGGAATAGGATAGAAATGGCATAAAAAAGCAAGATTTAAAAAATAAGCGTTTAATATAAGTGCCAACACAAGCTTTTTCTGATGAAATTTAAAGAAATTTGCTTATTTTTACTAGACTTAGTTTGAAAAAGTGTTTCAGCTTTTTTTTTTAAAGTAAACAAGAATAGTGTTAGTTTGAATTTTCCAAGTTTATCAATTGAATCTCTTTCATATTTTCGTAACAAACATGTAGCTCATAACCTTCAAAATCATTTAATTTCATAACCTGTTGTAGGTGGCACATTCCGAGTAAAATCTTCTCAAAACATCCAATGATTAATAGTTGTTGTGACAGTGAAGATTTTTAATGTGCGTACAGCATGCAATAACAGGATGCCCTAGCAGCACACTTTTTGCAAGTTAGTTAATTCAACTTGGTGGCAACTTATTTTAGACAAAACCAAGATACGTCAACCATTTTTAACGATGATTGTGTTCTATTTGGATAGCTTTATTTATTCAAATATATTTTTGTTGAATCTATCTTTCGTTAAATAATCAAACTGAAAACTTATTTCATTTTTGTTTGTATTTTTCTCTTGTCTGCATTGTTTCAAGTCATTGTACTGAGTATATGAAACTTAACAAATCTACAGTTTATGGTGAGATCTCTCCTTTTATTAATTTTTCACGTTCATGAAACGTACCCAATATTAGACATAAAGTTCAATAGTTTTGAAATGACGTTAACGAACAAAACTTATAAACATGACAACATGAGTGAACAACAACCAATCAAAAAATATGAAAAGATCACGCTGCACACAAGAGACAAAAAAAAGCGTGACTAATTGAAACCGTTTTAAACTGTTTCACATAACCTTTAAAGGTAGTCCACAACAGCCTTCTTTTTGTGGGCCATCGCTGGGTGCGTCTTTTGAACTGCGTCTAAGAATTATGGAATCTTATCTATCCAAATCCTAGCATTGAGATTTGAATGCCATTAAGCGTGCAGCTCGTAACCTAGAAAAACATTTCTTCCGTGTTTCAGTTACAAACCTACAGAAAAAAAAATCAAAAAAAAATTGAATTGAATTGATCCACTAATGAATTGAAGTTCTCTAATTTAACAACTTTCAATCTGCTGGTTGGCATAAGCTGATGCAGTAACAAAGATCTAAGCTAATACAAGTATTGATTTGGAATAATGATCGTGTTCATTAAAATTCATTTGAAGGGTTTCCTCGACTAGCAAAAATGTTGGCAACGGAGAAATTTTTTGAGCTTGAAAGGTCAAACTCAAACATCAAAATTAATACAACTAATAATCTGAGAACGAAATTCTCAATTAGCTGGGTGAAAACCATGCTCTCTTTTAAGCAGATTGTCGATGAGTAGCGAACTGTTCACATTTTCATCTCTCCTTTTTCGCTGATAATTCATTATCCTATCTCTTGCACATGCGAGAATATCTCTCTCCAAAATTCAACGAAAATATTTTCTCATGTTACATTTTTCACTGAAAACGTGCTACCTAGATCGTATACGAGGAGCAAAAACGAGGAGTCACGACATGAAGAAAAAATTACTTTTTAATCGAGTTATAATGTCAGAATAAAACAAGCATGAAGACTGGTGCATTTTCAGGTGTCAAAAAATAAGTGAAAAAAAAATTATCGGCATCTAGGATTCACTGAAAAAGAAACGATTTATCAGCTACTCATGCTCTCTTACAAATCGCAGTTGCTTTTCTCGCGAAAACTGCTGTGAGCGTATAATAGTCTCGCTTCTCACATTCTCATTTGTTTCTCCAAGCGGAGGACGTTTCTATTCTCAAGTAGGCCAAAATTTCGGTTTTTGCTAACGATCAAGGTCTTACAAAAACTCTCTGGAATAATAATAATCGGTTCTACAAGCATCACCAACGATGAAATAATGTTCGGTTCATTTGGAACAAAAGAATCATAACAGTTAACCTATAATTTGGAGCTCGTGTAAGATCTATAGATCTATAGTCTTACGTCATCAGTTTGAACAACACAATGAGACTGTACCTTTTTCGGGTATTTTGCTGGTTTCGACACCATAAAATCTCGTGATCAAAACGTACCTATAATCGCTTTTCTCTTTACAACCCATCAGACGTGAATGTTATGACTCGACAGTGCATCAAATAGCCTGTTTTGATCCAAATATTATATTATATTATTCAGAAAATAGAAATAGACACGGATGGATGCAGTATCATATTAGTACACATGATCTATTCTCGTTTGAAATTGTACACCCTAAAGCAATCAATACCAGAAAATTACCAAAATTCAACCGATGTTATAGAGTAAATAAATTACATCGAATTTCTGAGAAAACTAAAGTTAATTCCCTTTATGAAGTCTCTCACATCAAATCCAGGACCTTTTATCAGCTTTAGTTCGATCGTAAGTTTTTTTTTTTTTGCAAGCAGACCTTGCCTTCTGTCTTTAATTGCTAGGTATTTCATAACGTGTCTATCTTTGAAAGGTATGAATGTGAATGTGAAAAGCTCTTCTGCTTCAATTCTCTTCCTCCTGATAACCAAATTAAAAAAAAAACTTCATCCAGCGCGTTTCGTGTTTGTGGACTAATGAAACAAATAATGCATAATCTAATAATCGCAACCCAAATCATTTTCAAATTTACAAACAATCGTAAAGTCTATCATATTCCAAACAAATTCAATCCCAAATTTGATATGCATAATTCCGGATAAGACCGGTCACGTTTATACAGGATTAGAAAAAAAGTTGAAACTAATTTTCAAATATATCTACCCTATTGTGGTAACTACACCCAAAATAAAAAAAAAACAAGATTGTAATGCAATCAATTAACAAAGTAACACATCAATTTGCTTTGAAAAATTCAATGTGCGAGTGAGATTGTGCAGTGGATTAGTGTTGAGTATAAGATTGGGATCCAGAAGTTCTATTGCTCACACAAAAAAAAACGATTACGTTGCGCAACTGACTTTCGAACCGAGGCCGCCTGCGTCATGGCCTGAAACTGTATCCATTCAGCCACTTTAAGGGCTTATGCTTTACCATTTCACGCCGGGAGCCATTACATCAACATTTAGAATTGATATAATTCGATTCAATGTTGATTCACTAACAATCAATTCGAAATCAATTTGAAATAGCAATGTTGCGAGAGAGAAAGAGAGAGAGAGAGAGAGAGAGAGAGAGAGAGAGTGAGATAAAAAATAGGAAAAAATACATGGAGCAGCGATTCTCTTTAAAAAGATGAAATGGTTGGAATAAAAGCCCAACAGTTGCTTCGATTTTCGACGCACTCGGCGATACAGCAATGAAGCAAATGTCTCTCACACACACTTGCATGGCTTCGTTTAATACATAAAGAAGGGCAAACTTGAAGAGAGGGATATCGGAGTGTGATGACGAGTGAAAATAATAATAGAACACTTGACAGCGGAATTCCACCAGTGACCAATAGCGATGCTGCCAACCCCCGAGCATCTTGACAGATAAGCTTAGTTTCACGTACCCATCTACAAATTGTAAATGTCTCTACCGTGCATAAACAAACGGGCCATCCATTCTCGATACTACCGCTTTTTTCCTTTGGAATACATGTTTTCGTTTCCTTTTGTGTGGCTGTTGCAAACAGTGCAAGAACAAATTTTTATTGAAGCGTAATGTTCCGGCGGGAAATCCATCTACGCTGGACTTTTTCCTGACGAACATCACAATGTCATAGCCGGTGGCGCACAACGACCTCAGGTCTGACCACCAACCATTTGGTGGCTGAAGTCGGTGTCAACGTGATTCCTGCTCCAACCTATCAGCGAAAAGACTACCACCACGTGAACTGGCCACAGTTCGGCCTAATCGTCAATCGGAACATCGACGAAAATCCACCGCTCGACTCCATCGATGACATCAACCGTGCGCTGGAAGGAATTCCAACAAGCCATAAACGTGGCTGACGAGGCGTGCGTCCGACGAGTTCCTGTGAGGGGTAAGTTCGTAGCCATTGATTCCCACACCCAACTTTTGATCCGCTTACGAAATGTTCGTAGACGCCAGTTCCAGAGGACAGGTGATCTGGACAGGAAACAAGAAGTGGCCGATTCGAACCGGCAGATTGCTTCCAGAATGGACTCGCTCCGAAACGAGAGTTTCGGACGTGTCATCCAAAATTTTTATGATCGCTCGAGACCATTTTGGAAGGTAGCCAAAGTCCTAAAGACGCATCCCAAATAGACCTGTGCGCCGCCGCGCCACGCCGCCGCCGCTGACGATTTTATGGCGCCGCCGCCGCCACTATTTTCGACCAGCGCGCCGCTGCATTTTTTTTGCCCGCGTCGCCGGGCAATTTGAGGCGCACCGGTGAAATTTTTCACTGTGTATGCATCCCTTCAGTAATGTTCATTAGCCGTTTAGAAATCTGCTTTTATAACAAATACTGACATCTCGATGCGATGTGACATCCAGAGGGTGAACGTGAGCAGCTTTGTCGTTTCGTTCTAGCAACTGCAGTGTACATTTTCGTGTTTCGATTCTCAGCAGTTTCGCGAGTGAGTTCGAATTTAATAATAATAAAATGTCGCCTTAAATGTCGAGAAAATTTCCATCGCGAGTGTACATATTGAAACCACAAATTATGGTAATCGAACCAACGATGTGTTTTAAAAAAATTGGTGCTCTAAAATATTTCAAAAATGGTTTTACTCATCATCTGCTTCCTGCCAAAGTGTTTTGCAATGTATGTCTAATCTTAGCATAACAAAAGGCTGTTCTTAATTTGCAGACAGACAGGGGTCGAGATATTGAGAACTAAAGACTGTATTCGATAAAATTTGGACACACAAAATAGGTCACCAAAAATTTTCCTGGAGCCCGATTCTTTTAAAACTTTCTGGAAATAAAGTACTACTAAATGGTTTAATTTTGATATCATTGGTTTATTGAACCTCTTCTCACAACCCAAATGCCCGCACCTTTGCCTTGACCCCTATCATCAAATTTTGGGAAATGATAGGACCGACTTGCTTACTTACTTTTAACCACACTTTCTTTAGTTCAAGTTCATTTTCTATCAGTTTTGGAGTTTTAACGAGCTTTGCCTTCATGATTACCCAACATTTTTCAATTGGGCGCAGTTCCGGAGTGTTTGGAGGGTTGACGTCTTTTGGTACAAAAACTACATTATTATCTTTGTACCAGTCTAAGACGGGCCGGGCATAGTGGCAAGATGCCAAATCCGGCCAAAACAGTGTCGGGCCATCGTGAGATCTCAAGAAGAGCAGAAGTCGTTTTTGGAGGCATTCGTCCTTGTAGATTTGTCCGTTGACGGTTCCAGAGGTGATGAAGGGCTGACTCATTTTGCCACATCCGCAGATCGCTTGCCAGACAAGGAATTTTTTGGCGAATTTCGACAGTTTCTTCTTCCGTACACTCTCCAGAACGGCCAATTTAGAGGTGGCGACGTAGTGTTCCTGTCCTGGCATTTGTTTTGTGTCGGCTTTCATGTAGGTCTCATCGTCCATCACAATGCAGAACGGTTTTGTGAGCCACTCCCTGTACAGTTTTCTTGCACGAGTTTTGGCCACCGAGTTCTGTTTATCGCTCCGGTTTGGGGCCTTTTGGACCTTGTACACATGTAATCCAGAACGTTTCATTGTTTTCTGCACAAAACAAACTGAAACTTTCGCCTTTTTCGCAACATCCCTGATCGAAATGTTGGGATAACGCTCAAAATGGTTCAATACTATCCTGGTCTACTCCGGATTTGATGTGCCACGTTTTTTGCCACTACCATTTTTCCGCTTGGTTGTCTTACGGTCCTTGAACGTTTTGATCACATGAGATACAGTTGAATGTGCGATTCCGAGCTGTTTTCCGATCCATCGATGTGATTTGGGTTTTCAAAGTGAGTGCCCAAAATTTGTTGGCGCACTATTTCTTCATTCGAAGCCACCACTGAAATCACTCGACCGATTTTCACGAAACTCATTACACAATTGACACAACACAATGAAATACATTCAGTTAAAATTTCAATAATTTTTACCTACACGCTAAAAAGTTGCGTGTGTCCAAATTTCATCGAATACAGTCTTTATCATGCAATCGATAAGTCGTTAGCGTTGGGCAATTAAACTTTATTTATAATGAAATTGATGATATTTTCTAAGAGTTTCCATCGATGGGAAAACATTGTTTTTATTTGTGCGTGATAAATCTCGAACCAAATAACTTGGCTAGCCAAGAGGCAAGACAGCGCCTTAACACAAGCAATTTCAGAGTTGCTTTTGAGGTACCTCAAGTTACTCATGTTGCTCAGCAAGCGAGCATTGTTTTCTTGTTTTCTCTCTTTTTTTCACAGCAGCTGTCATACAAACCACTTGCTACTACATGAGCTCTCTTGTGTGCACAATTTTCAATGTGTTTAATTTTTTTTATTGAAGTCAGGTCCAGAAAACAACATATATTCGCTAAAACGACGTATCTGTTCGTATAATTTAATATCGTTTTTACAACGATTAGTGTTGACCTTTATTTTTTCGAGAAGTTATTTCCATGGCTAAAATTAAATCATACTTTGAATAAACCCACCGGTTTAAGTTTGACTTGCTTTTTGATATTACAGCATAGCAGGAAAAGAGACAAACAAGTTCAGCACGTTTTATTCCGACTAAACCGTCAAGCTTCATAGAATTGATGTTTACCAAATAACCATTTGGTAAATTTACTATTCAAAACTGAAATTCAGTTAGGCTTCAGTTAAGCCATCCGTATCACGTATCGCATATTAAATATGTAAATAGAATCCTCATAGTCATGGAATAGAGCTCGCTCTTCCATCTTCTATTGCCATTTTTGGAGTGTCCACTATTTTTTTTTTCCCAAACAAATTGGAAGTCAAACTTTTGAAACCCTGGCAACTGATAAGAACCGATTAATATTGATTCAATTTTAAGCTGTATGGAGTTACTCGCGAGTTACCCAGTGCATCAAAGCAACAAAGCAAAGCAGAGCTGTCTCACCCCTAGTGGTTAACCACTGAATTAACCGGTAAATCTGTGCACAGTGGATTCTGTGTTAAACGTGATTATAGTAATGTTGTAGAAATATTGATAGTTTGGTCAATTCGCTGCTCTTAATTTTAAATTTTTATGATTTACTTAATTTTTGATCTTAAGCTCTTTAATACATAAATTTAAAAGCAATTTTGATTTTTTTGAGATATCTTTTGAGGGTTTGATACATTTAGACTCTTACATTTTTTAATCTTTAATTTTTTAGATATTTGTTTATTTTTATTTTAAGATTTTTAGATAGAGGAGATGGCGACGAGATCCAGATTTTTCAATTTTTAAATTTTTTGATTCTTAAATTTAAAATTTTTTGATTTCTAGAGTTTAGATTTTTAGATTTTTAGATATTTAGATTTGAAGATTTTAAGATTTTTAGATTTTAAGATTTTAAGACTTTAGATTTTTAGATTTTTAGATTATGATTTTTAGATATTTAGATATATAGATTTTTAGATTTTTAGATTTTTAGATTTTTAGATTTTAGAATAAGTCTTCACTAAAATATTATTTTTTGTATATATCATCATCCGTTAATTCATTAAAAATAGATTCCCCGTGCCTAGCGTCTCTCCTATATTAACATAAATACTTTCAAGGCAAAGAATAAAAACCATAAACCTATTTGCATAATAGTGACAATTTTATTCTATTTGGTTATTACTTATATTTACGCTTTTGAAACTGGTTAATTTTAGTAATTAAGACATAAGCCGAATTCCCCGTCGACTTGTCATGATCAATTTCTATAATATTAAGTGTCATATCTATGTACACACACATACTGATACATACATAAACACGTCAATTCGTCGACCTGAGCCATATATGGATACACTATACACTATACACTATGGATATCCGGGCCTTTTACCAAAATATAAGAGTTAGAGTGATCCTATAGTCTTTAAAGTGCACGAGAAAGCCGAACAGTTAAAAGGGATAAGCATAAGCAAATGTTGAGGGGATAATTTATGCCCGCGCCGATCTACGCCACCGCCGCCGCCGCCGAGGACGACCGTGGCGTGACGCCGGCTGCGCCGCCGCCGCCGTTTAAAATTACCATACACGCCGCCGCCGATTCAAAATAGATCGGCGCACAGGTCTAATCCCAAACCCGTTCCTCCTCTGAAGGTCGTTGATTCTATCCTGCTAGCCTCAGTGGAGAAAGCAAATGCGATCGGCAATCATATTGCCGCATCGCATTTGCTTGGCTCAACCATCCCAAATCCGCTTGAAGGTCAGGTTGCGCAATGCGTCAATACTCTAGATGCCTCCCCTTGTGTCGTGCCCCGGACGATAGGATTACTATCGAACAAATTCGCTCAGCGCTGAAGAGCACTACAAACATGAAGGCGCCCGGGTTTGATGGGATCTTCAATTTGATCCTAAAAAAGATTAACACCAAAGCCCACTCGCTCTTGAGTGCTATCTTCAACAGATGCTTGGAACTGCACTACTTTCCAAACATCTGGAAAGAAGCCAAAATCATTCCGATCCACAAACCCGGGAAAGATCCAACATCGCCTTCAAGCGCCCAGACCAACCTTTCAGCGCTGAGAAAATTATTCGAGAAACTAATTCTTAATCGTTTGCTCAGGTGTGTCGAGAAAAATAACATTCTCCTGCCGGAACAGTTTGGGTTCAGGAAGGGGCATTCCACCATCAGCTAGTTCGGGTGATGAACAACATCCGAAGTAACAAAGCTGTGTCCAAGTCCACAGCCATGGCTTTGTTAGACGTTGAAAAGGCGTTTGACAATGTCTGGCACAACGGGCTTGTATACAAGCTTTGTAACTTCCACTTCCCACCACACCTTGTAAAAATCACCCGCAACTACCTCCAGCAAAGGTCGTTTTTTAGGGTATCGTTGAACGGTTGTCTTTCAGACAGGTTTTCGATCCCAGCAGGAGTGCCGCAAGGTAGCCTGCTGGGCCCGCTGCTGTATAACATCTACACTTCAGACATTCCTCCCCTTGGTGATGGTTGCGTGTTTTACCTGTTCGCAGATGATACCGCAATAGCCGTCAAGGGAAAGATGCCTCGCGAAATAACAAGCAAACTTCAACGATGCCTTAACACCTTTGCCGATTATGCTGAGATGTGGAAAATTAAAATCAATGCCTCTAAAACACAAACTATTATGTTCCACCACCGGCAATCACCCAAACTGAAACCTCCTCCGGCGTGCCTCCTGATTATTGTAATCATGGACGGCACAAGAGCCAAGTGGTCCGCCGAAGTAACATATCTAAGTTTACTGTTTGACGAAAAACTTCTCTTCCGATCGCATGTTGAGAGAACGTTAGTCAAGTGCTCCGCCTTAGTTAGGTCGCTATATCCGCTGATTTGCCGAAGATCCCGCCTCTAAGGGGTGAACAAACTGGCAGTCTACAAACAAATCATTGCGCCTGCGATCTTTTACGCAGCACCGATGTACAAACTCACAGGAACAATTTGCAAGTCACGCAGAACCGAACGCTGAGGATGATCCTTAACCGTCCCTTCGACACAAGGATAACTGACCTTCACCGTGAGGCGGACATCCTTAAAATAGATAGGAAAATTAGTGAAACCAAGAACAAATTTATAAATAAATGTAACATATCGGAACACGAGCTAATAAGCAATCTGTATATAGTAGGTTAGTTGTAAATAGTAGTTAGGTTGTTGTAGAATGTATAAAGTAGTTTTAAGTAGTTTATTTTTAAATCCAAACAAACCAATTCCACCAAGGTGGTAAACCAGTATCCTAATCCGATAGGACTAATGATTTTTCTCAACAAATAACAAATTATTACAATTATTACAACCAAAGATGAAAAGGTAAATCTGTATCACTTAAGCACTTAAACCATCAACAAACAAGGAAATAGGATCATTTTAATAATAAAATGTCATAATTGCAGCCGTGTCGGACTCGTGGATTTACTTTGAATGCTTGTGGATGCGGCGAGGTTTAGAAAAATGGCACAAAAGCAATATCAGTCGGTGATAAAATTATTGTATTCGGAAAGGAAATTACGTAGTAACATCAAAGAGCGTGTGAATGAAGTTTTCTCTTCTCCTTTGATGGCGACTGTCAAAGTTTGGTTTAACCGAGTCATCGTGGTTTTTGATGAGCCACATGCTTGCTTACCATATGCAAGTGCAGAGGTCAACTAAAATAAAATAACCCGCGAAACTACTTGCAAGTCGAACGAAACTTAATTCTAGAAGATGCATGTTAATCAATCACAAGTCGAGTTGAAAAATCAATCCCAAGCTGCCCAAGGTACACCAGATGTGCGTGACTAAGTGGGGCTAGCTCACTAGCCCAGTCTTTACTAACAGGCGTGAATGAGCACACTTAATACTAAGATCGGAACAAGTACAACATGGTTAAGGCACCAGGAGTGGTAACTTTGAAGAGAAACAATGACACAATTCTGACAGTATTAACTACGAAGAAGCACCAGATGGTATACCAAAATAAACCTTTCAGATTCCGTATCTTCTAGTCATTTGCAAAAATCAAAATTTAGCAATATTCTTTCGGTCGTAAGTTCCATCTAATCCTTGTCCATTTTGCAAATAGTCTTTAAGTACGAAGGAATTCGTAACTTTCCTGTCTCTGGTAGATTTGAGTTAGTGAAGCGAAAGGTTCTCTGCATCAATTATACAATTATCTGAATCCTGATAACCAAACTAGAAATTGTTCGACCATCACGTGTCGTGTTTGCAACCAAAAGCACAATGCAACACCTGCAATCTAATAATCTCAATACAAATCATATTCAAGCCTCAAACTCATCACAAAGTCCGCTAAATTTCATACAAACTCAATCCCAAATTCGACATGCAGGGTTCAGATTGTCTCCCTTGCATGACGTACCAGCTTAATACTCTGAAAGTCATAATATTCTTACGCCCAATGAAAAGCTCCATTAGTAAATTTATCATGAAATTTACGAGATTCTCCAGATAAGTGAACTCACCAGCTTGAACTAACTCGTTCAACCATTTGGGGTGTCATTACAAAAATAAGTTAGATTTGTTCATTAAAAAAGAAAACTCTTTGTTGACTTCCTCATTAAAACCTCAGCTATGAATGGGAATATATAAAAATCACAACGCCAAAAAACGACTGTATAAAAGCCCTTGAATAGTTGACCAACGAAAAACAACAAAAAATCACCTCGCTGCCGTTCTCCATTGTTTTTGCCATTTGCAACATTCGTCCGATTTCGCGAGCCTCATCCCGGACCAAGTGAAACCAAGCATAGATTTAAAAATTTTATACTCTGATTATTTTCCATATTTACCCAACGAAGCTCACCGTAACAGTTCCACCGGTTGGGGAACGGAAATACACCCGGGCGCGGCCAAGCCATCAGGATCGTTAAAATTCCGCGGGACGACAATTTGCGCTCATCCAGTGTCAGTGTCGTCAGCACATATCATTCATTCCCGGACCCGGCGATTGCCATTGCCATATTGTGCCAACCTAGACCGGTATGTCAGGTTCCGACCGCAATGGCTGCGAGGTTCAGAACGGTGCTGACAGCAACCAGCTTTGAAGGAGCGAAAGTCGCTAGACAGATGGCATCAGCAGAAAGGTCCTCAGGTGAAACGGGCGATGGAAATCGATTCGGGTGCTTCTATTTTTTGGTACTGGCAATAGACTGTCCCATTTTACTCAAACGAAGCGATCAGTAATGTTAATCATTTTCAGCACGAAAGCAGTGCCCCCAGGGATAAATGCGGCAAACGCATTTTTACGATGGTTGTAAAATTAATAATCAAATTTATGCCCATCAGCAATTCCGATAAACATTGAACCTCATCGACAGTTAAAGAGCCGCCTAACGTGCCAGGTATGGTATTGTTGTTGATGATGATGATGAAAATGATGACGGCTCACGCAACAGTCCCGTTGGCTAGCCAGCAGCTGCCGTTTTATTGACAGCATTATCGATACGACCGGGATTGGCTTTGCCTCCGATCCAAGTAGACCGTTCAATCCTATCACTGCAATAAATATTTAGTTCTGAGTTTTTGCAAGATGGAGTGACACTGCATCAAGGGGAAAAAACCCATCACATAAAATTCACGAATACCTCAGCAAAAATTGACCGAACCAGTTCCGCCTTATCGTGCTGAGTTAAGTGATTTAAAGCTGGAAAAGCCTTTGGAATCTGCAGGTTTTATTATTTATTGTGTCTACCTTTGCGTTCCGTCGAAGGATAAAGGATATAGCCGTTTTTTGTACGTTTTACCTGCCAGCTTCGGCTAGAGACTGAAGGTGATTTTACGAGCCTGCAGCGCAGTGTGGCTTGTAATTGGAAAATTAAAAGAGGAAAATTGGATGATAGTGCTTTGATGCTTTTATTTCCTGCTGCAGAGTTAACGCGTTCGGTCGTAAATTTTCCACCATTTTGGAAACGTTTTGCCATTTTTAAGTGCTTGCCTATCGTTTGCCGACAAAAATTGAGGCTGAATTTACTGCCCGTAATTATAAGGTAATTTGAATAATAAACTCCGTATCTGTAAACCTTTGCAACTGTTACCACCTGCTCTATATGCATCATAATTTCACAAACAAACAATCATATTCCTCATCGTGGCAGTTTATTTTATATTTCAAGCTAAAAAATGCATTAGGTCCTAAGTAACATTGAGAGATTTTCTTCATCGATTTGCTCTTTGCGTTCCTACGGCTATGTAAAAACATGTTCAAGTATCTTCCACACACACTACGGTAATATAAAGCGTATTTAGAATCCACTGCTTCTAAAACATCAGCAAATCATTTATTAAACAAACTATGTAACTTAGGACCTAATGCGTTGATCAGCTTGAATTCCCCCTTCTCGAAAACAAAGGATTGAAGCAAGAAAATCATCGTGATCAAACGTACTCAGGCATTACCACGAAAACAAACAGATTTATTTGCACCCTAACCCTAAAGATGGGAATCTAAAGGGTGTCCACGATGAAATTGCCACACTATGAAATTGCTCTAACTTTTTAACCGTTGGGTAGAATTTAATGAAAATTTGGGTGGATTTAGTTCATTATTTACAACCTGCAAGTTTTAAAGTCCTGTGATCAAAACTCGCGGAAATGGAGTCGAAAGAACAGCTCGTGCGTGATAAAATCTTGCGCATTCATCACGAGAACAAGGATCTCTCGCATCGTTCCATCGCTAAAACGTTGGGAATCGTGAATTCCACGGTGTCGCGAGTGATTAAGCGGTTCGAGGAACGGTTGGCCACCGATCGGAAGCCCAGAAGTGAAGGAAAAAGTATTCCGTACAACACCAAAAATCACAACCGCGTAGTTGGGGCCTTCAACCGAAATCCGAACGCCTCCGTTCGGGATGTGGCTAAGAAGCTGCACCTAAGCCGAAGTTTTGTCCAGAAGGCCAAAACTAAGGCTGGGCTTCGAACGTTCAAGGTACAAAAGGCCCCTAATCGCGACGAGAAGCAGAACAAGTCCGCCAAAACCCGTGCCAGGAAGTTGTAGACATTAAAGTTGCTCTTGGCCAAAAAATTTTAAAACATCCTTGCTTGTTATTTGGCACAACAAAACAGTTAAGATGCTATTTGCTAACAAATAAGTTGTACTATTATATCGTCCCTGAATAAATATATCAGTGTCCAGGAGTGCCGGAAGTACTGAAATACTTTAAGTTTGTCAACAACATCGTTAAAATAAACTTATATAAAATAATTTGTAAATTTCTATCATTTATTTTGATAAAGCAAAACTCCAAAAGATTTGTGGGAAATCCGGTGCGGTCTTCAAAATTGTTTATTTTTCAATGCTTCCTGCAGGAAAAAACTTACACGAACGTAAACAATACGCAAAATCTGAGACGCAAACTTTGCTTGTCACTTAGTGTGGAGAAATGTGGAGAAACGTCATCTGGAAAATTTCCCGTGCCAAATCCCGAGCAAAATCCCGTGTCCAAATCCCGTGGTGCTTTTTCCGAACTGTAAACCAGCCTTAAAGCTTGTTGTTGAACGAGCAAGTTGAATGCGTTGAAGTAGGCGACTGGTAAAACAGAACCGGGGACGAATGTTTTCGACATGAAGTACTGAATGGCTCAGATGAGGTGGCCAGAAGTGATAGTAAACCGTGTTTGATTCCAGATGCAAATGGATGTTCCAGAATACGGATTCGTGAAATGACTTTACGCATAGAAGCATCGCTGACGATCAAGAAGACGCAGTTGATCCGCAAGCATACCACTTCCAAGAAATTGAATGAGACGCTGAATACGAATGTGAAATACTGGATGGTTCAGAAGAGCACGGAGATTTCCGAAATCATACACAGAACTAAACATCGCACTATCTCCTTCATTAAGTCAGTTCACAGAATGTAAAAAATCGTTGAGACCTTGGTTGAGACTTACAGCCAATCCAGCAAACGAGACCTTCAGTGTTCAGAAAGGTAAGGCTACGATCTTTGGTTTTTACCTGGCACTTATTAGAGAGCACTATTAGAGACACCAATGAAGTATTTATTGTTCTATTCATCTTTACAGTGATTAGAAAGTATTTAAAAATTGAAATATTTTAATATAAGCACGTAAGAGCATACAGACAAACTAAAAGTGAAGGCTCAGAAGGAACTAACTGCTTAAATCTTTAGCTTTTTTGGTTTGAAAATAGAGCCGACGTTATGAGATTAATAGGTATAACAACGATTTAATTTCGAGGCATATCGAGTTATTCGCTAGTATCATGGTGCCTCAAAGTAACTCAGAGTAAGCCTGTCTCACCCCTTGTTCTAGGTTGAACTGTTAGCAGATTACGAGATAAGAAATAAAGAAGAACAGCTTATAATTTAAAGAAGAACAAATCACCCATAAAAGTTTATTGGTTTCTTGTTCCAAAAAATTGCTGGAAATTCTAAATTTAATCTTCCACAAAACATTGACATTGACATGAGAGGAAAAAATAACTTGAATATTCATTGATTTCAGCTCGCAAAGATTTCAATAAATCCCACATGACATGTTAGCAAATTGAAGGTAATGAAATAAGAAAAAAAAACTGGTTAAGATTTAAGAAGAAGCAATCTCTCATGAATGTTCATGAGTTTCATATCGTGAAGATTTCATGAGAATCTTAGTTCAATCTTCTACTTTTAAAAGTTCGGTAAAATTACTCTTAATGCCCCATTTGGCCTAATGGTTTTAAGCCAAATGCATTACGATGTAATGGATTCGTTTTAATGGCCTCTTCGGCATTACGGAATGAAACCTCTATTAAGCCAATGGTTCTACAGCCTTCAAACATACAAGAATATATGAGCAACCGTCAGTTCGGCACGCCTATAATAAATCAAGAAAACTCAGAATTGCAATAAAGCATTTCACAATTTCAGTAAATTGAAAAATTCCTTATGAATAAAACAACCATTTGCCATTGAAGTATCGCAAAAAAAAAACAACAACAATGTAAATGGAAATCTTCCATAAAAAAGAATAAATTTATCCTGATAATTTAAAAAAATCATTAAACACAACATAAAACTTTTTATGTTGTATAAAAAAAACTTTGAGCACTCGACCAAGGGGTAAGACAGGTCCAAATCATATACTATTCCAGTGTAACTTAAAAACAAACAAAAAATCCGATTTTCCGGAAAACATTTTTTTGACGGAAAGAACTTCCCGAACTGAACTTTTTGTATGCACATTATTGGAAGAGCATCCGGACGGAAGTGGATGAAAAACCGTTGGCAGAACGGATTCATCTAGCAGCACATTGCAATTCATTGCAGATGGAGAAGATCGTAGAATCACAACTCGAGAGTTGCAAGTTCAAACCGTAGACGATTTGTCAATGTTGCAGAACGTTTTTGCGGATGAAAGAAATTCCTGCTTATTCTACCTACCGAAGAAACTTATAAAAAATATCAGAAACTAGTCGTGAGATGGAAGAAGTTTACATAAATCAGGGCCAACATTTAATTAGGGCAAATCTGCTTTTGAAAACAAACACTTTGTCTGTTACTTTATCGGAAGTTGAATAGAATTCCTTCAAATTGAATTGATCAGCGGATAGAGATGAAGCTCCTCTTCCTTAAAGAGCGCTTAATTTGTATTTTTGACCTTTTGTTCAAGAGAAAATGACTACGAAAGCCATTGTTTACAAAAGCAGATTCGCCCTAATCTAATGTTGGCGCTGAAATGTATAAATTCAAAGTACTCAATACGTGCCATAATTAAAACAGAATGTGTTGCAATAATGGCAGTGTAAACGTAATACCAGGCATTCTGAAATGGATCACTACATCCCAACAGAGCTATCAACTTTCTACTACCGGGCTTAAAATGTTTGCAGTAGGTGATTAGAATAAGAGCATTTGTAATAATAGTAGCAGCCATTTTGTTCTATATAAGCACTGCTGATCAGTGGTAGTGGTATTTAAAAAAACACACACACACACATACACACAGTACGATTCTGGGCAAAATGAAGAAAATAAATGCATTATCAGTCATTCAGCCGTCTAAGTGCCCGTTCAGCCTAGTGGCGTTTGGCTTGATTGCAATTCGGCTTAATGGCATTCGGTCAAAGGACCCATTTCAATTTTGAGAAATTTACTGTACCAGATAGAGAATCCCGACTTATTTACAAAAATGGCGTATGGAGGTGACTCCGGCTAAGTGGTTAACATCCATACCTCTCACGCCAAAGTTACGAATTCGAATCTCACCCCGGACAAGTTACGAAAATATCCAAAAGGAATTTGAGTGACTACCAAGGGGGGATGAACCAGCCCAGGGCTGAAAATCTCGATAATAAAGGAATAAAATAAAAGGAGGCGTATTTCAAAAACAGCACCAACTTTACCAAAATTGTTATCGAAATATATTTGATTATTTCAACTCAGAAAATCACATTCTATTGATCACATGCAGTCATTGATACATAAACAGTAAATTTTGAATAATTTTGAATAAACTTTTTGTCAAAATACTTTTTTTATTTTAAGTTTTTTCATCTTTCAAAAGGTCTGTTTGTTTTTTTTTTACCTGATTTCTTTCCTAAAACAAAATCTAACTTTGGAAGGGTTGACAGAAAATCAATAAAACTTTAGATTTCACGAGAAATTAACGGGATTTGTCACTCTACAAATTTCGGCCTATCGTTCAAGTGGTTCAGTAAAGTGCCAAGAAGAAGTTGTTTGAAATATATTATTAATTTTGGAAAATTGACCGTTCCACGACTAACTTATATAACTACTAACTTATGAAAGAGCCGTGTTCTCAAACTATTACCGATTCAGCAAAATCTGCTTTCAAAATATTAAGAAAACGGTCGAGCAAAGAAAGTTGCTTCACTAAGAATTTTTGAAAGTAACAATCCTAAAATATCATATTTTATTTATCAAATTAGCATTTTGATGAAAAAATTTTTGAAATATCTTAAAAAAATTCATATTAAAACAATATTTGGTTAAATTTTTGAACGAAAATATTTGAAAAAGACTCGTAAGTTGGATTCAAGAACAAAGTTCAATTTTCTATTTTATGTTTAACTAGCTGAACCCACTGGTACGTTTGCTACTAAATGAATGAAAGTTAAATTAAACTGGCGCGTTTATTGTTGTTTTACGAAATGAGTTCTAACTTCTATCAGAACATGTTACTTGACTGAGAAATACACATTTTGTGTTCAAGTTGCCTGGATAGCTCTCATGTTTGATTGAAATTTGTGTTTCATTTGTATAAAAACTCCGCTTGCAAAGAGTCGAGAGGTCTCAAACCACCACAGAACATCTCTTGCGTTCAAAAACCTCCACATGCCAAATTTGTTTCCATTTAGTTGATTAGTTCTCGAGTTGTGCAGAAATTTGTGTTTACTTTGTATAAATACCCCCCTCCTAAAGAGACGCGTTATCTCAAACCATCATTAGAACCTTCTCCGGCCCCAAAAATCAATGCAGCATTTTCACGCTGATCAGTGTAGTTGTTTCCGAGTCTATAAAGGTCAGACAGAAATTTATTTTTTTATGTATATATATAGATTAGGGTGCCAATCCAACGTGTGGGAAAAACTTGGCAATCGAATTAAAAAAAAAAAAAAGTAGTGCTCAAAAGTTTTGTCTCTTCAAAAGAAGTCCCCATGCAAAATTTGAGCTCAAAAGGACTTCGTTATGACAAATTTTCCAATGTAGGGGTACATGAAAATTCCGAAACCAATTTAGTTTTTGATGCCAAATGTCTTAAAAATGCATGAAACGTCGAGAACTGGTGTTAGCTCGAATTTTTTTTTTTTCAAAACTACTATCTGAGACAACTCTTATGAAAAAAAAAATAGGGCCAATCCAACGAAATATCACATTTTACATATTTCCAGTGGGTCATGATTGTTTGAGAGATGTTTCAATACTGTTAACTCCTAAATTCTATTCAAATTCATTTTTATTTTAAATTTTTATCAAAAAGGATCACCCTAGTGGAAAATAAGCGAACCACCCTAATGAAATTTCACACATAATATGCTAGCAGTTGCCAACGATGATATAAGATATGTTTCAACACTATTGCCATGAATATCTCAGCAGTTGAATTCGAATCATTCAAGTAAAATTGAATTCACTCCCTTATCTCGAAATCTCAAAAGTCCAAGAAAGCCGACTTTTTTCAAATTTTTTTCGGGCTAACACCAGTTTTCGAAGATTCATGCATTTTTAAGACATTTGGCAACAACAAAAAAAATCGATTTCGGAATTTTCATGAACCCCTACCTTGGAAAATCTGTCATGGGTCAAAAAAAGTCAAACTTTGACCGCTTTGGAGGTCCACTTAACGAAATCCGATTGAGCTCAAATTTTGCATGGGGACTTCTTTTGAGGAGACAAAACTTTTGAGCAATACTGTTTTTTTAATTTCGAAAAGTCGGTTTTGGCTGGCACCCTAATATAGATGGATATAGATTTACATTTATTTAGCATTGTGGCATCGATTTTTTCTATGAAATAAAATTGATTTTCTACAAATTCTTCATGAACACAAATAAAAAAAAATATTTTGGAAAGGTTGTCTCTAAAATAAGGGTATTTAGACCAAGGAGAGATACATCTTTTCCTATACCGAAAAATCATGAGAAGAAAAAATAGTATCTTCCATTTAATTCCAACTACCTTTGCTTATCTTGACAGATTCGCGTATTTCGTCAACAATGTGCAGACTTCTTCAGTGTTTCGTATTACTAACTCAACTCGACTAGTACGAGACACTGAAGAAGTCTGCACATTGTAGACGAAATACGCGTATCTGTCAAGATAAGCAAAGGTAGTTTGAATTAAGTGGAAAATATTAATGTTTCTTTTCATTTCTACTTACAGGTATTCCACTAAACAGCTCAAACCCTTTAGGATTCGAAAAATCATGCAAAGTTTGATTCAAAACGGAGATTGTATTTTAATATTATTTCCATAAAATTTAAGATTTTCCAATACGGCAAATTGCGCACATGCAAAAGTGAATGAAAAAAAAATGTCATGACATTTTTATTCTGTTTTTAACAGCTGGCGAAGCATTTGTGCTGCCACCAGCCAATGATTTAAAAAAGTTACGACATACCTAGATTCATCCACTAAAAATGTCTTCATGTGCTGGCTTATAACGGCATATGCATGTAGAACTTTAATGTGAAATTGAATTATAAAAAATGGATACTAACAACTCATAACCACACTTTTTTGCAATTGTATTTCATTCCACCCGAAACAGGAACTTGCATAAAACAGTTCTTTCATAGACGAGCTTTTCCAAACAACATTATCGTAAATGTATGGAATTGTCCAGAACTTTACACGATTTATCATTTGAATGTGTATGTTTTGTGACGCTCCATGTATGTGCATGATATTGAACAGAAATTCACACTACTTTTTCGAGCTGTGAATATCAAATAAGTACGTTTTTAATGAAGCAATTTCCAAACAGTTTGAAAATTATTGCAAAAAGAGAATAGCATTTTTCTCATTAGCGTTTGCCTAAGCTGTATCTAAAGCAACTGTTTGTGTGCGGGCCTGAATTCTTACCAACAGACGACTATTTGGCGAAAAATATACATTTTCTTATTGTGTCTACACAGATAAAAAGAAACATTGAATTGTCTGCGTTATATAATGCACATGAAGGGAACGCTAGATTTGGCAGAAAATAATGGGATATTTCATGAAAAGTTAAGCCAGATACCGCCTGAATTTAGCTTGTTTATGAAAGATTGCAAACAATTTCGATGTTTATGCCTGCTTTGGCTTGATATTAAACGAGAGGAAATTTTACGCGCCAGTTAAAATTCATTATTTTTTTCTGTGTATTCTTTACTATGTCTATCGGATTTTTTCTGCAACTGTTCTGTGTCTACACAGCAAGAAAATTAATTTTAACAGACGTTTAAAATTTATCCTCGTTCAAAGGCCAAAGCAAGCGTTAAAAACTAAATTGTTAGTTATATTTCATAAAACTTACCTGATTGAAAAGATATCAGGTGTAAATTTTCATGAAATTTTCTATGAGTTCACAGCAAATCTATCATCTCATAGATGTGCACTCGATAAGTCAGAATATTACAAGTTTGCTTCAAACTGTGTATGCTCTTTTTTGTTTAGAATACGTATACAGTACACAGAAAAAAATAATTAATTTTACAAAGCGCATAAAATTTCCCGTCGATTAATTCCAAGCCAAAGGAGGCGTAAACAACGCAATTGGTTGTAGTCTTTGATGAGCCATACAACAATGTTTGCAATCTTTCATACAACTGGCTTGATTCAGACCTTATCTGGCTTAAATTTACATAAAATGTCCCATTATTTTCTGCCAAATCTAGCATTCCCTTTATGTGCATTAGATAACGCAGAAATTTCAATGTTTCTTTTTATCTGTGTAAAGGTGAGTAAAAGTTGGCCTTCTTTTTATTCCATCTCAGAAAAATCGCTATACCAATTAGCTGAGCCATTTTTACGCACTTCAACCCAAAATATGATTGAAAATGACTGTAACAACTCTTTTTGAAATGAAGTCATTGCAAATTAAAGCACACGATCCGTGTGTCCCAATTTCTTCTCTACGAGCCATGGATTTCAAATGACAACCTTTTCTCGTTTATCTTCTAGTCCGGAATTTTCCTCGTTAAAACAAATCTTTAAAACAATCCCACGTCCCCAAACGGCAACTCTAATCGATAGTTACTGAAACTATTCTACATCCTCACCAAGTTCAATTTCAAGGCCACGCAATCAATGACGGAAAAAAAGAAATTCACAACCTCCAATCTCCTGCTTACGACGATGTCGGTAGAATGCACCACTTCCGGCCCAAACGACGCCGCTCCTTGAAGGGGCTGGTGGTGCGGTGGGTCGGTGCAGGAACTCAGCAACCAACCTGCAGAAGGCTTACCACTTCGGTAATGGCATTGTGTGTAACGAAAGTAAAACGACGTTCTTTTTTCGCCCTTCTTGTAAAGCACTTTCGGTTTGCCTCCTCCACTTTACCAATTCTGCCTGCCTAGGAGGAATTTGAACAAAAACGGCTTCTTTTCCATGGGAGAAAAAACGTTTTATGCGGTTATATGAAAGGAAGCGGTAGCTTGAGTACCGAAAAAAAAAAGAATCCCAAAGCAAGAGTGCATTCTTTTCCTTTGCAAAGCTCAACCCGAAAGCACTTCCCCGGAAGGCTCGGCTCACGTGAGTTACCCCCCCAACAGTTATGACGAACGGAGACAGAAACGAAGTAAGTAAACAACTTCGAGGAAGGTGGTTCCTTCTTTTTCCTTTGAAATGTTTCAAACCAATGGAATCAACTCGGCAGCCTGTTTGTCTGAGCTACTCGTGCTAAGTTGCAGACGCTTATCGAATGGGAATCGGATTTGGTTGAAAGGAGTACCGATAAGAATGGAAGGGAAACATTACTCGCACATATACAATGCGCGTTTTTTCCCCTGTGATCCGAGGAAACCTTTCACGTCAGCTTACATCCACAGCTAGTAGTGCCCAGGAGGTATGACCCTCTCGTTATAAAGCGCCGTCGTCGGAGAATGATGAATGGTTGGTCGGAAGCGGTGGTAAATAAAGACTTTTTTTTTAACAATATTCAAACAATGTATCTTGAGAGTAATTCATGCAGACAGAGACTTGGCATCCGCCTGGAAGCAAAGGAAACTCCAAGAACGCGATGGAAAATCTACCTCAGCTGAAAAGTACACCGGAGCAGAGAGTGTTTGGTTGATGAGGTAAGCGGGTGCCAGGGGAAGGTTTGTGGTTCAAGTAAATCTTGACTTGTTTTTAGCGCTTCCACAAACACCTTCCTTCGAGTGGCACTGGATGGGAGCGAGGCGAAGAATTTCCGGCTCAGAAACAAGGATTCAAGCAAGGTTGCTTTATTTCCCCAAACACTTTCCCCCACGTTGATTCACTGTGGGACGATGATTAATAAGGTGAATAAGGGGATTCAGATGGATGGTTTCTTTGAGGTTTTTTTCTTTTTTCATGGCTTGCTGTGTTTTGAATCTGACTCTGGGGAAATGAATACTACAGTTGAGCGGTGGGTGGATGTTTTGGTTAGGAAGGAACTATGATTACAAATGACGATTACTTTCCGGAGTGGTGTTATTTGTAGCGGAAAACTGATTTGTTACGGAATTTGTCGGATTTTTTAACCTGCTAAATCTCGGATGGTAATGTTAGAAAAGTTTAGAAAGCAGATTCAAGTAACAGATTCATTCTGCGATTAGTCTGAACATGAAAGTAACGCAACGGATGGGGCAAGTGTTCCAGTTTTGACACTTGCACCAGTCCCTAGCAACGATTAAAAATAACAGAATGGTTTCATGGAAGTATTGAGTTCTAGAAAAATTCAATTTTATAAGGAATTAGGAGAAACTGTAGACAATATTGCTCCTCTCAATGCTTCATTTCCTCAGTCATGTCTTAAACAATAAGTTCATTTTATTTTACAATAATGTCTTAGAATAATATACCATTTTGAAGAACCAAATACTCAAATGCCCACCGTCCGACAAATTTTTGAATGGAGGAAAAATGTTTCCAGTTAAACCGAACTTTTGTCTGATAAAAAGACTGTTCATTAAAGAAATTAGGACACCTGTTTCTCATAGTAATATGTTAATTTCCGAACAAATTCATAAGTTTGCTTTATATATAATTAACATACATTTCACCGAATTCATGTGAGTTTGAATATTTACTTCTCATTTCTAAAGAACCCTCGGACTTTTTTCTTGAGACCTCCCATCAGATTCTGCACAGATGCCACTTAATTATTGCCCAGCAGGGATTGTCAAAATTCATCAGTGCAAAATAGACAAGTGCGTAACCCAATTTCAAGTGTGCGTCTCCTGTTTCAGAAGAGCGCACAAAACGAACGGTTGAGAGATTTTGTAGCAGCACGAGAGACAGAAAGCCGCACATGCTCTTCTCTCTCAGAGATGAAGAGTAATGCACTGTGTTTTACTCTGTGCTTTACTCTGTGATTTACTCTGTGCCTTATTCTGTGCTTTGGCTAATTTTTTGGTTAGTGGTATCAAAAAATTTTTTTTTGGTTCTAATAACAAAAAAGTATTGAAGGGGTTCACAGAGAGAAAATTTTCTTAAAATCATAGTTCGCAAACTAGTCTGGCCGTTTGAAAATTACGTAATACTTTTTGGCACCTAAAAATACCACTTTGGGGCATTTTTTTTCTGTATATATAATAATGATAGTCTCTATAGATTGCATTCGTTGTGAAATACGAAAAACTCATCAAGCCATAGGAGCAAATGGTTTGTCACACCAAAAACTTTTTCCCAAATTTTTCGGTTCAGATGTTTTGCACATCACTAGACCCATCTTTCCTCTGCTCAGCGTTGGTATCCAATTTGACGTACGTCTCGTCGCCAAATAACGTCAGATAACGTCATACAAGTTCCGTGACCGCATTTTTTAAGAAGCGTTCTGATAATCTGCCCTTTATTTACCACAAAAGTTCAATTCAGTGGACCCAGTGGTTTCACGCCCCAAACAAAAAAAAAATCTGTCCTTTCGAGCTTTCTGCTTCTAGTAGGTTCTTATATTGTCACGTATTTTGATATACTGCACAGTTCCGATAATGTCAATTTTTTTGGGCAATTTCACAAACGGAACACGGTTTTACGATTTCAAAATGATGACCACTGCCAGCTCATCCAATGCTCCTGTTTGCATCCAGATTCCGGTAAATCTTCCAGGGAAAACATTTCTCCAAACTTTTTAACAATCTTGAACACTGCAAATGTTTTGCACTGCACGCTTTTTGCCTATTCTCTAAATGACAACTTTTCAGAAAATCATTTGTGCTGCATTAATCTGCAAGTTGATGAACTGATCCGACCCATCGTTCGATATTTCTCACTTTTTTTTTCGAATTTTTAAGGAGTGATGCCAAAGTAAACTATGGTTTTAAAAATTGAGCGAAAATTTACAATTTTTGGTTAAGTTTCAACTTTAAACCATTGATAAATGATGTCCACGTTCTTTAATGAACAGTCCTTACTACAAACATTTTTACCTAGTAGTTGATTCCACGTATACCATCCCCTCGTAGAATTTTCTCCATATATTCTATTTTAATTTTAAATGGAGTGTAAACGTTGGTCACAATTTGTTGTTGGCATAAATCAGTTCAATATATTCGTAATTGACGGTATTGACGAGAATTCGGTGGATGTTTTGAGGTTTTATAACATTTTTCGGTAAAATATGGGGATACAAATTTGAAAATCAAAAATAGGTAGCGTCTCGAATATGATCATTGATAGCCTAATAACATATTGAAAAACTTGTTAAATTTTATAACTTACATCAATTGATGGGAAATATTTCTGGGCATCTTTTTAAATAGTCAATTACAATTTTTCTTGACAATAAACTATTGAAAATGACACAAATAGAAGTTGTATCTTGATATTGTGTTTCACCTACTAAATTCACTAAATGCTCAGTATTTGCCGATCATAAATGCCGGCATTCGCTCTCTAAGTAGTACACGGCCAGCCATTTTAACTAAGTTTTGAGTCGTTCTTGACTCACTTTCGCCAAAAGAGGAGTCATTTAAATTTGAGTAAATGAACCTTGGATTGACAAATCGACAAATCAAAAACATCTTGACTTGTCAATACCAGTTACATTTACTCAAACTTAAATGACTCCACTAATGACGAAAGTGCGTCAAAACTGAGTTAAAATGGTTAATCGTGTAGCAGCCGCCAGTTTCATTAGTTCGTTACTCTTGAGGCGGTGAGGACGATGGCTGGGCAGCTGGAAGCTATCAGAGCCGATGCCGGGCAGGTGCGCCAGCCGGTTGCTAATACTTAACAATGTTTAGCGTCGAGTTGGCATGAATGTGAACAAGTAACGGGTGAGTGATAGGTAGCGGTACACACTCAAAGAGTCACAATTGCATTGATTTTGCTGTTTCTTTTCTATCACGAAAAAGTTACTAAATTTGCACACAACTAGGAAAAATTAAGCAGGGTAGGGAACGGCTTGAGCACCCATACTGCAAGCACCATATTGGAAAACATAAGCATTGTAGGTTAACGTTTACCCCGTGCTTGGAATAGGGTCCCTGGGTACTTAAGCCGTTCGCTACCCTAGTTTTTTTTTTTTTTTTTAAGACCGTGCAATATCGTAGTTGCTCCTCCTTTACTGATCAGAACTAGTGTAATTGCACAGAGAACCACATAGATGGAGCTTGGGAGTAAGCTTTTACATCTTCAATGTACAAGTTCATTAATTCTAAAGACAATATTCGATGAAATTTGGACACACAAAATAGGTCACCTAAATTTTTCCTTGAGCCCGATTCTTTTCAAACTTTCTGAAAATAAAGTACTACTAAATGGTTAAGTTTTGACATCATTGGTTTATTGAACCTCTTCTTCCAACCCAAATGCCCGCACCTTTGCCTTGACCCCTTTCATCAAATGTTGGGGAATGATTGGGCCGACTTGCTTACTTACTTTTTACCGCACTTTTTTTAGTTCAAGTTCATTTTCTATCAGTTTTGGAGTTTTAACGAGCTTTGCCTTCATGATTGCCCTAAATTTTTCAATTGGGCGAAGTTCCGGAGTGTTTGGAGGGTTGACGTCTTTTGGTACAAAAACTACATTATTATCTTTGTACCAGTCTAAGACGGGCCGGGCATAGTGGCAAGATGCCAAATCCGGCCAAAACAGTGTCGGGCCATCGTGAGATCTCAAGAAGGGCAGAAGTCGTTTTTGGAGGCATTCTTCCTTGTAGATTTGTCCGTTGACGGTCCCAGAGGTGATGAAGGGCTGACTCATTTTGCCACATCCGCAGATCGCTTGCCAGACAAGGAATTTTTTGGCGAATTTCGACAGTTTCTTCTTCCGTACACTCTCCGGAACGGCCAACTTAGAGGTGGCGATGTAGTGTTCCTGTCCTGGCATTTGTTTGGTGTCGGCTTTAATGTAGGTCTCATCGTCCATCACAATGCAGAACGGTTTTGTGAGCCACTCCCTGTACAGTTTTCTTGCACGAGTTTTGGCCACCGAGTTCTGTTTATCGGTGCCTTCTGAACCTTGCACACATGCAATCCAGAACGTTTCATTGTTTTCTGCACAAAACAAACTGAACTTTCGCCTTTTTCGCAACATCCCTGATCGAAATGTTCGGATAACGCTTAAATTGGTTCAATACCATCCTGGCCTTTTCCGGATTTGATGTGCCTCGTTTTTTGCCACTACCATTTTTCCGCTTGGTTGTCTGTGCGATTCCGAGCTGTTATCCGATCCATCGATGAGACGCGTTTGGGTTTTCGAAGTGAGTGCTCAAAATTTGTTGGCGCACTATTTCTTCATTCGAAGTTATCACTGAAATCACTCTACCGATTTTCACGAAACTCATTACACAATTGACACAACACAATGAAAAACATTCAGTTAAAATTTCAATAATTTTTACCCACACGCTAAAAAGCTACGAACCATTGCGTGTGTCCAAATTTCATCGAATACAGTCTTTATTTATAGATCAGTACCGGCGCCGGCCACGTCCACACGGTATTTGGGGAGGGGGGAAGACGGATGATTAGTTTGGCAATCGTTGTTATTAGAGACCGTGAGCACCACTGCATCTCTACAATTGACAAGGGAAGGATAGTTGTGTTAGTGAGGCAGGTTTATTTTATGATCATGGATGCACTGTGGTAAGTGAAGCGATCAAATGAAAGAGAGCGCAGTAGACTGCTTTTTATTTTAAATCTAGTGGTGATAGAAAGAGGTAAGTGACAAATGGCAAGGAAAGGGACGGGCCTGGGATTGAACTCCCGACCATCTGCTCAGTAAGCAGAACGGGTTACCACTGAGCTACCCAGCCACGTTTTAAGCCGTTCGCTACCCTAGTTTGATTTGTTAGGAAAAACGAATAATTCTAGGGTTTTTTTTTCATTAGGGCGAATCTGCAATTGAGAAAAAAAATCCTATTTGAAAAAACGCCCATTTGAAAAAAAAAATCCTAGAATTTTTCTGTGAGAACAAAAGGAGGGAGAGAGAGAGAGAGAAAGAAAGAAACAGCTATGTATGGTTTTGTTCTCCTCTCTGCGCGCGTTGTTCGTGCTCAGTGGGATTTCGTTTGTTTACGGTGAATAGCGTTTTCTCCGAAAAACACGTTTTTCGAATGCTTGGACAGCATCCGCACTTTTTGACGGAGGACCACAAGAAATCCACGATTAATAATATGATGGTTCGGTTCTCTACTTGAGGGCCAGTGGTCAAGATCAACACACCAGGCCGACGGAGCGAAATACGCACCGTAAAACGGACGAAAGTGAAAGCTGCCGCCAAGAACAAGATTGACGTAAGCGAGATTCAATTAGTTAGACACTTGTTAAGACAAGTTTGATTATACTTTTGTTAGTATGTATCACGAACAGTTACACAACTCTTTTTATAAAGTCAGAAACATTCGAGGGATAGGGATTTAATGTCGGTCTATAAGCACTAAATTGGGTCTATTCATGGATGCAACTTCGTCCCATTCGATGGATTTATTACGATATGCAGTCTCTGTACTGTTTTTTTTCCTTATTTCATGAATTAGGGCAGTAGATGTATTCGATTTACTTAATACAAGCTTTTAAAAAACAAACTGAAGTTATATTGCCTCGAAACACTTAAGTGATGTTCGTATATGATTTATCAGCCATTCAATAATGAATTTCATTATAATTATATTAACATTATAATTCACTATACAATGATTTTGTTCGTTCGGTTTGTGTTCGTTCGGTTTGTGTTCGTTCGGTTCGGTCAAGATGAGCCACTTGTATATACACAACCGCAAACTTATGCATTTCCACTTGAAATTTTACAAATAACAACCTTTTTACTACCTTATGGATACAACATGCCATAGTTGGGAACATACAAAAATATTGGGTCTATGATTTTTTTGTAAATTCATTGTTATCTTAGCTATGTGAACAGTTAGTTTGTAACGTGCAAATATTTTCTGTAAATTTCTTGCTTTATCTAATGTCGTTTAAATGAGATGCATGCATTCACACACTCACCACCACTCAAACCAATCCATGATAAAAAGTTTGCGAAAAATCCTCGGTCTCTGAAAAAAGCAAAACTTATGATCTCTGGATATTGCAAGATTGACAAGATGATAGGTGTTGGTGGGTTTCACAACAAGAAATACTACACCGGTGCGGGGAACGCAAAGTTGGTCTATTTTAGCTGGTTCTTTTTAAGTTTGCTGATGCAAATCAACTATAGAGATGTTAAACTAGACCACCGCTGAAGATGCTCTAAGTGGTACGATTTGAACAGACTGAACAATGAGATCGGTGGACCGAGTAAATGACAAAAACACTACTCAAATCATTTGAAAAAGGTGTGCGTATGGTTCCTTCCATATGATAAAAATTCCCGATGACTTTTGAAATTCCCGCCTTTTTCCCGCATATTTCCGGATGATTTTGGATTCCCGCATTTTTCCCGCATTTCCCGATTTTCCCGAGTCTGTGGCCACCCTGTACCTAGGAATATGTCCGGATGTAACCAATGTGGTCCTGAATATTTCTCATGTGATTTTAAGGTCCACTGTGTGTTAGTTCATATCAGAGATTGGCCACTCCCCGTGAGGTAGCCGGAACACGCCTTAGTGTGGCCAAGTTGGCCCGGGAAAGTCAATATGCCTACTATTGGTACACATGATATGAACAGTCGCATGAAAGGTTCAATGCAAGGGGTCGGACTACCTGATAGTTTGATCAAATATCTCCATTTTCCATGACAATCTTTTAAAAAGATCAAATGTTTTAAGTCTGTTAAAAAGCTCTATCGGATCTATCGAAACTTTCCCTTCACATCTTTGGTTCTAGCAGAATTTGCTGTCCACTTCTAGAATTGCATGTTGATAAGAAGGATATTTCTAGTTTTCAAACATTACCTATGATATATATTTGCGGATTTTCAAGGGGTTGCGAATTTATTTTTTGAAACACCTTGATACTTCCTCACTTTCTAAACATAAGGTTTACACACAGCAAAATCTAGTCAATGAAAAACTCGCATTATAACATTATTTCTATTAATTTCTAATCCCGGGAAAAAATCATCGTTACAAAGGGTTAATTTACAACCCATTTACATCAAAATATTATTATTCAGACTTGTGATATCCGTATGCTCTAACTTAACGATTCCTGAACACTTTCAATACGTTGGTAACAATTGATTTAGCCACATTCAAAAATCTCGCAAACTTGGCGTGAGAGTAATTGGATTTTCGCGATGTACGTACAAAATTGTGATGCGTTGCTTCTCTTCTGAAGATGAAAGGAAATGCATCATGTTTAAGTCGACCAAATTTTATTCGAAACACCCTTCAATCGTACCTGTAGCTATAAGGATTTTTGTCTTCAAATCAACTACAAATAGCCTGCCAAACTTTTTTTTTTTCGTTAGAAAACTTCGACAACTGTTTGGCCTTGAAATGATCATCTAACTTGTCATCAGGAAGCTACTTGAAGTCTGCCTCAGCGATTGTTACATCATCCATAACCACGCAGTCAAATTTTATTTTACAGCTTACGCGCTCTTGTTTTCGACCTGTTTTCCTACTTCTCGTTCCTGTTATGGGTTGTTATTACCATGAGTGACCTATATCCTGCCGCTTTTTTCATTTTTTAAATGTTTTGACCTTTTTAGCCACATCTCGGATGGGAAGGTTCGGGTTTTGTTTAATCAGCCGAAGCAGTGCATCCCGCTGGGATTTGAAATTGTCGTTTCGTTTGCAATCAGATCCTGGTTTCCGATCGAGAGTCAACCGATCCCGGATGCGTTTCTTACTTACTGTTGAACGAGGGACACCGAGTGATTTTGCTATATCATGAAGCGACATAGACGGATTTTCCACATTTTTGTGCAAAAATTGTCCACGCTCTAGTTGCTCTTTCGACTCCATTTTCAATACAATGCTTTTGTGACAGCAAACCGTACGTCAAAACGTTTACACACACAATGGCATTGCGTTAGCGGTATTGGTGACATCTTTAAATTGAGAAATACAAAAGATGTGGCTCATAAACCATAGTTAGATTTTGCTGTGTGCATACTTTAATGGACGAATCCCTAGATGAGGTTTCTTAATAGCCATGCCATGCCGTGAGTTTTTACACACTGACAAAAAAAATCATTCAGCTATACCTTCATTGTATTCTTGTTGTATCCTTCAATTATTCTCTTTTACTTCTACCAAGGCTGATTAACAAAACAAAAGTAAATCACTCCGAACCGAACCCACAGCAATTTGAGATTACCTTCCGAGAGTTTCTACATTAAAACATTGATCAATAACGACTACTTTGCTCAACTGCGTACTGAATTCTCGTGCTCCCTCCGGGTCATATGCCATAAGTAATGCCAAATTTCCAAGAACGCAATCAGCTTTATTCCCCATCGCCTATTTTATTGTCGAACATAAATGCAGGCGCTGATCCACTGTTTCTCCCTTAGCCCCTCCCACTTGCCAACCATCCCAATGCACGCTAAATCCGCAATAAAACTCAGCAGCTCACCATAACTTCAAGGTGTGCCGGGCCATGTTAATTGAGAGCAAACACGAACCGGAAGTTGTTCATCGGTGGCGAAGAAAAGCTCTTCCGTGTTTTCATTTTCTGTGTTTTACTTTACTTGTACCTTCGATTTGCCAGGCCCGGCTACGAGTCGCTTGTCGCGCGCGCGGAAATCCTCGGATGCAATTGCCCCTCGAAGGGGTTGGTGTTTGCTCAATTTTCGCGCAATCTGCGGGGCCACCGGGCTCGTGACCTTGTCGATCGAACTCCAAGTGCAATTCTCCGGCATTCTTTGTGCTAATAGCTTGCTATTGTCGGTGCTGGAAGCGCATCACACTCCTGTTGCAGCGGGAAAGCAGCAGACTTGACTGCTTGACTTGCAAAATCATCGAGACGAGAAAATTGCGCGAATCTCCGGCAATTGTTGTTGTTGTTGTCATTGTGACAAGTTAAGAGTACTCTCGGTTTGTTACTGCTTTGCGCTTGAATTGTGTGCGGTGAATGGATTGAGTGGGTGGGGTGGACGCAGAAAAACTTTGTGATACTCTTTTACATTATGTAGTGTAGCAGTGAAGGTACGTGTACATTCGGAACAAGCCACCAGCGCCTCTGCCGAGCGAGCAAAGCAACAAATAACGAGACGGGGGAAAGTACACAAGAGACAAAGTTTGCTCTTGGAAGAAAATTGAAAAATAAAATCTGAGCTTTATAGCCGCTTGAGTGAGCTAGTAAGCGTCTTCTTCAAAGGGGAAGTTGTGGCCGCCTACCAGTGCCGGAACGGGGTGGTAATTGAAAATTAGTCACAATCACTGCGGAGAAAAGTGTTTTCTGGTGCAGTTATAAAAATGGAATGGCGGTATCGTTATGGGGATTATTTTCCCGCTAGTTTGTACCATTGTTGGAGTGGTTCTTACTCTTTGTTTGTTCGGATAAGTTGCAAGGATAGTGCGCGTTGGAAGCTTGATCCTTGATCCTACGATGAGTGTTTGCTATTGAAAATGGAGAAACGCTCGACGATGGTCAAGTTTTTAACGGTCCACTTGAACGGATAATTGGATCGCAAGAAAGAAGCACAAACTAAGCTTCACCCGGGGTTGAAGTTTGAAGAGCTGATTTAAGTGGAGATAGCAGACAAATTATAGGAACAAAATATTTCATTTTTTCCCTCAACCAGCTCATTCAAAACAAAGCAACAATTATTGACCAATTTGCGTTTTTCAACTCTTACATAGTAACGTCCCATTAACCCGTAAAATATGGCTTCATAAATATCCCTCCCATTAGGTGATTAGTTCCACTGGACCAATTTCATATCTTCCCCAAAAACAACCGGCATTACAATGTAAACCCATCCAACGTACCCCGGGAATGGACAATAACGACTAGTGAACCACAAAGCGATCAGCCAACGAGTCAGCTACCAGTCGGCAACACCCAAACATTACCCATTTCGACGAAGCTCCGGAAGATCCAATAACTTCCGCTTCCCATTAATCACACCGGGAAGTTCTCGGAAAACACATTCCTCTTGCAGAGAATTACTCCCTCGCCATGGGTACCTACCGGGACATCATTTCCATAGAAGCAGTGGTGCCCGCAGGAAGCACTTTATCACCGACGAGGGTGGCAGCAGCAGTTGACAGGGCTCCGGACGGATCCATGGCTACCAGAGCCATGCTGACTGCTCCGTCACCGATCCGGTCGTAAACCAGCCCACGGGAGTGGTCCGACAAAATTGACGAACCTGACAATGATGACTGAGTACAGTTGCAGCCTTCCATCGAGGACGGGAGGAACGTCACCGTTTCGCCGTCAATTTGGGCCATTATTCCAATGTAGACGACAAATACCAACGAAAGGATACCGCCATACAAGGCTCCCTGCAGATTGAAGAAAGAAGAAGAAAAAACGGATGATTAGTCAAACAGGAAATTCGGGATGAAACACAAACTACATTTCCACTCTCGGCGTGGTTCAATATTTTCCAATTCGTGCTGTTTGAATATTTGCTTCAATATTTGGATTTAATTTCCATTTCCCGCTAGTTCTAAGCACATTCAATTGAGTTCGCTGATCCTAATCAGAACACATTCACTCCGACGACCGGTTCTTCCGTTCCTTCCTTCGATTCACTTCGCATTTCATTTCCATTCACGTTCACCGTTTCCAACCGTGCATGAATTGAAAATCTAAAATTCATGAGATCTTCCCCGATCCGCGTGGACACACACACACACACATACCCCTCCCACATACAGACACATGCCATCGGAAATAATATTGTCATCAATTGTGTGTGCTTATTTGAACACATATACTCCATTTTCTTGATCATGTTCCAACCTCAGCACCCACCCCTACACTCCTGTTTATTTATCCTCCGGTTGTTCAGTAAACAATCGTTATCCCCCCACCACCCACATCCACGTCAATCATTCGCACCCGATTTGTCGGCACGAAAATGGTATCCTTTTTTTTCCCACCCCTGCAAACGAATTCGTTTTGACATGCTTTCAACGGCAAAAGGGAAAAAGAAATCACAGCAGCCCGTCCGTCGTCATCGTAGCAGGCGGTAGGCAGATAATTTAGCAGCACTAAGATACAGAAAGCATCTCATTGCGAATCTCCGGTTTATTCCGGTACGAGCGCGACACCTGCACAGCCCACGCACCGGTGGCCGGGAAGGAAGTAATACCACCAGCAAACAGCTTCACTCGGTGGCACGCCAAAACCGAAGCCGGAAAGGAATCTCGGAAATCCATTTTTCACGCAATTTATCCACGGCTCACACGTTTGCTTCATTTACTCCCCCGCGTGGACGTGGAGATATGTATGTCTGCTGACGATATTCCTGCGGCGCTAGGCCATGCGATGAAAATACAATCAAAGCCGTTTGTTCAGCGGGAGGTTGAGACTGCAAACGGGTGAAATGTAGAAATTTCATCCATTTGGGGTTTTTCCGCGAACGGTAAAATTATCGGGGGATGTCTAAACGGACCGATGTCAATTTGACGAGGAAGACCGTATCTCCAGCTTAACGAATGTTCGACCAACAACCTACATTACGTGATTTCAAATACCATGCACATTATTTCCAGTGGAAACGAGATGTAAAGATACTGCTTGATTTACCCAGAAGAGTCACGTCACTGCAGGTGACATTTCTCACTTCACCAAGTGACAAACGTCACTTCGGCTCTCGGAAAAACCCCCTGTAAATCTGTATTCAGATCTAAATATATAAACTTCGGATGATTAGAATGCTACTTGTTATGCATGATTTTAAATTTTAGTCTATGCCACATTTTGCTCTGAATTCTACTACTACTAAATTTGTTTTTATTTACAATCTTTGTCCTATAAACTAATTTCCATTAACTAGAAATTAGAAGAAGAATTAGTATCTTCCATTTAATTCCAACTACCTTTGCTTATCTTCGACAGATACGCGTATTTCGTCTACAATGTGCAGACTTCTTCAGTGTCTCGTACTAAGTCGTAAAGAAGTCTGCACATTGTAGACGAAATACGCGTATCTGTCGAAGATAAGCAAAGGTAGTTGGAATTAAATGGAAGATACTAATTCTTCTTCTAATTTCTAGTTACAGGTATTCCACTAAACAGCTCAAAACCCTCTATAATTTCCATTGTAAAGAGCTTTGCCTTAAGTATTTTATGTGTTTTATGTTCTTTATGTTTTAACTAGTTTAACAGTTCAGCTCTTGAGGCATTGTTTGTTAAAATTTGATAACTTAATTCTACAACTACAACTACAACTACAATTTGAAAATTTGCATCCCAACTCTTCTCCATTCGATTCACTTTAGTTGGGTGCCCTGATGGTCCCCCCTTTTTTCTCATAGAGGATTTTGAAATTTATTTTAATGCAGCTATAAGCATGACTGAAAAATATTTTAAATACTATGGTTTCATCATGAACGTTATTTATTCACACGATTAGAAGAAGGCAGGGTAATAAAACATCAATAAAAATGGGAAAAATGGCAATAAAAAAATATGTGAAATTTCCACTAAATTATTAAACACTGTGCCAATAAAAAAAATTACAATTCGCACTAGAAAAACTTAAAATAGCAATAAAAAACAAGAAGGGACAGCCCAATGGGGTTGTACGCAAAGTTGACGTAGGACTACGAAGCAATGTGCAATCTAGATCATTGGGTATAAATAACAAACTTTTGGGTGAATTCTACCCAAAAGTAAGTTATTTATACCCAACGGGTCAGTTAATATAACTATACCCAAAATTGGCTTCCCACACGCAACTGCTCAAATGGGTACTTCAATTCATTCCACAAAATTGCAATAAATCAAAACATTAGAAAAAATTCAAATTTTTTTTTTTTTAGTTTCAATTGGAAAGATTTGAAAAGTTTGAAGACTTTTGTCACATGTTTACCGCTAGAACTTTTTATTATGACGGAAAACTATCAGCCTATTATTGCGTTTATACTAATTTCCATTGCTTTTTTTGAAAGTTTTACCGGTCACTTTTGAATTATTGCAAGTGAATAATCAATTTTTCATTGCTATTTTGAGTTTTTCAAGTGCGAATTGTTATTTTTTCGTTGGCACCGTGTTTAATAATTTAGTGGCAATTCTGTGAATTTTCAATGGTAAATGTTCATTAATTAGTGCCAGTATATATTTAAGTCATTAGAAGAACAAGAAGTTGCGCCCAAATTATCGAGGTTTGCCTGTTGATCGTTTTAGTTCACAAATATTACCAAAATGATCCATGATTTCTGTTCGTTAAATATCAAGGAGAGAAGCAATTCCAATCGTTGAGCCCTTTTCATGATTTCTGAAATAAATAGTTTATCTATTCATAACTAGCTGATCCCGGTGCAAGCGTTGCTACGCCTGCAACTAAATGAATGAATATTACATAGAACTGACGCTTTTTTTTAATGAGTTTTTTTTGAGTAATAAGGAGATCAAACTTCTATCAGAACATTCTTGTTACCCAGACAATACACAGTTTGTGGCTTAGATACCTGGATAATTCTCAGGATTGGTTGAAAATTGTGTTTGAATTCACCATAGAAACATTTTTTGCATTCAAAAAACCCCGCATACCATTTTTGATTCCATTTGCTTGATTCATTCTCAAGCTATGCAGAAATTTGTGTTTCATTTGTATGCGAGCCGGAAGGGGGAAGCGATCTCAAACAATCATAAGAACCTTCCCCAGCCCCAAAAATACCTGCATACATATTTTCACTCCGATCGGTGAGACAGACAGTCAGACAGAAATCCATTTTAATATAAATAAAAATCCTGTTTCCAATAACCCCCACATGCCAAATGTGGTTTCATTTACTTGAATAGTTCTCGAGTTGTGTAGAAATTTGTGTTTCATTTGTATGGGAGCCCCCCTTTCCAGTGAAGGGAGGGGTTTCAAACCATCATAAGATTATTTTCCGGCCCCAAAAATCTCTGCATACAAAATTTCACGTCGATCGGTCTTTCCGCTCGCGAGTTAAATCGTGACAAAGGAAACCCTAACTCATTTTTATTATATAGATAACACAGAACAAATTCCTTTTTTTTATTTATTAGAAAATTTCTTATTTGGTCAGCAATTTGAAGCGGCCGACAAAACTACAAGGTACACAACCCCATTGGGTTGTTCAAGATGATGACGTAGGACTACGATACTAAATGTAAGCCATTAAGATGGAGCCATATAATGTTCTTTGAATTAACCCTGTTAGGCCTAATTTATACAAGAAAATTGTTGAATTCTGATTGAATTTTGGTGCTCAAAAACATAGAAATGATTGAAAAAATTAGAAAATCATTTTTTGAGATATGGTGAGTCGTTCAAACTGCCCAGTTGATCAGAATTTAAGATCTACGGTTGTAACAGTAGCTTTATCCGCTATACAATGTTATGATATGTATTCAAACATATTCAATGAATATCCTGGAAGACCAACTAACGTTATGAGATAATCTTGGGGTATTCTATGCCTATCATACTAACTTAACATTGTCCACCCCATAAAGCTTTTGTTACAATTGTAGACCTTAAGTTCTGAAGGACAGTTTGAATGACCTGAAACTAACAAGATTATCCTTTCCTATGTCTGTGGACGTTCCAGAATATTAATTAAACATGTTTGAATATGTATCGTACTGTACGTCCTAAGTTCTGAACTCAAGGTCAGTTTATGAACATGATCATCCCAAGATATCTCATTATATCGGTTCACCTTTCAAATGACTTACTTAATTTGATCAAATACATATTGTTGCTTTGTTAAATCCTAGAAGCTGTAAACTTAAAATTTTCAGCTGTAGGTTTTAAGTTTTGAATTCCAGGAAAGATGGGATAACTTAGAACATCCAAAGATAATCTCGTAATGTCTGTTGCTCTTCCAAAAATATTCAATGAATATGTTTCAAAACACATAGTAGCTTTGCGTGGCCCAGAAAACTGTTGTTACAACTGTAGGTTTTATGTTCTGATCTGAAAGATAGATGTCCTGTTTTGCCTAACATATAGTGTAACAACCGTAAATCTTAAGTTATGTAGACAGTTTGGATGACCTAGTCGATCCCAAAATTATCTTCTTGTGAATTATTACATTCAGAAACATTCACTGGATATACTTGAATACGTGATTTAACTTTGTATGGTACAAAAAAAACTATTGTTATTACCGTGTATTGCAAATTAAGAACTCCAGGACGGTTTGAATCACCTAGAGGATCTCAAAGTTATAAAATAAAGACTGTTGACCTTCCAAAAGATTCATTGAATTTACTTGAACACAGATGGTCACCATATATAGCTCAAAGTACTACTGTTACAGCTGTAGATCTTATGTTTTGAACTTAAGGTCAGTTTGGAGTACCTAGAATATCCCAAGATTGTCGCATTATGTCTGTCGGCTTTTCACACTATTCAATCATCAATATCAATATTGTTTATTTGCTCCAAACACCTACTGTTATAACTGTTGCTCTTATGTTCTGAGTTGAAGGACAGTTTGGATGACCTAGATCAGCCCGTTCATTTCATGATGTATTTTTTACGTTCGAAAATATTTACTGAATACGGTTGAATACGTAGCGTTACTTTGTGTAGTCTAAAAAGCTATAATTACCACTGTTAGTCTTAAGTTATGAGCTCAAATACATTTTGGATGACCTGGAACATCCCAGAGAGATACGAAAATATTGAACGTTTATCATCGAGAATTTAATAATACGTATATCTACAATAATCATGTAAGAAATCGTAACAACTCTTATTTAGATTTATTATTTACAAATATGACCGATGATTTCTGTGTGACGGAGTCACCTGCTCCTTTGTGGAAGAATGAGGTATTCCACACAGCAATTGAATACTCCATATTTATACATGACAACACCACAAAGTTGGATGGTGATTTGTCCAAACCATATTTTGATTTTAGACAAGCGGACTACGGAGTTATAAAAAATAAGTTAAACTCTATCGATTGGCAAACTGTAATTCGCAATTTAAACCTAGAGCAAGCTGTGGATACGTTCTACCAAATCATTTACAGTATATTAGAGACAACAGTACCCAAGAAGCAACATAAACAATCACATAGGTCTAAAGCTCCAGTATGGTACAATAGAACAATTACGAATCTTAAAAATAGAAAGCAAAAAGCTCATAAAGCTTACAAAAAAGACAAAAATGATGTTAACCTCTCAATTTATTTGACAATATGTGAGCAGTTAAATTTTGAAATAAAAAATGCATATGAAGAGTATAACATTCAAGTAGAAAATAACATTAAGTCAGATCCAAAATCTTTTTTCAGCTTCGCTAAAGATAAGCAAAAATCGAAATATTTTCCAGCCAAAATGCAACGGTTACACATGGCTCTTCAACTTAATACCCAAACGACATCAAACCCGACGAAACGGAGCACCCGCTGCTACACAATAAGTAGGTTAGGTATGAATGGAAAAAAAAAGTGAGGTAGATATTACAGGAAGTACACTTGTTTTTGACTCAGGATAGATATAAACAAAATAATAATAAGATAGGTATAAACAACATAATGATAGGTAAACGCTTTGTATTTAGAAAATAGTATATGTACGGCAGGTGGCGAAGGTTTTCTTTAAGTCGAGTTATTAGTACGAGACACTGAAGAAGTCTGCACATTGTAGACGAAATACGCGTATCTGTCGAAGATAAGCAAAGGTAGTTGGAATTAAATGGAAGATACTAATTCTTCTTCTAATTTCTAGTTACAGGTATTCCACTAAACAGCTCAAACCCTCTAGGATTCATTTTCTCTCAAGTTAAAAATTTAATCTCTAGTAAACAACATGGGTTTGTTAAAGGACGTTCAACGACTACAAACTTATTAAACTTTGTTACATTTTCTATTAATGCAATGGATAGAGGAAATTATGTTGAGGCATTATATACTGACTTTAGTAAAGCATTTGATAGAGTCGACATTCCTTTATTGCTTTTTAAATTATCTAAGCTAGGATTTAATTGCGGACTTTTTAAGTGGGTTCAGTCATACTTGACTGGTAGAACACAAAGAGTAAGACTTGAGGGAAACTTGTCATCAGTAGTGAATGTGACATCTGGTGTACCACAGGGTTCCCATCTTGGTCCATTACTGTTCATTTTGTTCGTTAACGATGTAGACCACGTTTTAAGTCGACTGAACGTTTCAATATATGCAGACGATATGAAACTTTATCTAGAAATATGAAAATCATCTGATCTTGTAGTATTTCAGAATGAAATTAATAATTTTCACAACTGGTGTTCAAAAAATTTGCTTGAGCTTAATGTGAAAAAATGCAATTCTATATCATTTACAAGAAAACACGTTATAAGACAAGAAGCAATAACTATAGGCCAGAACACAGTTCAAAGATGCAGTGAAGTTAGAGACTTAGGTATTATACTTGACTCAAAATTAACATTTGTTGATCACTATAATAACATTATTCATAAGGCATACAACATGCTAGGGTTTATTAAAAAATTTAGCTTCCACTTTAAAGATCCATACACAATAGGCTGATGCAAAATTCGAAATATTTGCTCCCCTAAGCTTAATCGACGCCAATTCGGGTCCTGATAGACCCCAAAAAATTTTAACACAATTGGGTTTAATTTGGCTTTGCACACGCTATTCAAAGTTTGTATGGGAATTAGTATGAAGAATCTCAAACTTACATTTCCAGATCCCTAACATCTTGATATTATGTCCTTAATCCAAATCTTATAAAGATTCATATAGTGTAAGTTGCCAACAATCAAAATGCCGAAGATACCTGACATGTAAATTTTATACAAAAATAGTTATTCAACAAATATAATAATAAGAAGTAAAAAGATGTAATGTAAATAAAATATAAGAATATAAAATATATATAATAATATAAATCAAAGAAAATACATAAAATATATAAATATAAAATATAAAAAACAAATAAATAATAAGAAAACCAAAATAAGAATAAAACATCATACCAAAAGTGTGTATTTTATGTTTTATTGAATAACTATTTTTGTATAAAATTTACATGTCAGGTATCTTCAGCATTTTGATAGTTGACAACTTACACTATATGAATCTTTATAAGATTTGGTTTAAGGACATAATATCAAGATGTTAGGGATCTGGAAATGTAAGTTTGAGATTCTTCATACTAATTCCCATACAAACTTTGAATAGCGTGTGCAAAGCCAAATTAAAACCAAATGTGTTAAAATTTTTTGGGTACTATCAGGACCCAAATTGGCGTCGATTAAGCTTAGGGGAGCAAATATTTCAAATTTTGCATCAGCCTAATACACAATCAAAACGTTGTACATCACATATGTGAGGCCCCTTCTTGAATATTATAGTATAGTTTGGGCTCCATATCAAGATACTCATGCAAACCGTATTGAATCAGTCCAAAAACAGTTTTTATTGTTTGCTCTACGTAAATTAGGTTGGACGACTTTACCGCTACCATCCTATGAGTCACGATGCATGTTGATAAATTTAGACGAGCTTAAAAAACGAAGAGAGTTTGCAATGATAGCTTTTATAAACGACGTTATTGCACAAAGAGTGAATACTACAGACATATTAGAAAACCTAAATTTTTATACTCCCACTCGTATTGTTAGAAAAAGACATTTGTTTTATATTGACAATCACAGAACTAATTATGCCAAGAATGGGCCACTAAATAGAATGATGTCCTGTTATAACAAATATTGCGAAACAATTGATGTAACAATGAACAAAAACACGCTTAAAAAAATTTTCTTTAGAAGTTTACCCAGGTAACCTGGTATGGATAAATAGACATTAAGTATATCATGTAATAGAATTGGTCTACTTTGATTGACGACAAATAAATAAAATAAATATTCTAAAAAAAAACGCTTAAGAAGCCATTTTTTTTCTTCCTGAACGTCTTCATATTCAGGATGTTCTAGGTTGTCAATTAGGCCTTTAACTCATAAGTTTTTTTTTTTATATTTGCCAAGTAGACGAGTTGATGAACAAAAATTTGCCGACGACAGTGTGCATTTTTATTCAGTATGTGTTATTTTATAAAGCCGTTTTCCCTGTAGGGGTCATATCCCAAGTAACATTGCCAAAACCATCCAGCTTTATTAAGTTTTATTAAAGTTTTATGAAAGCCACTTGAAATCAATTCGGTTTTATTGCCAATAGGTTTCAAATTCTGTCAGGTTTACAAGAACCTACACAGCTTCTTTGCAACGATCTTAAAACCTTGACTTCTAAAATTCCTTTTACTCCTATCAAAAAGTTTATTTTGACTTTGTAAACTCATAAAATGCTGTTTTGAAATGCCCTTTTAGGACTCATTCATATTATCCTATTATGGTCAGGTGAAAAAGCATTTTAAACCCATTTTGCCTCCAGTAAATGCATTGAACGGCTAATTTTCATTGAGGAAAGCTACCAAGCGACCAGATAGTTTTAAAGTAGCCATTGCGAAGATAAATTGGCTTTTTGGCAAAACTGTGATTTCTTGCAATCGCCATATTGAAATATATGAAATATTTGAAATGTGGAAAAATAAATACACCAAATTTTAAATGTAATACAATTGAACTGTAGATCTGAGACAATTTTCGGTATTCGTTTAGATAACCTTATTGAATTCCATAAATTTTCATAAGATTCTTGGTTAATTTATCGAATATATTTCTTTCAATTTTGTTTTTGTTGTTGTAAACTCGCACAATTTCCGAGGCGCATTAATTTTCAGTTCTTATCGTGCCAATATTCACAATTAAATTAAATGCGCATATGATTTGGAGCATGATACGCTATACAAAAACTCAATTTGTTTCACTTTGGCAAGCGTGGCCAGTAAAATATCCGTGTTCACTTCGAGTGTATAAAATATTATATTTGTCAAAAATAATCTAGGGGGTTTATATACAAAATCGGTCAATGCCAAGGTCAGTGGCATTTGACCCATCAAAATCATCAAAACAATAATCTATACAATATGGTGTAGAACGCAGAAGGCAGAAATAAAGGGTATTGTTTAAATTTATATCTGCTCTCGATCGGGTACGAGATGTTGCACAGCAGATGAGTGCTGTTGACTCGATGATGCAACGTTTATGATGCTACATATTTTTCTATCAAACATAATTTTCCGCAACACTTGAGCTTTTTTCTCAGCCATTATTTACTGTTGAATGAATCAGAAGAGCAGAGAATCGAACAAAGCAGAAAAAAACCACAACAATGTCGTGAAGTTTGACAGCTGTGGCCATTCGGCCTTATACTGGTTTTGATGGCGGCCAATAGGTGATGGTTCTCAAGTGGTCATAACATCTTTCGCTAGAACATTTTCAAAATCTTTATGGTCTTGGAAAAGTTTTATTAATTTATTTTCACAACCGTCTATAGAGTGGGCCACTTTGTTCACATTTCGGCTTTAAAGATGCATAGAGGAGGTGTTGGTGGACAAAACAGTTTTGAATGTAGTTTCATCAACAAAGCCGGGAGGAGTGCTATACGGCTGGAATAGAACTGAAATTGTTACTGGGGATATGACCCCTTGGGCCTAAAGAAGTTAATATACTTTTTTGTACAAGATTTTAGTAGAAGTAGAAGAAGAAGTAGAAGAAGTATGTGGCCCAAAATCAACAATGTTTTGAATTTGATGCGTAGAAATACTTCCGAACGATTGGTGTAAACATTTTAAAAAAGCTTTTGAAAATTGACTGAGATAGTAATGCTTAAAACCTGACCGCTTTTCGTGATGATCGCCAAAAAACCTTCTTGGGGCAAACAATATATTCATTTTCTTCAGGGCTATCCATCAGCTGATAATACTATAAAAAAAATTAGAAGTATGAGCAAAACAACCGTGAGGTTAACGTAAGACTGCGTTGCTGTATAGTAATAATAGTATCTTATTTATACATATCATAACAAATATGGTTGGTAAATATTGAAATGATTTTATTATTTTGCTTTGAAGTCCCTTCTTATGAATTTTGCTTCATTTTGCAGTTTCGTGACCACCTTCTTCGGGGCTATTAAACACTAAAGCGTGTCCCGTAATAAATTTTGTATCATCACACGAACGTTGTCGGTTTCATCAGAAATCCTAATAAATATTTTTCTCAACATTTTTTTTCCTCAAGTACATATGTTCTTTTACACTTTTGCAATAAAAGATTTAAATTTTACTATCACGCCCAAACATTCGAACCATTGGCTTGACTCTTGATAGAAGTTTTGAACCGATTTCCGACAATCGGCCTTCATTATTGCCCAAAATTACTCGATTGGTCGGAGCTCTGGACAGAGGATTAATGTCACGAGGCAGCACAAAGACATTAGTTTCCTCGTACCATTTCTTCGTCACTGTTGAATAGTGGCAAGATGCAGCATCGGACCAAAACAGGGTGCATTGAGAATGCTGCTTTAGAAGTTCGTTAAACACCTTGGGAACAATACTTGGGATTATTCCGGTAATTTAGTTGTCAAACTAGTCGTTTCCTACCCTTGAGGTTTTCACTGGCCCCAAGTTTCACCACCACAGTGAATAGACAGGGACACCGGCACCTACTCAATTAGCCGGTCTTGCTTTGTCACTAATACTACAACCGGGTGGGCTGTGGCGCAAAACCCCATCCGAATCACCAGCTGAGAGCTAATGTTCAACAATGAAATCATTTCGGTTCGTCTCGCGTGCTATAGAGTTAATACTAGAGTTTAAATAGCATAGCCCAGAAACAAGAGAGGCACGAAAATAGAGCATGGAGCAAAATACATAATGTCTCTTATTAAAGTGAATCAGACACCGGCAACAGAGCTAAAAAAAGATCCTGAACCCGACTGGGAATCGAACCCAACTACCTCCAGCATGGTATATTTCTGTAGCTGTCCCTTTTCCGACTGAGCCAAAGAAGGCTTTTGTTGCTGCTTCTAGAGACTCTAATTTCACCAAATCCTGCAGTATTAACTTCATGTGAATAATAGCGGATTGTAGATTAGAAAATGCTTGGTTAAGATATTATTTTTACACACTTAGAAGATTTTACAGTATTCGGTAATTTTTTACCGAACTTTCAACAGCTGAACGTTCGGTAATCCGATTTACCGGATATCAGGTGAAAATTTTACAGTATTCCGGTACAAAAATTACGGAGCTTGTCAGAATTTACCGAATTCCGTTAAATCGGATTACCGAACTGTTCAGCTTGTTGAATTCGGTGAAAGTTGCCGAATGCTAGCAGAGATCCTGGCAGTGTGTGGTATTAAAATAGTTTCAAGAAGGAAGATGCATAAAATGAAAGTGTTTTTCCAATGAACAGCCACAGAACAGGATGTCGACGGGCTGATACTCTACTGGCCATTTAAACAGCAGGTCAGCCAGAGTTCCTCTGATAATCGACGGGTTATTAATCGCAGGTTAGTGAATAATTCACTCCTTCCTGTTTGACTGCCGTAACTGGTGGACCAATATCAGCTTTTAGTACATCAAACGATCGGCACGTGGTATCCAGGCCCGTGTAAAGCGTCTCTGGACTCGAGAGCAGAACTTTTGTCTCCCGTGATGTTCGCAATTCATAACTTGAAATGGTAGGAAACAAAACACTAATCACTGAAACTGGCTTCTATTCTGATGCCAACGAAAAATTAAATTAGCGATTATGGAAATCTATCGATCTAAGTGTCTGCAGAAGAGGTACGCATTACGCCAAAACAACTCTCAATCATGGAAAAGGGTATAGGTTTCGTTAAGAAAGATATCAATCCGTCAAATTGCCTTCAACTTCGGCCCATCTAACGCTATTATGAAGAGGGTCTTCACAAAAACTGGTAAAACAACTTAGAATATGTAGGAGTTCAAAAAAAAATTAGGCTAAGGCGTCCAAAAATGTTATGAAACAAAGCGGTAGGACGGGTCCAAATCAAGAGCTATTCCAGTGTTGCTTTTGATGTAACCCGAGGTAACTACGTTAATCTGCATCTTCACAAACCGATTTTTCGAACTGCGGATCGCAGCAAGCTGATTTCGATCAAAACGCCATCACTGCGTTGTTTTTACTGCTTTTCCCGCGATATTAAACGATATTATCCGGAATGATTTTGCAGTCTGAACAGCAGGACTCAACAATTTGATCATTTTGGTAGCTGAGGTTAGTATTTCAACTACGAAGATATTTGTGAATCGTTCCCGGTCGATGCACCAAAAGGCCGATGGGTATTTTATTCCCTAGAATTTGTTTTTAAGAGTTACATGTTGAATCCTAGAGGGTTTGAGCTGTTTAGTGGAATACCTGTAACTAGAAATTAGAAGAAAAATTAGTATTTTCCATTCCAATTTCTAGTTATATTTTTCATCTATTTTTTCTTCATATTTTTCTACTAATTTCTAGTTAGTCACATGTTGTTAAAATTTTCAAAGGTTTTATCGTCTTGATTTTGATTCAGTTTTAAGCTGGATCTGGTATAGAGATTGAGTCGGCTTGATGCTCGTTTAACGTCATTGTGTATGTTTTATTTGTAACCTGTATCGGGTTAAGGTCAACACTTTATAGTAGGTTGGAACTGGTTCCAACTCAGTTTTAAATACAACATAGGTTATAGGTTATGAAACTGATGGGGCACATTAAGATCACCTCAGACAAGTAACGTTTGTAAATTTGAAGCTTGGTAGCGTTTGTATAGTTGCTTGGTAAATTTGGTTTGGTTTGGTTTGGTATTTGTTTGGAATGTAATGGAAGCTATTCTCATTAAGATGAACAACACAGTCACTCTCATAATAAAGATTAAAAACAGCCTCCTCATTATCCTTACGTTTTTTGGAACCTTATAGAAAGCCACACCCACATTTTTGCTACATTATTGACAAATAAATTCCAGGCCACTGGGATGCATTCATGGATAAAAAATTGAACGTCAATCAAATTTTGTGGCACATTGAGTAATTCGAGAGTAAATCAATCCATAAATACTGCTCTGAGGATGACTGTCTCGCCCCTTGACCGCGCAAGCTGAAAATATATTGCCAATAGGAAATAGGAGGCCGCCGTATGGAACGGTGATTGGGTCAGAGTCTTATGTGGTTCAGTTGAAAGATGCACAGATAAAAAGAAACATTGAATTTTCTGCGTTATCTAATGCACATAAAGGGAATGCTAAATTCGCCAGAAAATAATGGTACATTTCATGTAAATTTAAGCCAGATAACGCCTAAATCCAGCTTGTTGTATGAAAGATTGCCAGTATTGTTGTATGGCGTATGAACGATTGCAACCAAGTTCGTTGTTTACTCCTTCTTTAGCTTGGATTTAAACGAGGGGATATTTTACACGCTAGTTAAAACTAATTATTTATTTCTGTGATGTCTACTGCAATATCAATTAACACACAAAATATCTTTTAAGAATTATTTAAATTTGTTTGTTTTAGAAATGTACGATGAATGTTTTGCAAAACATGCCACGTTCAGAGCGGTGTGGATCTCTCGTCCCAAGCAACACAGCTTGTTATAAATAAGTTGAATTACTGATTACTCATACAAAAATACAACATGGGTTTTGAATACTAGTCCTTGGCGTGATATTTAGGTTTATAGCTTCTTTGCTAAGCCAACTCCGATTATTGCACAATCCACTCTGAGTATCTATGATGTGCTTCCAGTTGGCAGTGATACCGAAATTTTGTACAACAAATTCATCGTCGTGAAGAAAAAACACGTTTGGCAAAACATGGCTGGTGTAATGTAAGTTCAACAGTGTTTGAATCTATCTATAAAATCTTATCTTGTTCATGTTTTATAAAAGTATGTAACAATGTTTAATCGAACTATAATTAAGTATAAATTACTCGATGCAGTGAAAAAAGTATTTTAAACTCAATCGTTAGTCAGAGCAAACTGAGTTGGTTCAGATATATACAAAATACACACACCGCTCCGAAAGTGGCATGTTTTGCAAAACATTTATAGCACATTTATAAAACAAACATTTAAAAAATTATTCTTAAAACATGTTTTGTGTGTTACTTGGGACGTATTTTGAATATATCTCAACCAAATCAGTTTGCACTGACTAACGATTGAGCTAAAAATTCTTTTTTTCACTGCATCGAATATTGTATACTTAATTATAGTTCAATAAAACATTGTTACATACACATATAAAACATGAATAGGACAAGATTTTGAAGATGGATTCAAACACTGTTGAACTCACCAACCATGTTTTGCAAAACGTGTTTGCGAATGCGAGTGTGTGCGTTTGACTTTGTGTCGGCGCGTTCTTCTTCTTTTTTTTCAGGAAACGCGTAATGGCGCTATAACCATAAGCCATAAGGCTAGGGCAAGAGTTAGTGCTCATGTCCTAACGGGCAGGCAAGCTCTAACGCGAGCAAGGGCACTACACCCTTGAATTTGAAGCCTGGTAACAAGTCGGAAACGCCTGGGTTTCAGCCCAGGAAAGCGGAGTGCAGGAGTGCAATAACATACAAATATACATATGCTTACTCGCCAAGGAAAGCATCCCGCAAAATCCTATCCAACTTCAAACTCCAGATATCTATGCAGGCAGCATGAGTTTTCAGCATCTTCTTAAGTAGACATCTAATCAGCACTTCCCTCCCATCCCTGTGCTGATCATAAGGACCTGGTCAGGTGTTGTGCAAAGAAATCGATGGATGAAGAGCCTGTCACAACAAAGGCATACCCATTCTATACAGCCAACCCAGAATTATGTATGGTCGGAAAATGCTATCTCAGAATTTTAAAGAGTATATTAATCAATTGGAATTGTGTAGTACATTAACTAACTTCACCCGGCTTATCAATGTCACCCAAACAAGCTTTCAAGTTGATTGAAATATGATTTTTTTTTTCTGGTTTAGCAATGAGATATATTTAGCAGACAGCATATTACAAGAGAATTTTAAAAATATCCCTCAAGCTCAGTTTGACCATTTCATCGGAATTATAAACTTCAATCAACTGAATTGTCGCGCCCACGCCAACACAGTTGCTCGCCAAATAATCATATTACACTTGCAACGCGCCGTGAATGAAAATTACACAAAACAAAAATGCCAAAAGTTAAAAAGTTTCGCCCACCCATCGCCCATTGCAGATGAAATTGTTGCACCCGATGAATGTTTTCGCTGCTGTTGATATAAATATTTAGCTCCAACTTCCGAATCAATAAAAAGCATTGATTTTTGCAACACCGCACCTCCTGCGCCTACTGTATAATGCCGCCAAAACATCAACGATGTTCATCCAATCGGTAATAAATGTTGGAAAAACACGACACAGCAGCCCGGGATCTCCGAACATGTCAATGCTCTTCCCAAAGCCAACTGGCCATCAATTTGAGGAATAAAAATAATAAGAGGAAAAATTCGGGCAACACCAATTCAATGGATGCCGCAACCGAACATGCGTCCAGGATGACCACCAGTCCAAATGAGCCATCCGACATGCAGGGAGGCAGAACAACCAAAATGGCAGAACAAAAAAAAAACTTCAACTCAGTCACGATAGCAAATATCTGCCTGTGGGGAAAAATTGTTTAATCCACTTTTGTACTCGTTTGATTCCGAATGTGAGGGCTTCTGTACATACACGTTGGCTCTGCACCCAGCTCTTTACATGATTGTGAATTTAAATGAAAATATGCGTGATGGGAAAACGAGATTTTCTTCCCCGCCAGCTTTCTATTCGTTCGTCCATCGAGCGGCGCTTGTTTGTGACCGCGGCGGGAGTCGACTATTTTAAACGTAAAAATATACACGCACTCACAATAGCTTTCGAGAATTGGTTTAACTTGGGCATTGCCCGGTCGAGCCCATCGTTTTACATACATTGTGAGCCGTTGTGTGCCGTTGGCTTGAGCAAAGCTTCAATTCGATGCGGTTTAGTGGGTGTGAAAAATTCACGACTCGGTGTACACGAGAAATGCACCGGTTAAGTGGAGATCCATTGTTTTACGAGGTAGAATTGAATATTTAAATTGGTTTGAAATTAATTATGAGTTTGGTGGAATTGAATGTTTTGTCGTTTGTGAGTTTGGCAATGCATGTGATTATTTCGTTGTTGGGTTGAAATTTAAGATGAATTCAGGATTTTCTGCTTGAAACATGGAGTGAGCCTAAGTGTAGTGAAATTTCCATGCCTGTGTCACTCCCGACAAATTTTAAAAACCAATTTTTGAGGCTGAAGCTAGCCAAAAATTAAAGTAAGAATTTTCACTCGTGTTATCAGTGACTTATATAGTTTTAGGTACCGACAAAGAATCGACAAAGAAAAAATAATGAAATTTAATAAGGGCGTAAAATTTTCCTTCGTTTAATTCCAAGCGTAATGAGGCATAAACAACGAAATTGTTTGCAATCTTGCATGCGCCATACAACAATATTTGCAATCTTTCATTCAACAGGCTGGATTCAGGCGTTACCTGGCTTAAATTTACATTGAATATCCCATTATTTTCTGCCAAATCTAGCATTCCCTTTGTGTGCATTAGATAACGCAGAAAATTCATTGTTTCTTTTTATCTGTGTAGCGATGAAGAAACAGTTAACTCACAATATTCTCCCCACACCAAGTTGCCTCACAACAAACTAGCAACACAACCAACGTCACTCACAGTTCACTCACAGGATGTGTTTCCCATTGCTTCGTGCGTGTCTCTATCGAGCCTCATCGATGGGGACGAACGAAAGTGTGGTTGCCATGATCATTTTATTTCATCTTGCTGTTGACAGAGCCTTCACTAATTTATTTATTAAAACATCAAATATTGTTTTTACCATTTTTTTCTTAAGAATACTCGTAAATATTACACGCTGAATGTTTAAATTTTCATTTTATTGCAGAATTATTGTAAGATAATTTACCCAGAAAGGAGCAAAAAACAAATAAATTAAACTGACAGGGATGGTGACACACAGATAAAAAGAAACATTGAATTTTCTGCATTATCAAAGACACATAAAGGGAAAGCTGGATTTGCCAGAAAATAATGGGATATTCAATGAAAATTTAAGCCAGATAACGCCTGAATCTCGCCTGCTGTATGAAAGATTGCCAACATTGTTGTATGGCGCATGAAAGATCGCAAACGATTTCGTTGTTTACGCCTCCTTTGGCTTGGAATTGAACGAAAGAAAATTTTAGGCGCTTGTCAAAATTAATTATTTTTGTCTAAGCAATTTTACCATTCTCTTTGATCGGTATTGGATGGGTATACTGAATCATACCGCCCGATTGCTATGCTTTCGTCCATTAAAAACATGTTGGAAAAAATGTTCCTTCGAAGGCTTGATCACTGGGTCGAATTGAATAACTTGCTATCAAATACACAGTTTGATTTCCGTAAGAGCAATAGAACAAATGATTGTCTAGAGCTGCTTTCATCAGATATTCAACTGGCCTTTGGGCACAAGGGGCAACTGGCCTCAGTATTCCTGGAAATTAAGGGGCCTTTTCATCAGTTTCCATTGGATCCTGCCAGAAAATGTTGCAGAGAAGTGGATTTCCAGGAATTTTGATTAATTTTTTACACAATTCCTTGTCAGAAAGCAAATGAACTTTTTACTTGAACAACTAGCAACTTCCAGAATGAGTTTCATGGGCCTGCCCCAAGGTTCATGCCTTAGCCCCCTTCTTTTTAACTTTAACGACAAAAACATTGACATTTGTTTGGCAGAACAATGCACGCTAAGACGATTTGCTGACAACAGTGTGGTTTCTTTAAGAGGGTCACATGCAATGACCATTGCAAAATTTCCTGGATAGGTTATCTTCTTGGGCTAGGAACCTAGGGATCGAATTCTCACCGCAGAAAACTGAACAGGTAGTGTGTACTCGAAAGCGGTATCCAGCCCAACTGCAGCTTAATCTTTAGGGCAGAAACATTACCTAATCTGTCGAAGATAAGCAAAGGTAGTTGGAATTAAATGGAGAATACTAATTACCTAATCGTTATCTTTTAAATACCTTGGGTCAGGTTTGATTCATTTGGAATGCCAAGATTACGTATTTGAAGCAATAATGTCAAAGTTCAGGCTGAAGTAAAACTCCTCCAGAATTGGTTCTGGGAGCTCTCTCTCAGAATAATCATCAAATGTGGAGTGAAAAACGTATTTTCAATAGACCATTTTGAAGAAACGGCGGAAGAAGGGCAGAAAACAATCTTGATTTATTAGAATTTACCACCACTACATATCGTCGGATATGTGTCTATAGTGCTATACTCCAAATTCAGGAACCTTGTTCTATTAATGTTGTTGAGCTGGCTGCAATCAACTTCGCATAGGGGATGGTTTCCAAAATGCCCGCAGACCATTATTTCATCTTGTTCAATCCCAGGCAATGAGAAAGCGCAGTCGATTTCTTCCGAGTGATTAGTAGTCTTACCTTCTGCCACTAAATATTTGATGCACATCTCTATCTAATTAATCTCGTGGATCTTTACCGGTGTGGAAACGGTTATGATGACATTGATCACGCAGTCTGGCATTGCACGGATAAGGACGCCGCCAGTACACGACTTTTGAATACCCTAGAGGTTCAAGGAAGACAACCTAATGTTTCTATATGATGGGTTCTCGCAACCTGCGTTATAGGCAATCGATTTATGTGTTTCTTCAAATGTCTAGTTTAAGAGTTTTTTTGAAAAATTGAAATTGAAGCTTTAACCTTAATACGCTACATAGACCATAAACGACATTCTCGAGAAAGTTCGGGACGCAATCATAAGGGCAAGAATCTCAATGGCAAGTACCAAATTACGCACACTTACAGAATTATTTTTCCTGGACTCATTAATACAAAATCAAGGATTTGAATTGGAATTCCCCGAAGAAGCGATAAATAACGCTCTATCTAAAATTATTCACAACTACAAAACCAGAGCAATTCGTTTAGAGATATTCCGACTTCCAATCGATCAGTGATAATTGCACCAACGTGATAATTATGAGCATCGAAAGTCATAATACGACACATAATAGAACCACATTAATAACATTTTATAATTTCAGTATTGAAATAGCCAACAAAACCTTCACTGCAACAGAAATAATCAGTCAAACGAATGATCAAGATTCAAGAAGTATTTTATAATCTCAGAACAAACTGGAATATTGAATAACTACAAAATCTCTTTACTGCAACCAACAGGAACTACTGTAACAACAGGTAACAGCAGTACTTATGCAGTATTCACACCAAATATAAATATTCAGCTCACTAAGAATATCAACAACAATGGAAATTAAAATTTCAATCAGGATCTTTATCTGTCTCCGCAGCAAGAAAATAGTCATAAAAATTTTGTGGAAACCGGCCAACAAAAGCATTCTGGAACAACAAAATTTATCGACATAAGTTAAGACAAAGATCGAGGACGATCTTTCTTTACCCCGCGGGAGAATTACGGTGGACAGCTTGGAGTAAACCGGCCCATCAGCACAATCTATATCCCATACCCACATAGCAAAAGCCGATGACTATCACCGATTACATGGAATAATCGACACAGCTTGAACAGAAATACAACAGTTGCCCAAGCCATGACCTCAAAATCGTCATCGGAGATCTCAATGCTCAGGTCGGTCAGGAGGAGGATTTTAGATCGGTTATAGGAAAGTTCAGCACCCAGCAGCTTACGAACGAAAACGGTCTAAGACTCATCGAGTTCGCCGCCTCCAAGAACATGGCCACCTACCATCGGCACCCCTGAAGATCACCACAACAGACCGAATCACAAACCACGTTTTGATTGATGGATTGGATATTATCGACGTCAGGGCCTATCGCGGCGCCAACATCGACTCAGACCACTATCTGGTAATGGTCAAAGTGCGCCAAGGACTTTCCGTTGCGAACAACATCCGATACCGACGCACTGTGGGACGAAACGCTAAAAACATGAACTTTTTACAATAACTCGTAAAAACGTGTTCGTAACATTTTTGTGTCTGCAGATGAAAATTTTCAAAAAATATAACGCATTTAAAGGTGACAAATCCTAGTTCGCAGCTTCACCACAGGCGCCGCTGCAAACTTGATTTTTTTTTTAAATGATGAGATAGAGAGTTAGTGACTTGGGCAAAGTTGTAGATAATTTTAATACAAACAACATTGCTAAGAACATCAACCTTCTATCTGGTCACTGTGCCGAGGCACGTGTTTTTTAAAATGGCAGGACATAGAAACTAGTTTTTTGTGATTATTTAATAAATGGGCAGTTTTAGGTCAAAACAATGTTCTACAAAGTTGTACAAATAATCAAAATATAAAACCTGTGTTCTATGAAGTAGCGAATATACCATTAAAAATATCATAAATGCTAACATTCCCAATTGAGAACCCTATTGTCGTGAAGTTTGTATTAAAATTATCTACAACTTTGCCCAAGACACTAACTCTCTATCTCATCATTTGAAAAAAATTAAGTTTGCAGCGGCGCCTGTGGTGAAGCTGCGAACTAAGATTTGTCACCTTTAAATGCGTTATATTTTTTGAAAATTTTCATCTGAAGACACAAAAATGTTATGAACACGTTTTTACGAGTTATTGTAAAAAGTTCATGTTTTTAGCGTTTCGTCCCACAGTGCGACGCCCGCTACGGTATAATCTGAACCGACTGAAGCTACTCGAAGTCACTAATCACTATCATCACTAATTACATGCAAAGCGATGAAGCAGCGTTGCCGGACGAGGGAGAGCTAATCGAAGCCCCTCTTGAGGACTGCTGGAGTACCGTCCAAGAAGCCATCAACAAAGCAGCGGAAGGCGCCAAAATATTTGTTGAAAGAAATCGATGGAACGATTGGTTCGACGAAGGGTGTCAAACGGTTCTAGATGAGAAGAATACATCGCGGGCGTTGACGCTGCAGCAGGCAACTCGTCAAAATGTGGAGCGATACAAACAAAAGCGAAGACAGCAAACTCATCTCTTTCAATATTGTGAAAAACTTTTAAAAACAACCTTTGCACTAAAATTTACAGTAACGCAGTAAACAACGGCATTGCTTCATGCATAAGTAGTTCCAGTCAAGTGAAATAAAAACAATAGTAAGTCATGTTGAAGCCTCACCTGTAACAGTCGTTTCACCAGGTCTTCTAAGCGGTACGTTTTTTAGCAGGCTGAACAAAGCCAGCAGACAATGATCCACTTGAAGGAATTGTGTACTACGTGCCAACTGCAGCTACCGTTGTTGAGGACTGCAAAGCCAAGGCTGGCAAGCAGATCTCTGATCTTCCAGTCAATTATTTGAATGCCTTCCAACTGACAGCTATCCAGTTAGCACTGAGCTATCTTCTTCAGCAATGCTGGGTTTGCAGAAAAACATTCATTCCATTAAAGAGATCGATAGCCCGAGTAGATGACAAAAACGCCACTAAAATTATCAATTTAAAAAAGGTTCTTGATGGATTTTGAAATTCCCGACTTTTTTCCGCATATTTACCGGTGATTTTGGATACCCGCTCTTGTCTGTATGCTCTTGTCTGTATGCACTCAACGCAAAACATTAGTCTTCTGACTGGAGTAAAACTTCTCCAGAATCGGTTCTGGGAGCTCTCTCTCTCTCTCTCTGAATATTAATCAAATGTGAAGTGCAAAACGCGTTTTCAATAGACCATTTTGAAGAAATGTTAGGGCAGAACACACAATCTCGATTTAATAGAATTTACCATCAGTACATATCGTCAGATATGTGTCCTCAGTGCTATTTTCCAGACCGTGCTCACTTCGCCTATAGCAGTTTTTTAATCCATTATAATATTTCCATGAAACAAGCATCTGATGCATACCAACACGTCAATTATGACAAAAAGGTTTTTCACTGATTTTCTCAATGGATCCATTGGCTTCGGTGTCTTCAATGAAAACTCTAGCGCCATGCACAAAATTCAGGAACCTTGATCTGTTAATGTTGCTGAGCTGGCAGCAATCAACTTCACATAGCGGATGATTTTCAACATGCTCTCAGACCATCACTTCATCTTCTCGGACAGCCTTAATTCGGTTGAGGTGTTTTGATCGATGAAACCTAGTAAACATTCATCTTATTTCCTCTAAAAACTAAGGAAACAGATGAGTATGCTGGTGGAAAGATCATATCTGATCAATTATGTATGGGTCTCTTGACATTGCTCAATCCCAGGCAATGAGAAAGCGGACTCGCTTGCAAAGTTGGGCGCATTTGTATGAAAGAGAATTGTATTGAAGGCGAATTGTATGAAAGAGAAATTTCACACGATGAATTTTACCATTTAGTACGTCAGAGTACCCTTTCGAGTTGGTCACCAGATTGGGACACCGGGAATGTAGGACGGCTGTTACATTCCATCATTCCTAGTACAAAAAAACATAACAAAAATGGTAAAAACTACCGACACTTACATATTTCGGAAGAAAATCGATTGAATTCACTACGTTTTACCACAGCACTTTTAGTTTAATATAAATAACGAATTATTGTTTGATTACTTTATTCACGAAAACGACGCAGCAAAACAAAACACGTCAGTTTAAAAGCACGGCTTGCTGCAATCTCCCGCTGCATCATGTTGTTAAAATAGTGCGCAGCGATCGGAGCGTCTTCTTATCCATAATCTTCGTTGAAGCCCATTACATTTCTTCTGGATTACTGCCATGATTGTCAAAGTACAGTATATGACGGTTTTCGAAAGATTTTCACACTTAAAATGGTCCACCGTTTACTTTTCCTCACGACTTTTGTTCGCATGAAAAAGTTGTACAATGCGCGCCCACAGTACTTCCTGTTTCAACGGCATGCTGTAAACAACTGAACATGTTGGACTCGAAATGTGTGTGTGTGTCACAATTGTTTGACTATTGTAAGGATTCTAAATCTCCTGCATTCGATCGGATTAACAATCGGTATCTGAAAAGGTTATCCCGTAAAACTCTCGTGCTTCTACCGTTCATTTTCAACTCGTACATAAAACTGAATTACTTCTCTTTGCCATGGCGGTATGCTAAGGCTATAGCTATTCCAAAGCCAAACAACCCAAAACATTATTGTCCATTAAGTTTATATAGTAGTTTATGCAGAATCTTTTAAAACGTCTCAATCATAACATCACAGCAAAAAATGTAATTCCTATCACTCAATTCGGAATTAGAAGTGAATATTCTCTTAAAAGTTTAATCCTCCAATTATTGTAAAAAGTGGAAAATGAATGACAATGAAAACAAAACTGAGTAAGTTTACTTTACAAGGGTCAGAAGTCCAACGGAATTTTTTTATTTTAATGTCCTTTGTAACCCACCAGCCTCCTGTCGAGCTTCCCGTTTGGAAATGGGTGGCTTTAGCGCCATTCCTAAAAGGAGACCACCCACCAGATTGCCCGGCCTGAGACCATCCAAGGGAATGTGATCAAGTTTCCCGTACTCAGGAATAGCTGGCAGCGTTTAAATCAATCGTTGTACTTCTCGGTAGAGACTTAAAACCGATAATGCCAGCATAGTACCAACTACAAATTAAGACACCACTTTTGAACCAAAGGTTGTGAAGGGGTGTGCCCCGGGAATTTTTTGAAGTCGTGGTAAGTCTAAGCTAGGGAATGTGCTTGGACCCTTGAGTCAGAGATCGCGAATTGGTACGCTCGCGATCACCGCATTGTCAAAGATTACACCCGAGCTTAGACTGACATAGCGACTTCTCTTTCCAACGGCCGAACTAAACGCCCCGTAGGTTTTAGGCAAACCCGAACTGGAAGAGTCAATGGATCCTGAATGAGGGTCATGTCCCAGGTGAATATCAAAAGTAAAACTTTGTTTTACAAAACAGTATATCGATCAACTCTAACACATGCTTCAATGATTTCGTCAGACTCTGCTCTGTGTCATAGAAAAACGATACAGGTTTTACAAAACAAATGCTCAACAATGATTCACAATTTACCTCCTTGGTTTTCTACTAAAGAATTACATGAAATAAGCCAAATAAAGGGTGTTCCGATCAAAATTTGGTCGAACAGTAATGTTTGTGAGTCGATCAAAGTTTTTATTGAACAAGTCTTTTTCTTTTTCAAGTTCAGTTAATACAGAATACACTAAAAATATTCAGCTAAGCTTCCTTTTCACCGAATGTGAATTGCCGAGTCTTTCGTTCAACACCTGCCATACGATTTTGTGCAGTCTTATTCGCCGCAGAACGCCAGTTTGCCTTGAACTGTTTTTCGCTCACAGCAGCTTTTTGAGTCTTCTTAAGGTTCCGCTTGACGATGGCCCAATATTGTTCAATTGGGCAAAGCTTTGGCGTGTTGGGAGGGTTCTTGCCTTTGGGAACCACTTGAACCTTGTTGGCAGCATACCATTTTTCCGTAATGGCAAGATGCCAAATCCGGCCAAAATAGAACGGAACGATTGTGTCGCTTCAGGAAAAGGAGTACACGTTTTTGTAGGCACTCGCTCAGATAAATTTCCTGGTTGACGGTTCCGGTCGCAATTTAAACGTTGCTCTTCAAGCCATAGGTACAGATGACCTGCCACACCAGATTTTTCTTCGCAAACTTTGACAGTTTAATGTGCTTGAAAATATCTGCCACCTTTCCCCGTCCGGTTGCCGTATAAACTTCCTGTCCAAAAAGCTGTTTAAAATCTGCCTTGACGTAAGTTTCATCGTCCTTTTCCACGCAATCAAACTTTGTCAGCATCGTCGTGTACAACTTTCGCGACCGTGCTTTGACCGACGTGTTTTGTTTATCGTCGCGATTTGGAGTCACCACTTTCTTGTAAGTCGACAGTCCAGCTCGTTGTTTAGCTGTATCCACGGTCGAAGGCACCACTTTCAGCTTCATTGCAACATCTCGGACGAAGAGGTTGGGGTTCTGTGACCTCCAGCTTTCGATTTACCCCCGATCCAGCTTTCATGGCTGTCGACAAACGTTCACCGAACACTTTTAATACATTGGTAACATTTGATTTAGCCACATTCAACAATATCGACCATTTTGACGTGAGAGTAGTTTGGATTTTATCCATGCACGTGCAACATTTTGATGCGTTGCTTCTCTTCCTTCGACGACATTTTGATAACTGAAGTGCTAATGTCAAACTCAAAATAGAGGCATGATGCTACACACACACATCTTCAAAATAAGGGGTGTGCAAATTTTTTTAATGCACGATGAAAGGAAATGCGTCAAGTTTGAGTCGACCAAATTTTGATCGAAACACCTTTTAGAAACTTTAAATTAATTTTGTGATCGATTGCAAACGAATTAAAATCAAAAATGTACGAGTTTTCATTTGATATGCTGCGTGCTTTGTGAACTTTGTATTGTGCTCTAGTTTTAAGCTCTGAATCTGGTCAAACCCGGATTATTTTTATCCTAATGCTGGTTTTCCTCGATATCGGAACCAGTAATTTTTTAATGTAAATTGCGTAAAAATATTCATTGGAGGGTTGAACATTCCCCCTGCTCAGTATGCTGGAATCTTTTTGTATATTTATAACATTATTATTGAATGTAAATATGATTGATAATAAACATCTCGAACTTAGACTTTAAGTTTCAAAAAATAAGAAACTTGTTAGACTTAACGAATCCAACAGCATCTCACCAGGAGGAACGTTGGGTAAAACTGAATAAAATATTTAAGTTGAAATCTTATTGAAATAAACGCACACACAGACAACCATTGACCACCTGTTTAACCAGGCATCGTTTCCGTTTTATCCGGAATAAATTAATGTTGGCTCCACGTGGTCAGCTGTAGTAAAAATTAAAACAGTCATCAATTGATGAATTAAAATCATTCCACCAGAGGGAAAAATCGATCAATTGTATTCAATTTTTTACGAAGCGAAGTAAAGCTGTTCCGAGTTGAATATGAACTGCTGTGGACCTTTTGTTCCAACTCTCCATTATGCCAAGTTCCCGGTCCCGGAATTAACCGTTCCAACCGCTGACCCATTCTCAAAATGCGTGACAGTCGGCGGCAGTGGATATCCTACTCAATGGAAAAACTGGCTCTTTATGTGAAATTAACACACTGCCGTGAGTACCTACTTGCCCACATATGAAGGTATTGTTCCAAATTTTCTACCAAGGGAACAAAGCGATATCGATTCCCCAAACATGTCAAATCAGGCGATAAACAGTTTAACATGGGATAAATAATAAATTATCGTTAATTTTTCTGCTTTCTCCGTCGATTTTGGGTGGGAAAAAAGGTTGCTGCTTGGAGCTACCAGCAGCTCCTGCTGAGCGTAAATTACTGATAAAGTCCCTTCCACATCATCAACATCACATCATTATTTCAGAACTTTCTCCGTCCCCACTCGCTAAGGGCGCTGAAATTCGCCATGTGCGGGAATGGGGAAGGAATTTCGGTAGGATTGATCGACGCTTGAATACGTGGAACCATCAGTGGCGTGTTGTCGTATCACTGCTGGCGTTGCCAGTCGTAAGTGACACCGGAAGAGAGGAAGGTTCTCGCACAGAAAAGGAAACATGGTAGGTACCGGAATTGGTCGGTTGTTGTGTTTGTTTCGCTTGGAATCGATTGGACGGATTGTTCGTTCCTTCCGCGATGAGTGATTGCGTGGGTAGGCGCAGATGATTGATTTTCTGTGTTAATTTAAACACGTTTGAAAAGTTCATTTCTTCTTCCCGGAATTTTCAATCGCATAATGGCTTTTCAAAGCGACATGACGATTCTAAGGAAATTCCCGATTAGGATAAGTGAATGACACCTTGAAAACTGACTAAAGATAGAATCACCTTTCCTACTCCCTTGAACACGCATACATCATCGACACGAGTCTAATGCAATAATCAGATTAAGCATCCATCCACCTGTAGAACAGCTGCTTACAGATTGGATATTTCCGACAACTGTTGTAAGCAAAACCGTCCGAAATGAAAGATTGACTTCCCATCTCATTAATCCGACAATAATTTCGATTATCAAACTACGGAGTCTTGCAACGTTCGACTGTGGGAAACTGCAGGATGGGTTTTGTGAGCTCAAGTATCATGCGGTTGATCCTGCTCGATCTCATCGTCATCCATCAATCGGCAAAGTACCGCTGGAAGCAATAATTCAACATCGTTCGGAATAGAACATCACAGCACACAAGTCCCAAGTCTCAGCAAGGCACAGGAACGAGAGTCAGAAGCACACACCTTTATTCCCCGGAAGCAGCTTCTTCGCAATCTACTCTCCGCTTCAATCTCAGACTCCAAAGGACCCTCATCGCTTTCACATCGACAACATCATTGAAGATTCACCGAAATCACTGCCAGAAGAACGCAGTTAACGAAAAGATAAACAGTATCATCATGTCCGTGCTCCGCCAAGGCATGGCAATTGAGCCAAAATGGAAATATTAGCAGGTAATCAAATTTTCATATTTTCAATTTACACTTACACACTTCTAGAGCGAGTCTCACCCCCTCGCAAAGAAAAATCACGTTGGCGGAGCGTCTTATTTCACGTACTCCTGAAGCTCGGTGCCGCACTGGTGAAGATGGAGAAACTGTGGCATAAGAGCGTTTTCCAGGACGTATGAGTAGTAGGAAGCCGACTCATCATAATCATCATCATCGCCCTTATCATCAACAACAACGCCTCTCTTAGTGGTTGGGAAATGACTTTTCCTTTCTCGAGGAGGCCTATTAGAGTGCGTGCTTCAGGATGTATCGTTCGTAGTGGAAGCTGAGGGTGTGAATTCAGGTTCCAGTTACTTCGGAACATTGTTGGTGGTCACATTGAATGTCCCCAACTTCGATTAAACACTTCTTTTTCCACCCAATCAATTAAACGTTTCCATCGAATCACGAATCGGAAAGATACTGAAATCCACTTAAACACCCTCATCCCTCGACACTCACCTTGCTATTGGCATTCCGGAAGAACATCCCCAGGGCGAACAGACCCAGCGTTACTCCGCCGATCAGACCGTTTAGCGTGAGGGTAGCTTGCAAGATGCCACCGAGCCGCTCCACCACAAACACCAGACCGAATGAGATAATTCCGTAGCTGAAAAGAAAAAAAAAACAAAACGAAATCAGGAAATTGGATTGAATTATTGGCACTGCTCGACATGTCTTGAGACAGGACTTTTAACTTGAAGCACTTGCCAACAATGCCCCAGCACAACATCTGGTACGCTTCATTTGAAATATTCATAGGAAATTTTCCGGTGAAATGAATCAACCATTCGAATCTTCCGACACACCGAGTTCAAATGAATTTCCCCCTTATCGTAATGATAAATAGGAAGTTTGAAAAAAATAAAATGAAAACAAGATACACAATGCAAAAGAGTCAAAGTTCAGCCCTGAGTATTGGCGTTTTGTATCCTTTTTACGGTTCAGCGGTTCCTTTCCCATTGCCGTTTTGTCGTCTCAATGATTTCACCTCCGCCGACTATAAATAAGAACCATCTTTTCTTCTACTTTCATCGGGCTCCTCGATCGAGTCGTCCCGGTTTTCATTTCAAATAAGAAAACCCCGCGTCGCTTTCAATTCATTGTACACGCACACACACACACAGCCGTCAGAGCTCACGGATCGGAATGCTTCACCAAACACTAATAATAATTTGATTGCAAACCGTCCTCGGCGCACCGCACACCAGCGCAGAAATGTCGCGGCCGTCCCTTCCGAGGACGATATCAAAGTTTTTTCTTCTTCTTTCTTCTTCTCCTTCTTCTTCTTCTTCGAATCACAGTTCAAGGAAGAAGAAATTTCTGAAATTAGCAATTCCAGGCCAAATGACATTGTTCGATTTGCGTTGATGTTGCATCATTTGGTAATCAACCATATATAATCTGGAAATAAATCATTTCTCCACCTTAAAATTGTAATCTAAAGTATTTTTAAGTATTGAATTTTTTTTTCCCAACAAACAATTCAAAGCGATAAATAAACACCCATGTTAACTAAATGTGAAAATATAGCTTCCAGAGCTTAATAAAACTGTAGTTGTTTTGTTTTCATTAATACAAAGTTATGAAACAGAACAAAAAGCTTTTAAATGATCGCTACTAAACATGTTTTATAAGCTGTACTTATAGGGACTTATAAGGGACTACAGGAACCGAGGACTTGATTTCAGCTTCAGTCATGAGCAGCATTCATTAACTTAAATAAGTTACCTGCCTAGCCCTTTCCAAACGATGATGTGGCTCCAGCCAGCCACGAGTAACTGGCACTCCACTTACTTGCACCAAAAAGCTTTGCATTGTTTATAACAATATTGCATCTCGGCTCCGCAAAGTGTATCACACGTCTGAGCCTTATAAATGAGCAAACTATTTAAAAAAAAGCTGTGATACATGTTTTATTACTCAACAGTTCAACTATTGAGCCTTATTTTTTATCTAGTTCATTTATTTGGGAGGCTCAATTGCGGTTGCTTTACGGTGCCGAAAATTCATAAATCTCGTTGTTTTTAATATAACGAGTGACTTAATACTCGCGGCCGTCCCTTCCGAGGACGATATCAAAGTTTGTTTCTTCTTCTTTCTTCTTCTCCTTCTTCTTCTTCTTCGAATCACAGTTCAAGGAAGAAGAAATTTCTGAAATTAGCAATTCCAGGCCAAATGACATTGTTCGATTTGCGTTGATGTTGCATCATTTGGTAATCAACCATATATAATCTGGAAATAAATCATTTCTCCACCTTAAAATTGTAATCTAAAGTATTTTTAAGTATTGAATTTTTTTTTCCCAACAAACAATTCAAAGCGATAAATAAACACCCATGTTAACTAAATGTGAAAATATAGCTTCCAGAGCTTAATAAAACTGTAGTTGTTTTGTTTTCATTAATACAACGTTATGAAACAGAACAAAAAGCTTTTAAATGATCGCTACTAAACATGTTTTATAAGCTGTACTTATAGGGACTTATAAGGGACTACAGGAACCGAGGACTTGATTTCAGCTTCAGTCATGAGCAGCATTCATTAACTTAAATAAGTTACCTGCCTAGCCCTTTCCAAACGATGATGTGGCTCCAGCCAGCCACGAGTAACTGGCACTCCACTCCATTGTTTATAACAATATTGCATCTCGGCTCCGCAAAGTGTATCACACGTCTGAGCCTTATAAATGAGCAAACTATTTAAAAAAAAGCTGTGATACATGTTTTATTACTCAACAGTTCAACTATTGAGCCTTATTTTTTTATCTAGTTCATTTATTTGGGAGGCTCAATTGCGGTTGCTTTACGGTGCCGAAAATTCATAAATTCGTTGTTTTTAATATAACGAGTGACTTAATACTAGGGTTAGTAGGACGTGGGCCGTTTACTCGCGGTTTACCCGAGGTTAAAAGGGGTGACATTTTATTGGATGGATTGGTCAGAGGAGCATGGAAATGGGATGCTGTAGTCTCATCAGATAGTTGTCACCAGCACTTTAACGATGTGCGGTATGTTCTGGGCTCCCTTTTTGTGTTCGGTCGGTTGTCATTACCATTGGGCGACGATGAGACTTCTCAGATGTTGGAAAGAAACAAACACAACTATTGAATAAAGAAAAACAAAAACACAAATTGAGCCTTATTGATGAGAATTCCTTTTTAGAATGGAAGCGTGTTTTTTTTATTTGGAACACACATGCTTCCGACAATTTTGGAAGTGCTTTCAATAATGGCTTTATGAATTTATTAGTAATGGTCAAATGCTTTTTTTTTTTTTTATTTACGACACTTTACACCTGAGTGCATTCGTGTCGGTCAAATGCTGCCATCCGCTATCTGTAACCTCTTACTGCAGCCGAGAAGTTGAATAAATCGAACCAAACGTTGATAAGATTGATTAGCTCACGGGTCTCCAATGCGTTTGACGAATGGAGATTACCAAGGCAAACTACTCTTCTAATAGATTGAGCTACAGTGTTCAAAAGAAGCAACACAGCATACTTCACCTACTGCCACCCAGCATTTTTGACATCTTAATGGGTGGTGGTAATTTAATGGCAAATTTTCAAATCAAGTTCTTGGAGATTCATCAGATCAATAATTGACCTCGTATTAAGAAATCATCCAACACAAAACCGGTGTCTAGAATAAGATTCCTTACTAGTTTTATGAGATGGGGTGTGTCAACAAAAACAAATACTTTGTGATCACCTTCAGTATGTAAATACGGCTTCTCGCAAGTTGTGGTCAACTCTCTCCCCCTATCACAAACCGTTGCAACAACTGTGAAATTGATGCTCCAATGAACTGTTTAACAACCTTTGCTGTCATTATGCTGTCGAATTCGTAATAAATAATCTGCTTCCAATTCTTGTACAATCCACTAACCATCATTACCTGGACGTATTTAGATGGTTTTAATACCTTATCACTACATCGGTGATACTTATATACCGGCCAAACTTTCATCCCATCCCAACGAGAAAACCCAAAGTCACTCTTTCTCATTGTTTTCAAATGATTTAAAAAGTTTCAGTATCGACATCAAAATTCCTCTCCTTAAATTTACTTTTCCAGGCCATTTACGAAGTGTGGACATAGCTGGTAGAGGAAATCCTCTAAAACAAAGGAGACGATATGCTTTCGATACAGCAGAATAAAAGGATATGGCAGTTGATATACTTTTAACAATGATTCGAGAAGCAATGATTTACACCTTGATACAACTCTCTGCTTTTCTTCAACTGCATCTCGTATCTTAGTTTCTTTTTTCATTCCGTTCGAAAATCCCTTCTCAGAGCAGTTATTTCTTTACCATATTCCAAAAGCTCCAAGTTAGTTCTAGAAAAGTGATATTCAAGCTACGAACTATATACTCCCATTAACAGCATCTTATTCACTATGAACCTCGGTTTGAACTACTGCATCCTGTGTCTGACCGTTTGGTGCAAAATTTCTAAAATGATTATATTTTGATAACGGAAAAGGATGCAAACATAATAAATTATCCTGCTCATTGGTACCAGCAAAGAGATACAAAGGCGCATTATGGCTGGTAACTGTGCCAACTTTGGACTAAGAAGGATGCTAAGATCGAACAAAGTTCACCGAACAACAATATTGGCCATCTACAAGACATTAATTAGACCGGTTCTCTACGGCCACGAAACATGGCCATTGCTAGTGGATGAACAATGCAGCTTTGGTGTTTTTGAAGGGAAAGTGCTGCGTGCGATCTACGATGGAGTGCAGATGGAAGAAGGAACCACGAACTGCATCAGTTGCTGGGAGATCCACCCATCGTACACATCGCAAAAATCGGTCAACTACGATGGGCTGGGCATGTCGTAAGAACGTCGGATGACAGCCCTGTTAAAATGGTTCACGAAAAAAAACCGACGGGTAAAAGAAGAAGAGGCGTGCAAAGAACAAGGTGGACCGATCAAGCAGAAGGCGACCTGCGGATCCTCCGCAGATTATAATGCAGACAACTTTTGTGAACAGCCACACAGGCCTTGGTCTGATTGAAGAAGAATAAGATAATAAATTATTCTACCGATCGTATTCAGAAATAGCCTCCTGAGCAATCAATCCTCTTCGTTCTGTTTCGACGATTTCATTTTTCTCTACCGAACAACTGTCGTTTATTGGTAAAAACTGACTTGGCAATGCACCTTCCTTCAGCTTGCGTTTGCTCCATTCAGTCTTCAATCAAATGTCTTTAAGTCTATAGTCATCCTCTAAAAAGTGGGCAGAACAAATTTTGCCTGATCCGATTTTCACATCACCGCTATCGCCGCACACTTTCATCCACAAAACACATAATTTTTCGTGATTCGGAAAACGAATGAACTTTTTCTTCGGCCCGATCTTGTCGTCTCCGTAATTTTTACACCAGGACACAGTACATCTCACCATTTTAAATTTTGAAACACCACAAACTGGAGTTAATCACACGAAAGTAGCCAACAATCTGAGAACTGCTTCGTTGTTTACGTTGATGACGTCAGTTCAAAATATGTTTACACTCTTTCGAGCTAGCCTTGAATATGTAAGCCGTGCCCTGTACTCTGCCACTTGGTAGTGAATCTATCCATTAATCGCAAATCGAAGCAACCCCGCTTTGTACAGAACAAAATTGACAGCAGTTGAGTTGCAGCAGCCATGGCGAAAACAGTCAAGCAACTACGCTTGATGGGTTTGTTCGAACTGCCAGCCCCACCTACAAGTTGGACATCGTAAGATACTTCGTGTCCGTCGGATACAGCCAATTCGGCATGGATAACATTCTCTCCCTTCTGGAGAAAGATAAGAGCGTCAGTCTAGGCCGACCATGTTTGGGCAGCAGAAAATTACCCTGAAGGAGTCGTTGAAGCACGACGTCGGGGACATAATGGATGACGAGACCAGCTTGACGCTTGATGGCAAAGACTGGAAGGGTAATCGTTGACGTTGAATATATCTCCCACACTAAGTTGGCTGACAATCAGTGAAAAGGGAATGTCATAGTTGCTGTTCTTTCCGTCGGGGCTTGCGGAAAACGAGGGGATGTACAGTACGCAGTACGCAGTACTTGACGAAAGTTGCCGCCTTTATCAAGAAGTATCTCGTAAAGGAAGTGGTGGTCTTCTGACCTCGATCCATTATGCCAAGAGATCACTTTTACCGTCATCCCTTCCAACATTCCTTCGCTGCAACCGATAGACATTTTAGGGCGAAACTCAAACGGAGGATCTACTCCAATAATTGCATGACCAAAACGGAGGAGCAGTTGATCGTCAAGGCTTCGAAAGAATTGCAGAACATGCCAACATCCATCTTTTCATCGACCATGGCCAAAGCTCCGGTCAACTGCAATGAGGCCACTGGGTAGAGCGTCGAAGCATGTTTGTAGAAGGTTTAAAAGACGTAGGATTTAAGGAAAACTGGTTTCATTGTGCTATCTTTTGTATTTAGTTTTTATTTTTGCGTCGCCATCATAAATTAGTAAATTTTATACATAACAGTGTGTTGGCGCGATTAGCCTCCGTTGTGATTTTCCTTCGACCAGGAGCACCAAGGGTTCAGCTCTGGGCAGCACCAGAAAATAAGACGGCTCACTTACGCAACTTCACAGTAAAACTTTAACCAACCAAATGGTGTTCTCAGAAAATGGTTCTCACAAAAAGAATTAAACGTTCGCTTAATAAAACTTATAGGACAATTTAATTTACTTCGTGCGAATAGCCAAAAAAACACCCAAACCGTCAAAACAACGAGGCGAAAGCAACACGAAATTGTTGTCCAATTGTATAGTAGATTCGGATTAAGCCATCGGAAAGTTATCGTACTTATTTTCTCAAACATTCATCTCTTTTCAGAGAGCGAAGAACGACGCTATAAGCCATGTGGGGCTCGAACTATGGTTAATGCTTGAGTTCCAACAGTTTGAAGAAAAATTGATCATTACTTAGTTATCTTAGACAAGGTGCTTCTTCCGACCATTTTTAAATAAATTTTGGGGCCAATTATAGAAGTCGAATCGATCGTCAGTTTGCTAGAAAAGTTTAGTTTGTTATTACAGTCGAGACCGGCGAAATTTTTTTCAAGCAATTCGACTCAGTAGACCGTTTGAAAAAGAGTGATGGATCTGTCACATTCTGTCGAGTTAGTCGAGTATTCTGCCGAGTATGTTTTGATACGCGTTTTTTCGTCGGGAATAACTGGATAACTGACTGAGCAAAGTAAGAAATACAGTAAACCATTCAATTTTTTGAGGTGTATTACCAGAAAAACAAGTTCCTTTTTGCAAAAATGTTCGGAGTGCAGAATAAATATGATTCTAGCGTTACGCATCCGACACTTCACACAGTATGTTATAATAGATCTTGTATGATTGTTGTTACTAGATCGTCAAAACTGGTGGATGCAAAACTTGAACAAAATGAAATTTTGAGAGCCGATGCTAAGCAAAAAACAATCGAAAAACTTGAAAAGAGGAAGTGAAAAACAAAAACATGAGCCTTATTTCTATATATAAATTGAATTTAAAAAACCCGAGTAATATTTGTAGGAGACATCAATGGAATAAGCATCTGGCAGTTCCGGAAAAGTGTGGAAATCCAGCATCTCCTGAAAGTGTTTATAACATAATAAACTTGAAATAATGCATAACATAACTATCGGATACATGGACTACGATTTTCACGCACTTTATTAGGACTTATTTAAGACATTTTGCATGTTCTATGCAGATTTGGAATAGTTTTTTAATATGATGGAAGTTATTATAGGCAAATTTATGAACGTTTTAGAGTCTAGATTTTTTTTTCAGAATTTTCCAAAAAGTGCTGAGATTTCTTTCGGAAGTTTTGTGCATGTTTTTCAGACAATTCAAACTTATATGAGCATGTCGAAAGTTATGTGCACTTTCTGATAAATGCACTTAGGATTTTACTGAAGTTCTACGAAAATGTAGAAAGTTGAACACAATATTCGTTAGTATCTCGTATGCATACAAACAATGCTTCCAAGACGGTTCTGCTTGTTAAAAATCATGAGGACTCCCTAGAAAATTTAGGGAATTCCCTAGAGATTCAGAACGGAAAAGTCTGGAGGGATATTTCAAAGAACGAAGAGGACTTTCCAGAAGATCAAAAAAATAATTCCTCAAAAAAAAAAATTTCTCCGAAGGTCAGAAAGAGAATTCAACTATAGGGGGAACTTCTTAGTAGTTCAAGCAAGAATATTTCAAAAATTCGAGAACAAACATCCGTAAAGTTATACTTCATACTTCCCAGGAGTTCAGGAAGAAATTTCCTAGAGGTTATGATGAAACTAACCTAGTTAATTTAGTTCAGAGCTCCTCGGAGTTTTGAAAAGTTTTTTCTCGATGTTCAGATGTTCAGATAGGAATTATAAGAAGTTCCGGAAGAAATTTCCCTTCTTAGACTTCTCAAAAAGTCTGGAAGAAACTATTCCGAAAATTGGGAGTGTGTTTCCAAGAAATTCAGGATTCAGGATTGACTGCTCAGAAATTTGTGGCGAAACTTGCCAAAAGTTTAGCAGCGATCTTTCCAGAAGTTTATCTGGGAGTTTTGCAGAAGATCAGGAGAAAACTTCCTTGAAAATCAAGAGATAATCATTGAAGACCTGCGGAAGCAGCCTATACAAACTTCATTCATATGACCCTAATAATATTCATTGCTAACGACGTCATAATAAATTATAGTAACGAGCTGAATTGTTCGCATCTTACTATGAGCTTAGACACAAACTCATAAAAAATACAATTTGTCGGTTTCCATCTAACCATGTTTGACAGATGGTTCATTCAGGCGATCAAATTAAAGACCTAAAAACATCCAACTTGGGGTACCAGAAGCTCAGGAACAAGTTCGTAAATTTTACCAGAAGTTCATAAATCAATGGAAAGATTCATGGAAGATTCATCGATTGAAATAAATAATTTTCTCTGAAAATTTTTGAAACTTGCAAATTTGAAACAGATTACCAATGAAGTTTTTAAAATAACATAGGCTACATTAATTGTTATTGACAAAACAAGAGTGAAAATTATAAACACTTATCCTTCGAATGCCAAAAATGACAACTAAGGTGATGGAAGTCCTGAATTATTGCATGGTGTAATATATGACTTTTTAAAATCTTTCAAAATTACAGTTGACAGTTGAGTTTCGTTGCTGAAGTCGATCAGAATCAGTCGGCCATAGTAATGGGCAATTTTGCTCAACTCGACAGTGACAAGTGTCGAGTCGAGTTGCGTTATTTTTAACTATTCTCTCAGACTATTCATTTCCCTTTTCCTTGGATATCTTCAGAAGGCTACGTGGAGGGTTGCCCGTGTTATCTTAAACAATGTCTCAAACAATCATAAGAACCTTCTCCAGCCCCAAAAACCCATTCATATAAATGTTCACGTTGGTCGGTTCAGAAATTTCCGAGTCTATAAGGGTCCCCTAGTAGCACACATGTTGCCATTTGGTTGAGATAACATTAATATGACTTGCTAAGTAATATTCAAGTTACTACAACTAATTATGACCGTAGTGTGCTACTTGGGTCTGACAGGCAGACAGACAGACAGAAATTCATTTATATGTATATAGAAATCTACCCTCCAAAACCTCCACATGCCAAATTTGGTTCCATTTGCTTGATTAGTTCTCGAGTTATGCACAAATTTGTGTTTCATTTGTATGAGAGCCACCCTCGTACAGGGGCGGAGGGGTCTCGATTTACCTTAAAACATTTCTTGCGTTCAAAAACCTCTACCTGCCAAATTTGGCTCCATTTACTTGATAAGCTCTCGAGCTATGTTGAAACATTTATTGCCTTTAAAATCCCCGCATACCAAATTTGGTTCCATTTGCTTGATTAGTTCTTGAGATATGCAGAAACTTCTATTTCATTTGTACGAGAGCCTCCCTTTTTAGAGAGGGGAAGGGTCTCTAACTACCATAGAAAAATTGCTTGCCTCCAAAAACTTCCGCATGCTAAATTTGGGATCCTTTGCTTGATCAGTTCTCGAGTTATGCAGAAATTCGGGCTTCACTTGTATGGGAGCTTCCCTTTCCAGAGAAGGGAGGGGGTTCAAACCATCATAAAAACCTTCCGGTGTCCAAGACGAATTCAACAAAGCAAAAATCTTGCCAAACGGTCCTTCCGCTCGCGAGTTAAATCGTGACAAAGGAAACCCCAACTTATTTTTATTATATAGAAGATTACTCTTCCAGCTCCATTTTTGCTTTAAAAATACCACGAAAACACAATCTAACAAAAAAATTCAACTGAACTGTCAAAACGCTTTAACCAACAAACTATGAACTATTCCGTCCGGATGGAGTAGCTCATAGCCTACTACTATAATATAGAAACTAGCACTGAAGTGTACACACGACAACGGGCACAGTTCTATATTATAGCGTCATAACTATGCTTGCAAGACATAACTATGAGCTATAACTACATAGTTTAGGTGTTCTCAATATGAAATATGTGTTCTCAATATGAAATGTCAATAATCAATATTTTATAACTTTCTGATCCTCTAGGTCATCCAAACTGTCCTGGCGTTCAAAACTTAAAATTTACAGTTGTAACAGTATTTTTTAGACAATACACTGCTACAATAAATATGCAAATATATTCAATTAATATTCTTAGAAATCAACAAACATTATAAAGCAATATGACATGTTCTGGGTCATCCAAACTATCCTTGATATTCATTGAATATCTTGGAAATCCAACAGTCATTATGAGATAATCTTTTTGGTTATCCAAAATATCCTGGAATTCAAAACTGTAAATCAACAGCAGTAACTGAAGCTTTGAGGACCAAACATAGTAACAATATGTATTTAAATAAATTGAGTAACATTTTTGAAAAGTTAACAGATAGAATGATATATCTTTGGATGTTCTACGTCACCAAATCTGCCCTTGAGTTCACAAGTTCTGAAAAATCTGAAGGACACACACTGCGCGGACTTTTAAATATACTCTCTCTGGGGGATGCTCAGATGTCCATCGCAAAACTCGGAGTCGAGCAGATGCAATTCCGAAAGCGTTTTCTACAATTCTTCTTGCTCGGAACAACCTCTAGTAAACACCGTTTCGTCTTGGCTGTGGTTTCTCTAAAGAACTTCCTAAAAGTTCTCTGAAGAACTTCCCAGAAGTTTTCTGAAGAACTTCCCCTAAGTTCTCTAAAGAAATTCCCCAAAATTTTCTGAAGAACTTCTCTAAAGTTCCTTCGAAGTTCTCTAAAGAAAGCCCCCGAAGTTTTCTGAAGAACTTCCCTGAAATTCCTTTGAAAACTTCCCTAAAGTTCGTCTGAAGAACATCTCTGAAATTATTTCCTGAAGCTCTCTGAAAAACTTGCCCGAACTTCTCTGAAGAACTTCCCTAAACTTCTCTGATGAACTTTCATGAATTTCTCTGAAGAGAACCCCTGAATTTCTCTAAAAAACTTCCCAAACGTTCTCTGAAGAACTTCCTAGAAGTTCTCTTCCTCAAAGTTCTCAAAAGAAATTCCCCGAAATTTTCTGAAGAACTTCTCTAAAGTTCCTTCGATGTTCTCTAAAGAAAGTCCCCGAAGTTTTATGAAGAACTTCCCTGAAATTTCTTTGAAAACTTCCCTAAAGTTCGTCTGAAGAACTTCTCTGAAATTATTTCCTGAAGCTCTCTGAAAAACTTGCCCGAGCTTCTCTGAAGAACTATCCTGAACTTCTTTGAAGAGAACCCCTGATTTTTTCTAAAAAACTTCCCTGAACTTATCTTAAGAACTTCCCCGAAGTTCTCTGAAAGAAATTCCTAAGCTTTTATATACGCAACAACTGCAGTATTTTATATTCTTTCTCTGTCCATAGCTACCGAATGTGCCCATGACAACTTCCGAATTTTTTTTTAAATACACATCTGGATATATTTGACCACAAAGAAATTCAATCGTATGTACACCGGAAATAAATATGTGATAGTTCTGCGTCGAAGATTTCTACTAAATAGCTACTATCACTTCATATCTCATATTTTTTCATAACCGTTTTTCGAACCGCATAGAACTATGACATAGATATTAATAACTGCTATGTTATAGTGAACTATAACATAGATTTCAAGCGCCGTGTGGCGGCACCTTTATTAGCTATTTCATAGTTCTCTAGCATATAGCTTACTATATATTAGAAATAGCCGCTGTGGATTTCTTAAGAGGCAGTATAATATGAACAAAAAGGAACTAATCTACTAAAATCGTTACACGCAAACAGAAACCGCTGTAGAAACTACCATTTCGAGCGTTAAATTTAGCGCAAACGCCAACAACTTTCACCTGACTATAAATGTGTTCAATTTTACCATTTTTTGTTGGGGCGTAGAATCACAGCGTCCACTGAGTTGAACTTTTGTGGTTGACTATTAGAGACACCGGTGAAGTATATACTGTTCTGATCACCTCTACGACGATAAGCAAGTATTAATAAATTAAAATACTTGCTAAGTTTATGACAAATAAACTTTTCGTCATCACTGTGGAAAACAGTTTAATTTTCAGTTTGAAAAGAAATGTCAGTCTGAAGAGGAGTACTCCTGTAAGCAAAGTTATAAAGAATGATATTCATGCGACTGACCTCTGCCCTTTCAAGTTCCACTTGTCAACCATTTATGCAGGAAAATAACAAAGCAATAACGCAGCATAGCAACACCTAGCAACCCAACCTTCGTCAAAGCAACAGTTCCGATGGTAGTTTTTAACTCAGCCAGAGGCTGCAAAACCAACCAGTCAACGACTTGATGAAAGAATAGATCAAAAGCTATACCGATTTGTCTCATACTATCTTGTGCATAGTGCAACTTTTAGATGATAGGGAGTGTAGTGGGGATAAGTTTTTTATCCATGAAAGAATGCTTGACTTATTTTAACGTGATTTTTTTTTCTTGTTATTTTTAACTATAAAGTAACCACAAATGATTTTTGAAGCAATTTCTAATATTCAGTATCCATCAAATGAATTCAATATTCTCATAATTGTTCATGATGAAAACCGGAAAAGTCAGAACCCGATCGATTCGTCACTTAGCGTGGAATTTCCCAGCGCAACTGCACGAAACGACACGAAATAACTTCCGCCGAAAATTGATTTCAGAAAGTCGATTCAATTTTTTCTGACTTTAACATTCTGAAATTCTCCCAAAAGGTGGCCACACAAAGGAAAACCTGAGACGTTGTGAGAAGGCCCACGCAAATATGCGGCGACCGGCAGGAAGGAACGTTCTTTTTTTCTACCATCTGAATTGAGTACATCTGGCATAAGAGAAGCACCCTACTCGGAAGCAACCCCCAAACTGTCTTGTTTTACTGCAGCAGTCCTCAACCTGTCAGATCGCATGACTAACGATTTCACCTCCCATCCACTCGCCATCCACTTCAGATTGCATAAATTATCCACTTTATGACTCTCGATGTTCGATATATTCCGAATGCAAGAGCTAAGCTGATTCGTTGTGACTTTTGTTTTATTTTCCCTGTCTATCTGAGTGTCTGCCTGTTTGGAGTGTCTGCTGGAGTGAAGCGAAGCCACCACATGCCGCTTCTTGCACTATCGAATTAGTTTTCCTCCGAGCAAAGCAGTTTTCACCGAGGTGGTGGTCCTGGCGGAGAGACTTGCCACGAATCATCATCATTTTGAAGGGTACACACGGATCGAGGACTGCTTCGACGGAGTCTTGAAAAGTGAAGTGATATTTTTTTTTTTTGGCTTGTAGGCAAGGCTCGGTCGGTTTGAGTGATTTTTCGCCATCCATTCTTTGTCTCTGCTTACGAGGAAAAGGTTATTTTCAACTGAACCCAAGCAAACGCAGGCAAATAGGATTGCATCAACAGATCAAACTAGGGCGTGGAAAAAAATGGTTTGGACTGGATGCAACAGGGGACGGGAATTTTTTAGATCTTTAGAAATTCTGATAGATGAACAAGTGCGCATATGAGAGTCTCGCTACTTCAGATCTTTAAGTCGGAAATGACGTTTCAACTAGTTCCATATTGTCGTCGTACCGAGTTTAATAAGACGTTCAACTTTTTAAGATTCATAACCAAACCAAGAATTTAACCCGCCAATAGCCCGACATCACGTACGAATTTATCGAGAGTCACATCCTCCCTCTTTGATACAATCAACTCAATGCAGAGGGAAGGCACAAAAACCTTATATTGTGCACTATAAATCATAACTATCACTCGTATCAAGACAATTGTGGCAATAACTCAACAGACACGTATCTTACGCAGCATTCCTCACACATCGTTCTAATAAAATGAAATTTCCCCCCAGCCCCTCCGCGATAAGCTAGGTAAGGCATTTCCCGGGCGCCCTCCTGCCAGACGTTCCTTTTGGTGACTAATTTTATGCATCATTTGCGTGCCATCTTTCGCCTGCTGATAAGAAAAGTATCTTCGTTTTATGGCATATAGTTTTAATTTCGCCCAGCCATAAATTATTAACTACCGTCCTATCTGGCGCTCTCGGTGGAAGCTGACGAGCAATCGGAGACATGGGCAAGGCAGAGCCGGCATTCATCTTTCTGACAGGGAGAGCGAGAGGCGGCGTCACTTTCGCATCCGCTTTCATAACTGTCATCGTCGTCCGCCGTAATTTGTGCTCCCAGCCCACAAACAAAGAAAATTAATGAGTTTCCTTTTACAGCCACCGATAGTTTTACGACGATGAGTGTGAGCCTCATTTGTCCCTCCGTTGGCGGTGTTCGGAGCGACCACTCAATTTGCCCATAAGCCGAAGTGCTTGCTGCCCACGTACTTTGCTGCCGGTTCTTGAGGAATTATTATACCGGGGAAATGAGTGATCCACATAAAAATCCAGTGGCTCAAAATATTGATTTATCGTCCCAACAAAGTAACGGGTGGCAACTAAAATTTTGGAAATATTCTCTGCAGCTGTCAAAACAAAAGACAAACATACGTGAAGAAGATCTGATTCATTGAAATTCAAGATCCTTTGTCCACTGTTGAAAATAAAAAGTGTACAGGGTGCAGCAGAAAATAATGCGAAAATTTATTCTAATTCTTTCAAATCCCATTTTCTACTAATTCAAGCAATAATATAAACATTTTCGAGTTCAGTTTTCTTTATAAAGTCCTTTTAAACAAATTTATTCAATGTGTCCTCCATTTTTATTAATAACACCCTCGAACCGACGCCGGAAGCCAGAGCATGCCTTTCGAACGTAGTCCTCCGAAATTGACTGCCTTGTGCGTGTTATGGTTGACTTCAGGGTTTTCACACTAAAGTGTGATGTTTTGCAGGCTCGTGCTTCAACATATGCCCTAATCGAATAATCCAACGGATTAAGATCTGGACACTACTAGGGGGCCACAAATCCTCCGGCCAAAACTTCATGTTATCGTTCAACCATTGTTGGGTTCGATTGGACGTGTGACACGGCGCTCCATCCTGCTGTAGGACAACGTTTTGGTCCTCGGAGAAGTTGGCTTTCATCCAGGGAAGCACTTGGTCCTTTAAAATACCGATATACACAGAACTCCAGCATCAATGAAAACAGGCGGCATTTTCAAACCGTTGAACACACCAGCCAAATGTTTGGTTTGAAATTTGAATTTCACTTTTTTCCGGAACGTTCTCCATTTTCTGCGGTGATATGAACCGGTCCGTGCGGCTGTTGGCCACATTATCGAAAGCAATCTCTTGGAACGAGTCACTCGTAGTTCCTTGACCCGGTCCGTAATCAAGTGGCATTTCACTCTGGCTCTGGATGCAGTTCTTCTTTGATGATTCTCCGCATGGATTTCTCCAAAATATTGGCTTCCTTTGCAAGGTTTCTTATGGAACGCACCGGGTCGCGAGAAATTTTTGCACGGACCGATTTGATCACGTTCGGTGTGCGTGCAAAGCGTGGACGTCCGCTTCTCGGCTTCCGCTGCTTAAGACCATCCTGCAGGGACTTTTTTATGCGATAAACTGTTGTCAAATGGCACCCTACCACCTTGGCAATCTCTTTCGGCTTCTACTGGGCGAGCAACAAAATGGTGAAATTGCAATAAAACAAATAGAATGTTAGGATGCAGCACTTAAACAAATCCACTTTCGACAGAAATTAGTCACTAGCTACACGAATTAACCCAATACTCAAGTTTGAACATTTTCGCATTATTTTCTCCCGCACCCTGTACATCTGAAAACGATCCGTAGTCAACGAAGTTTCTGTTTGATGTATGGCCTTAACTGCAGTTTTGCGAATGCATCTCTTGATTTTACCAATCAACTGTGGCTCTCTAGTTGTTTTTCCACACCAAGGTGCTCAAAATCTCGAAGAAATGGGTATTCAGAAACGATTTTTTTTTGGGCGTCCATCTGCATGATGATTTTGTAAAAACGGACCAAAAACTCGATTTGGTAGACATTTTGATTGACAAGTAAATCAGTGGGCTTAAACCATGGAAATAACTCTCTCGGAAATGGCAATGTGCAGCATCATTTTCTGTTCAGACTTCTGTTCAAACTAATATTTTATGTTCGAAGATGCAGTAGAACTATTCATGGAATAGTATCGATCGTTTTCGGGAATATACGTCTTCGAAAGAGAGAAGTAGAATTTTGCCGTTCAAAACAAAACATTTTCCGGAATATTTTTTTTATCAATCTATATCATATTGAGATTTCAGCGTTAAAATCTGTTCTTCAGTGTATTCCGGGGCTCTTGTCTTTTTACGGCACTTTATTCAAACTCTTTTCAATGGTTTGCAGATGTACTGCTGAAAACAGTTGAATTTCTCAGTGGATTAAATCTTACCTTCTCTGAAATTTTTTGCTGAAAATCTCTGAAGAACTCTGTTTTCTGAAGCTTTGAATTTTTTTGAAACTTTTAACGAAAATTACAGTAAAAACTTGACTGAAATTCTCCGAAGAACTTCATTGAAAATCTCTGAAGAACTTCAGTGATGTTTTCAGAAGCACTTTTTTGAGAACATTTCTGAAGAATTTCGCTGAAATTCTCTTCAGAACTTCAATGAAGTTCTCCGAAAATCTTCGTTGAATTTCTCTGGAGCAATTTTCTGAGATTTAAAAAAAATCTTTTCTGAAGATCTCTGGAAAATTTCCCTGTGGATTAAATCTGACTTTCTCTGAAAATCTTTGCTGAAAATGTCTGACGAACTTTCCTGAAGTTTTCTGATGCTTTATTATGAATATCTTTGAAACTTTTTACTGAAATTCCAGTAAAAAAATTACTGAAATTCACCGCAGAACTTCACTGAAACTCGCTAAATAACTTCATTGATGTATTCAGAAGCAATTTTTGAGAAAATTCTGAAGAATTTTGCTTAAATATTCTGTGACGCGGCTGGGTAGCTCAGTGGTTACTCTTTCTACTTACTGAGTAGATGGTCGGGAGTTCAATCCCAGGCCCGTCCCCTTCCTTGCCATTTGTCACTTGCCCTCTTTCTATCACCACTAGATTTAAAATAAAAAAAGCAGTCTACTGCGCTCTCTTTCATTGATCGCTTCACTTACCACAGTGCATCCATGATCTAAACATAACCTGCCTCACTAACACAACTATCCTTCCCTTGGCAATTGTAGAGATGCAGTGGTGCTCACGGTCTCTAATAACAACGATTGTCAAACTAATCATCCTTGTTCCCCTCTCCCCAAAAGACCGTGAGGACGTGGCCGGCGCCGGTACTGATCTATAAATAGAATTAGTGAACTTGTACATTGAAGATGTAAAAGCTACTCCCAAGCTCTATCCATGTGGTTCTCTGTGCAATTACACTAGTTCTGATCAGTAAAGGAGTAGCAACTACGATATTGCACGGTCTTTAAAAAAAAAAAAGAATTTCGCTTAAATATTCTGAAGAACTTCACTGCAGCTCACTGAAAAACTTCGTTGAATTTCTATGAAGAAATTTTCTGAGCTTCAAAAAAATCGTTTCTGAAGATCTCTGAAGAACTTCATTGTGAATAAGATCTGTTGTTCTCTGAAAATCTTTCCTAAAAATCTCTGAAGAACTCCCCTGAAGTTTTCGGAAGCTTTAATATGAATATCTTTGAAACTTTTTACTGAAATTCCAGTAATAACTTCGTTGAAATTCTCCGAAGAACTACAGAGATGTTTTCTGAAGCACTTCTTTGTGATTCTTTGAAAAAATCTAAACAAATTAGCTGTAACTTTCTGAAAAACTGCATTGGGGTTCTTTAAAAAACTTTATTGAATTTTTTTGTAGCACGTCGTTTAATTTCTCTGAAGCAATTTTCTGATATTTAAAAAAAATCCTTTTCTGAAGATCTCAGAAGAACTTCTCTGTGGATTAAAGTTGAAGTTCCCTGAAAATCTTTACTGAAAATCTCTGGCGAACTTCCATAAAGTTTTCTGAAGCCTTAATGTGAATTTCTATTAAACTTTTTTATTGAAATTTAAGTAAAAACTCACTGAAATTCTCCGAAGAATTTCACTGAAATTAACGGAAGAACTTCAGTGATGTTTTCTGAAGCACTTTTTGAGATACTTCGAAAAAAATCTGCAGAAATTCTCTGAAACTTTCTGAAGAACTGCACCGAAATTTTTTGAGATGAAGCAATTTTCTGAGATTAAAAAGAAATCTTTTTTGAAGTACTCAGAAGAACTTCTTTGTGGATTAAATCTGTTCTGAAAATCTTTACCAAAAATCTCTGAAGAACTCCTCTGTAGTTTTCTGAAGCTTTCATATGAATATCTTTGAAACTAAACTACTAAAGTAAAAACTTCTTTGAAATTCTCCAAAGAACTTCACTGAAATTCACGGAAGAACTTCAATGATATTTTTTGCAGCACTTTGCTCAGCGCTCTCTGAAAAACTTCTCTGAAGTTTTCTGTAGTCCTTCGTTAAAGTTCTCTGTATCTATGTTCCGAGATTTAAAAAAAATCTTTTCTGAAGATCTCTGAAGAACACTGAATAGCTTTCCTAAAATTCTACATAGTTTTCTGAAAATCTTTGCTAAAATTCTCTGAAGAACTTCGTTGAATCTTTCCGAAAAACTTCCCTGAATTTCTCTGAAGAACTTTGAAGTACTTTGAAGTGCTTCGTTGAAATTATCTAAATATTTCTCGCTAAAATTCTCTGAAAAACTTCTGTGAATTCAATGGAAGTTCTCTGAAAATCTCTGAAGAACTTTGCTGAAATTTCCTGAAGCTTTGTGAACGTCCCTGAATATGTTTGATGATTTCCCTGAATTCTTTTGAAGCACTTCCCTGAAGCTCTCTGATGATCGCAGCAAGCCGTGCCTTGAAATGGACGTGTTTCGCTGTTGCTCTGTCGTTTTCGCGGAAAAAAAATCAAACATGTTATGTGGTATTCCGTAGGTTCAACGAATTCTGGATATTGAAGGCACGAGAAAAAGAATTTAGTCCTTTTGCGTCCATAATTTTGACTGGCATTCCGCTACCTTGCTTGCGAGCAGTTGTTGGGAATTTTAGGATATAGTAAACAATCGAAGACGCAACCTTTTTGCTTTTAAAATGTTGTTCCGTATTCTTTTTGCCGAGATTTGTGTGCAGTTTCGTTATATTGTACAACGCTCTCGTGAAGTGCTCTTTGTTTAAAAGGCATTTTGAGCAAAACTGAGCAAGCATAAACAAAACAAAAAACACTAGCAAAAAAGAGTTGAAGAGAGAGAACGAGGAGAGAAAGAGAGAGCGAACATATACACACTGTCATTTCTCTCTGAACTCGTTCGTGGTTGAGCATACTATGCCCTTATCTTTCTCCCTCAAATTGCAAATTAATATTTAATGTTTGTTCTTATTCTTCTGATTTACATATTTTTAGAGATGATTTCGACAAAGAGTTTACATAAGGGCCAATGTTTTTTTTAAGTTCCTGAGTTTTCTGATGTATAAAAAAAATCCTTTTCTGAAGATTTCTGAATAACTTCTCTGGGATTAAACTTGAAGTTCTCTGAAAATCTTTGCTGAAAATCTCTGACGAACTTCCCTAAAGTTTTCTGAAGCTTTAACATGAATTTCTTTGAAGCTTTTTTTTAGAAATTTCAGTAAAAATTCACTTAAATTCTCCGAAGAATTTCACTGAAATTTACGGAAGAATTTCAGTGATGTTTTCTGAAGAACTTTTTGAGATTATTTGAAAAAAATCTGCAGAAATTCTCTGAAACTTTTTGAAGAACTGCACCGCAATTTTTTTAGTGCTTTGTTGAATTTCTATGAAGCAAATTCTAAGATTTAAAAAAAAATCTTTTCTGAAGTACTCTGAAGAACTTTATTGTGGATTAAATCTGTTGTTCTCTGAAAATCTTTACAAAAAATCTCTGAATATCTTTGAAACTAAACTACTTAAGTAAAAACTTCGTTGAAATTCTTCAAAGAACTTCAGTGATGATTTCTGATGTACTCTATGAGCTTAAAAAATAACGGTTAAGAAATTCGCTCTGAACTCTCTGAAGAACTTCATTGAAGTTCTCTGAAGTGCTTCGTTGAAGTTCTCTGAATCAATGTTCTGAGATTAAAAAAAAAACCTTTTCTGAAGATCTCAGAAGAACTCTAAATAGCTTTTCTGAAAATCCTTGCTAAAACTCTCTGAAGGCTTTTGTTGAAACATTCCGAGAAACTTCCTTGAAGTTCTCTGAAGAACTTGGAAGTACTTTGAAGTGCTTCGTTGAAATTGTCGAAATGTTTCTCGCTAAAATGCTCTGAAAAACTTCTGATTTCCCTGAATATTTTTGAAGCACTTCCCTGAAGCTCTCTGAAGATCGCAGCAAGCCGTGCTTTGAAACTGACCTGTTTTGTTACTGCTCTGTCGTTTTCGCGGAAAAAAAATCAAACATCTTGTGTATCATCCCGTTGGCTCAGTGAATCCTTGTTGTTGAATGCACGAGAAAGAGAACCAAGTCCTTTTGCGTCCATAATGTTGGCTGGTCTTCCACTACTTTGCTTGCGAGTGGTTGTTAAAAATCTTAGGATATGGTAAATAGTCGAAGACGCAACCTTTTTGCTTTTAAGTTCCGCATACTTTTTTGCCAAAATTTGTGTTCAGTTCATTGAATTGTACCACGCTCTCGCGAAATTCTTCTTGTTTCGAAGGCATTTTGAGCAAAACTGAGCCAGCATGAGCAAAACAAAAAACACTAGCAAAACAAGAGTTAAAGAGAGAGAATGAGAGAAAGAGAGATAGAAAGATACTAACACATACACATGCACACGCCCTAATTTCTCTCTGAGATCGTTCGTTGTTGAACATAGGGGCCAAGAAAAATATTCAAAATTTTAGTTGCCACCCGTTATATCGATTTTAAATTATTCTCTGATCTTTCTTCCTCATAATGCAAATTATGGTTCTTTTTCTTCTAGTTCTTCGGCAAAATTGCATATTTTTCAGATGATTTATGGTATTTGCTTTCTATTTTTTTCTAGTTTTGCTCAATCGAAAAACTTTCTATGCATTGACATACTCATGAAACGCTCCAATCCAATACAGCGACAGTAATTTTTTATCGTTTACACTGCCATTTCATTCACTCAGTATTGAGTCATTTTTGACTCACTTCCTTCAAACGTGGTGTCACTCAAATTTGAGTAAACGTTATTGGGATTGACCAGTCGACAAATCTTTCACACTGACGTCCCCAAGCCCTCTGATAGATAGTAGAATTCAAATTTAAAATTTATGATAATCAATCGTTAGCCATTGTATTTTCATGCAGTTTGAGGCAATAGATCACAAAATTACCTTAGTTTGTGGACCTGCACTGGTTATTCCGCAAATATCCGTAGTTTTGGATTCCTAGGTGAGAGTATTGGGGTAAGAACCTGTCCAAGGATGGTGGACAAAATATTCTCAGATGCGGAACATGGCCTGCGGTATATCAAACCTCATGATTTAGCAAAACTAAGTCATCAGAAGACATTTTCCGGATTTATTAATATATTGTTCACTAAAGGAGACCCTGTGGGATTCAAGTTTATCCAGAAAAAAGACCATTTTCAAATCTTTTCCGAAACCTGGATTGCGATACATCAAACTTCATGATTTTGCAAGCCATGTTTTGCTAAAAGAATCAAACTGTCCAGTTGAGGTGACCCTGCGAGGTTTTAAGTGCCTCCGGGAGAGTGGACATAATCAAATTTTTACCAAAAACTGGCTTGCGACAAATCAGATTTTATGATTTTGCAAAACTAGGTCTTCGGTGGACATTATACACCATACTGGATACTAAGAGTGTTAGGGTGACCCCCCGGAGTCCGAGTTTCTCTGGAAAAGTGGCCATATTCAAGCCGTTGAGAAAAACCTGGCTTTCGACACATCTAACTTCATGATTTTGCAAAACTAGATCATGAAAACACGTTTTGAGGATTTCTGACCATACTGGCCACTTAAGTTTGTATGATATGGTCAGACACTCTCAGAATATCATCCAAAGACATTTTTTTAGAAAATCATGAAGTCTGAGACAGGTTTTGGAAACGATTTGAATATGGCCAATTTTCCGGAAAAACTTGGATCCCACAGGGCCTCTCTAAGTGCCCAAAATAGGCAGAAATACTCGAAATTTCCTCCAAAAACCTAGTTTTGTAAAATCATTAAGTTTGATATATTGCAAGCCAGGTTTTGAAAAGATTTGAATATGGCCACTTGGATCAGGGAAGCTCTTCAGAAAATTTCAGGGAATATTTTCAGAGATCTTCCGCAAAGATTTGTAGAGAACATCAGAAAACAACTTTAAGGAGGTTTTAAGAAGAACACAAACAAAATTATTCAGATTATTTCTTGGAAACTCTAGAGAGATCTTTATGGAAATCCTTCAAAGATTATCAGAGCAACCTGAAGAGAACTTCTGGGCAGTTTTACAGAAAAATTCAGGGAAATTCTTCAGCGAACATTATAGAAGCTGACAAGAGAACCTTATAATAGCTATTCAGAGAACTGCAGCATAGATTTGAGAGAACTTTAGGGAACTTCTTCAGACTACTAAAACTACAGAGAACTTTAACGAAGTACTTCAGAGAACTTCAGTGATGTATTTCTGAGAACATGAAAGAAGTTCTATGGTTTACTTCAACGCATTTCTTCAGAAAATTTAACCGAAGCACTACAGAAAACATCAACGAAGTATTTCAGAGCACTTCAGCGGAGTATTTCAGAGCACTTCAATGGAGTTTGTTAGAGAACTTCAGAGAACTTCAGCTCTTGAGAGCTTTCCTGAAGTTCTCTGAATTTCTTTAAAAATATTTGCTGAAGTTCTCTGAAGAACTTCCCTGACGTTTTCTGATGATCTTTGCTGAAGTTCTTTGAAGGAATTCCTTAGAACTATTTTAAAAACTGCCTTGAATATCTAGAAAGAACTTCCTTGAAGAAGTACAATTTCTCTAAAGTTTTCTGTGGATTTTAGCTGAAGTTATCTTAGACTCTGCTGAAAATCTCATGAGAATTTCCCTTACATTTTCAAATACTTTTCTATAATTTTTTTTTGAATATCTCTGGAATTCTTCGAGAATCTGCTAAAATTCTCTGAAGAGCTTCGCTGAAATTCTCTGAACAACTACGTTGATGTTTGCTGAACCGATTTTTTGTTTGTTTGGTTTTTGAGAGCTTAACGGAAATTCTTCACAGACCTTCAGCAATGTTCTTCAGAGTACTTCAGCAATGCTCTTCAGTGTGCTTCAACACAGTTCTTCAAGAAAGTTCAAGAAAACTTCAAAAAAGCACTGCAGAAAACTTCAACGAAGTACTTCAGAGAACTACAGCAAAGTATGTCAGAGAACATCAGTGAAGTTCTTCGGTGTGCCTTAACGCAGTTCTTCAGAAAATTTATGTACCACAGAGAACTTCAGCGAAGTTCTTCAGAAAACTTCAGATAAGTTCTTCAGAGAACTTCAGATAAGTTGTTTAGAGAACTTCAGATAAGTTATTCAAAGAACTTCAATGAAGTTCTTCAGAGAACTTCAGATAAGTTATTCAAAGAACTTCAATGAAGTTTTTCAGAGAACTTCAATGAAGTTTTTCAGAGAACTTCAGGGAAGTTTTTCAGAAAACTTCAAAGAACTTCCTCTCTGAAGAGTTTCACTGAAGTTCTCTGAATTTCTTTGAAAACATTTAATGATGTTCCTTGTAGTTTTGTGATGATCTTTTCTGAAGTTCTTTGTAGATTTTCTCTGAAATTCTCTTTAAAACTTCCCTAAGCATCTCGAAAGAACTTCCTTGAAGTACTACAACTTCTTTAAAGCTCTCTGTGGTTGTTTTCTGAAGATATCTAAAATTCTTTGCAGAAAATCTCAGAATAACTTTTTTTTATGAACTTCTTTAAACATCTCTGAAACTCATTGAGAATCTGCTAAAATTTCCAATCGAACTTCGCTGAAATTCTCTGAAGAACTTTGTTGATGTTCTCTGAAGCAAGTTTTCTGATATATACAAAATTATCTTTGCTGAAATTTTCTTTAGTACTTCCTGAAGTACGCTGTATAGCTTTTCTAAAGTTCTACTGAAAATATTTGCTAAAACTCTCTGAAGAACTTAACTGTTTTTTGAAGTACTTATCTGAAGCTCTCTGTGGCTTAAATCTGACGTTTTCTGAAAATCTCTGAAGAACTTCACTAAAATTCTTTGAAGAACTTCCTAGAGTTCTCTGAAGCAATTTTCTGAGATTTAAAAAAAAATCTTTAATGCAGATCTCTGAAGAATTTTCCTGTAAGACTTCTTGTTTATCCACATCTAACTTTCTCTGAAAACCTTTGTTCAAAAAATCTCTGAAGAACTTCTCTGTAATTTACTAAAGCTTTAATATGGTTTTTTTGAAAATCTTTTCTGGAATTCCAGTAAATACTACACTGAAATTCTTCGAAGCACTTTACTGAAGTTCCCTTAAAAATTTCAGTGATGTTTTCTGAAGCTCTTTTTTGAGATTCTTTGAAAAAATTCTGAAGAACTTCGCTGAAACTGTCTGAAGAAATTTTCTTAGATTTAAAAATAATCTTTTCTGAAGATCTCTTAAGAACTTCCTTGAAGAAATTCTCTGTGGAATAAATCTAACGTTTTCTAAAAATCTTTGCTGAATATTTCAGAAAAACTTCCCTTAAATTTTCTGAAGCTTTAATTCTTCTTCTTTCTTAGCATAACAAGCTTATTACTTTCTCTCAACGTAGTGTTCTAAATACAATTCCTTCTTCTTTCTTCTTCTTTTTTAGCATTTCAAGTTTATTGCTTTCACATTTCACTTATTGCTTGCTCTCAACTATTTATTCAAAATCCAGTTCCACAGCCATTTTCTGAAATTTCAAAAAAAAATCTTCTCTGGAGATCTATAAAGAACTCTGAATAGCTTTCCTAAAATTCTTCGTAGTTCTCTTGAAACCTTTGCAAAAACTCTCTGAAAAACTTCGTTTAAACTTTCTGAAGAACTTTACTGAAGCTCTTTGAAGAACTTTGAAATACTTTGTAGTACTTTCTTGAAATTATCTAAATATTTCTCGCTAAAATTTTCTGAAAAACTTCTGTGGATTCAATCAAAAGTTTTCAGAAAATCTCTGAAGAACTTCTCTGAATACATTTGATAATTTTCCTGAATAATTATGAAGGACTTCCCCGAAGCTCTCTCAAGAATTTTCATGAAGTTCTCTTAAGGTTTTTACTGCACAAGGGCAGCCATTTAAGCTCAGTTTTGAGTCGTTTTTGACTCACTTTCATCGTCAGTGGAGTCACTCAAATTTGAGTTAATGTAAATGGTATTGACAAGTCGATTAAACAAACACATCCATTTGATTGGTCGACTTGCTAATACCAGTTACATTTACTCAAATTTGAGTCACTGCACAAATGACGAAAATGAATTAAAAAAATACTCAAAACTGAGTTGAAATGGCTGGCCGTGCAGATCTGTGGAACATCCTTTAATAGCTCTCAAGAACTTCCCTGAACTCCCCTTTCTCTGAAGAATTTCCTTGAAGTGTTATGAAGCATTTCTTGAAAATGCTCTGAAGTTCTCTTTAAATTTTGCCTGAAATGCTCTTCAGAAATTTTCTGAAATTCCCTGAAGTTTTTTGAATGAGTTTTTATTGTTTTTTTTTTGTTCTGATATTAGATATGTTTTTTTTTTGGCTATGTTTGCTCACATTTTTATGTTCGATTTGATAATGTAACGCAGAGAAGATTTTTTCATCGATAAACCAATAAATTCTTGATTAAATCTCTGATTCTCTTGGTACTGTTCGGCTAGCTGTGTTCAATTACTACTTCGCTGAAGTTCTTTAGAGTTCTTCATTGAAATTATTTAAATATTCCTCGCTTAAATTTTTCGAAAAACTTCTGTGGATTCAATCTCAAGTTCTCTAAAAATCTGTGTAGAACTTTCCTGAAATTTTTTGAAGCATTCTGAACTTCCCTGAATACATTTGATAATTTTACTGAATATTTTTGAAGCATTTCTCTGAAATTCTCTGAAGAATTTCCTTGAAGTTTTCTATAGAGTTTTCCCAGCAGTTCGCTGAAGAACTTTCCTAAATATCTTTCATGAATTTTCCTGAGGTTCTCAGAAGAATTTATTGGAAATTCTTTGAAGCACTTCTTTAAAATTATCTGAAATTCTCTTCAGATTCCTGAAATGCTCTGCAGAAATTCTCTGAAATTCTCTGAAGACATTCCTTGAACTTCTTTGCAGAAATGTCCTTAACGTTCCCTGCAGCACCTTCCTGAAGAATTTTTAATGAATGTTAATTGTTTTGCTTTGTTGTGATATAAGAAATTATTTTCAGAATCTCTGATTCTCCCTGCTTAGCTCGGCAAGCTGTGTTTGTTTATAACTTCATCTCCTGTAGACAATGGTACTATTACCAATAGCAAATTAATACAATTGAACTGTATATTATAAGCGATGCGTATGGTCTTGAGCACAAAGCAAACAATATAATCTCTACTAACAAATCATCCAGCTTTATTAAGTTTTATTAAAGTTTTATGAAAGCCACTAGAAATCAATTGGGTTTTGGTATGGCTACAAGAGGTGCCAATAGGATTCATATTTTAGTCAGGTTTATGAGAACGACCTAAGAACCTTATTTCCTCAAATTACTCTTACTTCTATCAAAGTTTTGAGTTCGACTTTATGAATTCGAAAAATGCAGTTTTGAAATGCCGCTTTAGGTCTCATTCATATTATCTTATTATGGTCAGTTTAAAAACCACTTTAAACCCTTTTTGATTCCAGTAAATGCATTAAACGACAAGTTGGTTTTGAAGTCGTGATTGCAAAGGTAAAGCTTTTTGGCAAAACGGTGGTTTTTTCCAATCGCCATATTGAAATATGGGAAATGATTGAAATGTGGAAAAGTAAATGTACGACATTTTAAATGTAATGCAGAGGAATTGCAGATCGGAAACAAATTTAGGCATTCATTTGAAAAACGTAAATGAATTCCATTAATTTTCATATAATTTAGAGTATAAAACAGTGTAAAAATACTCAATTTGTTTTGGATATTTTGCTATCTAACAAAATTTCCCGCACTACTAGAACTTTTTTCTTAGCTATTATTTACTGTTAAATGAATCAGAAGAGCAGAGAATCGAGCAATGCAGAGCAACGAAAATCAACCACGATATCCCAGTGAGGTTTGACAACTGTGGCCATTTGGCCGTAAGCTGGTTTTGATGGAAGCCAATAGGTTTTATGAAGGTTCTCAAGTGGTCATAACATCTTTCACTAGAACATTTTCAACATCTGTATCGTCATATGAACGTTTTATTAACTTGTTTTCACAACCGTCTATAGAGTTTTTTTAAGAATTCCGGCTAGAATGAAGCATAGAGGAGGTTGTTGGCTTTATTAACTTGATGATGAAAGATGGTGCTGAAAAACAAAATGATGTAGGCAAGGATCTGAAAATGGTTATTCCAACTGAATGTATTTAGAAGAGATGGTAATAAGAGTACTGAACGGGCAACTTGCCACCCGGCTTTCAGGGTGGCATTCTAACGAATTTTAATTCAACTCCGCATCATCCGAGTGATGACCTTTCCTTTCTAGAATTCAGTAGCCAACAGAAGACAAAATACTCAATATTCGCCAGCAAACAGAAGACCTCTGGCAATATGTTTTATCGCAGCGATAAATGGAATTTTCATTCGGATCCGAACGCCAGCTTTTAATTCGGCCGAAACAATGCACTGATGATTTTTTGCTGCCGCGACTCACGTATTTATGTGCGCTAGGTTAAAGGTGAAATTGAGTGAAAATCCAATTACATTCGAATCGTCGCCTCGCATAATGACACACACACCCACCCACATATTCAGATCGGAACTCTCAAGCAGCGGGAAGATCGGGCCGCGCGCCATTGTGGCCTGTCTCGTGTTGCCTTCTGGTGCCGTGCCAACCCACTGGACCGTGTCCTTATTCGGGCCTCCATTCAGAGGATCAGGAAATGAAACCATCAAAAAAATAGCTTGCATTCAAGAGCAAACGGTGGAACCGACTGGCACCGAGTGGTAGCAGATCGAACGCGAACGAAAAACCAATTTTAAAAAACAACGAGATTAATATTTTTTATCTTCTAAACTGAAAATTTTATAGTCTGCCATTTCGAAGCAGGCGAGAATTTTTTTTTCTAGCCATTCGCCGTGCGCCAAGTGTCAGAGCTTTGGATGTTGTTGGTCTCCCTCTGCCACTGCCAATCCCAGTCCGGCCCCATCTCAGTCGATCGTTTCGCCGAAAACAACGGCCTGAGTCATTCTTGGTTGGGACGAACCGAAAGTCACCGCGATTCGCCATAACCCCGTTATCTCGTTTATGGATTTCGATATTTTCCAATACATTTGATTCTTTCATCCAGATTTGTTTGCCATCGTCGTCGGGCAGCTGTTCGCTGAACATTGCCCGAGGGAACATAGGAAAAGCACCGCGGCAAGGTTATGCACATCTGTAGCCGGTGGTCGATGTCGAACCGGAGCTGGCGGGTTCTCAAGAGTGTTTATTCATTTTTAGATACGATCCAATTGTAGTGCATTCTTTTCGCTTCACAGATGAGCTCGTTTGGATATTTTGTTTTGCCCGCAATTCCCATCGATGATGCTTTGATTGTTGGGTTTTTGCAATGCACTCAGAAACGAAACCAGCGACAGGAAAGAAATCATTCGTGTGTTAAGTTTTTGCTCCGAACGACAGATGGCGCATGAGGGGGAGTGCTTCATTCATATTTGCTGCCGCACTACGGGTTTGTTTGTTATCTAAAGTATTAGATTGCGCCAGTTGATGTGTATCGGATCGGAATTGTCCTTTCGAATGTTTGTATCGTGTTTGAATAGCCCCGAGAAGGGATGATACGATATTAGAAAATAAAATAATCGTACCTTTATCGATAGGCTCATAATTCTTGGTTGGACATTCGACAATGGTAAGTTGGTTGATAGCTATCAACAAAAAATCAATTTGGTTTTGTTTAGTTCGGGTTCCATTTTCAATAAGGTACAATAGGTTTTGAAACCTTTTTCGGCAAACTTAAACTTTGATGGAATAAGGTATGCGCACAGCAGAGCAAGCCATGGTTTATTAGCCACATCTTTTTTATTTGTCATCAAGATGTCACCGATATCGCTAACGCAATGTCATTGTGTGTGTGAACGTTTCGACATACGGTTTGCTGTCACAAAAGCATTGTATTGAAAATGGAGTCGAAAAAAACAACAAGTACGTGAAAATTTTTTGCACAAAAGTGTGGAAAATCCGTCCATGCCGCATTATGACATAGCAAAAATCACTCGGAGCCCCTCGTTCAACTGTAAGTAGCGTTTTGAAACGCTTCTAGGATCGGTTGACTACCGATCAGAAACCAGGATCTGGCGGCAAGCGGAACAACAACTTTAAATCCCAGCGGGATGCAGTGCATCGGCTGATTTAGCAAAATCTGAACCTTTCCACCCGAAATGTGACTAAAAAGGTCAAAACATGGTATTCTTTCGTTCAAAAAGCAAAGAAAGCGGCAGTATACAGGTCGTTCAAGGTAATAAAAACCCCAAACCGGAACGAGAAGGAGGAAACAAGTTCAAATACAAAAGCGCAGAAGCTGTACGACAAACTGCTGAGAAAATTTGATTGCGTGGTTGTGGATGATGAAACAAACGTCAAAGTAGACTTCAAGTAGCTACCTGACCTTGAGTTTTATACCGCATTACAACGTGGCAAGGTTGACGATCGTTTCAAGGCCAAACCGTTGTCGAAGTTCTCTAAAACGTGCATGGTTTGACAGTCTATTTGTAGTTGTGGTTTGAAGAGCAAGAGTTTCATAATTATAGGTAAGATCTCAACCAAAACCACTTCCACAGTTTCATAATTGTTAGCTTCCGGTCCAATTGTGTGGCACGTGCAATCAAACTCATGTGCGTTGTGGAAAATATCTGGACTAAACCGTGAGTTGCACCCAGCTATGCGATAAAGCATATTGCCAGAGGTCTTCTGTTTGCTGGCGAATATTAAGTATTTT